>CM035233.1:60900162-61368196 GCA_020226215.1 Sindora glabra
TTCAAATCTCATCTTACTTGTAAGGATGTAAATGCCAAAGGAACATGGAGGGGCAAAATGAAGATTGTACACATTTTTATAACCTCCAGAATGACTAGGTTCTTACAAGTACCAGTAACTATAGAAGGACGATGTGAAATAAGAATACGCTGCGACGTACTACAGTAGAAGGATTGAAGGAGGATAACAAATATGAGAATAAGCAAGCAAGAGATCACAATCACACAAATCGCAGAGAGTTTAGAATTAGGTGGGAAATGCTAGATACACTCCTAAAATAAGAGTGTATCATGCACTTCCTCTAATAAATTATGCAGTCCAAAGAGCTATAGACCCCAGAATTTGTGAGAGAGAGCTACTCTGTTGTAGACTCCAGAGATTGTGAGAGAAGCTCCGAAAGGGGTGTATATGGCAAAACTCTATCTAGTTAGCAATGCCCCCCAGATGTCTTAGATGAATGGAATAAGCACAATGCCAATCCAAAGAGGCTAAATGAACAGTTTCATCACGGTTCAATGTCCACCAAATATCAATACCGAATACATCACTCGGATTCTCACAAGTAACAAACTAAAGACGTAAATTCGCTCGCTTTTGTTTCTAGACAACAATCACTCCATTAGCCAATCATTTGAAGATCAAAGTTTGCACATTGAAATTGAAAACTGCATATGGCAAACGTAGAACATTCTATACAGCATACGAAATTTTCAGGGTGATCAATGACTAGACCAACATCAAAACATCGCCATCAATCAAATTAGTACCATTTACACATGCTATAATCATTCGAAGATGCATTTTCTCAGGGTATACCAGCCAGCAATAACACCAATTTAGGGAGACAGATCATTAAATTAGATTCCTAAGCTTACTTGATACTAATATCAAAACAAAACGCATCACATTCTAGGCTAAAGCTAACACTGTAAATAATTTTTAAGGGAAATTCCATTAAACAGAAGTAAAAACTCAACCCAAATACATCGTCTAAATCAGAAGCTCCATAAAATCCATTTAAGGTAAAGTAAGATACTTTGAATACAAAAAACCATAAAGGACTTAGATGAACCTTAACGCAAGTCCTCAGTACCTCCGAGGCGCTCCACCAAAACCGCCCCGACCAAATCCCAGAGGCTGCTGCACAGGAGTAGGCTCCAACTTCATGGAGCCCGGGAATCTCGCTCATTCCGAGAGGCATTAAGCATGTCCAGAGTCTCCTTATCGACCTCAATGTAATCGCTCTTAATGGCCGACACATCAGGAACGAAGTCCATGCGTTCGCTCGCGCTCCTCTTCCTGAAGCTTGAGGGAGATCCCACGAACCGGACCCTTCTGGATCCTCTTCATGAGGTGAGTGGAGAAGCCTGCGATCTTGTTGCGAAGCCTCTTGGAAGGGATGATGGCCACCTCTTCGAGGATCTTCTTGTTGGTGTGGAAATCCAAAGTCATTTTAGAATAAAACCTCTCAATCCACTTGCCGTGAAGACTTTTTCACGGTTTTTGTGCGAACGCGGCCCATCGCGGTCGCAGTAGGAAGAGATGAGAATCTGTGTGCACCGCGGGAAGAAAAAGCGCGCAGCAAACGCAGTGGCACCAAGCAGCTACTGGGAAGATATGGATACCAGAATTGAGGAAGCTAGGGTTCATGTACTCATGCGAAACCTGCAGCAAGCGGGTCGGATTGTACTACTTTTGGCCCATTATAAATTCTGTTATGGGCTTATATGGTTGAAAGAAGTTTACCACAGGAGGCCTGGTTCAAATGGGATATTACTGCGCCTCATTTATCAAAAAGACCAAAAAAAAAAAAACCTTAAATATAATGTTTAGTACCAAAGTGATCATCTTTGCTCTCATCCTTTATAAAATATAAATCGAACTAAATCAAGTACAAATTATCAAACTTTTATAAAAAAACTTCGAATTGATATTTAACTCTTTAATAGTTTAATAATTATTAAAACATATTAATAAAATTAATTTTATTATATTTAAAAAATGTAAAATTACATAAATTTTCTAATATGTAAAAAACACTTCAATTTGACTATTAAATTTATAAAATAGATCAAATTTTATTTCAATAATTAATTAATAAAGACTAAAGTAATTCAATTTATATACTAAAAGGACTAAAATAGATTTTTTAAGAACGAAATATTATCACATTGAATATTAGAAGGACTAAAACTATAATTAATAAAAAAACACAAAAGTTGAATTGTTGATAAAAATTCAGAAAAATAAAAGAAATTGAGGTCATTTTGTCTCATGGCTCTCACCAAAATTCGTGTACAATTGGAGTATTGGGCCCAATCCAGTTTTGGAAAGGTTTGGATGATTGACCCAACCAGCACAGGGCCCGTCCCGATCTGACATCCGCGGTGCTCCTCATGAAGGTGCCACAGGGGGCGAAGAAGGATTCATGCATCCCTCCTCGTTGAATTGGATGACAATATAAATAAAATAAATAAATATATTTCATAAAATTTTATAAATAAATAAATAAAACTTTATTTTAATTTTATAAATATTTTATTTATATCAAATTTATCATATAATTATATCAATTTAATCTCTAAAATTTTAATTTTAAAGGTTAATATTTATTAAAAGAATTAAAATTTTACTTGAATTTAAAATTTAAAAAATTAAATTATATAACCTCATATCATTAATGAAATTGATATAAATTGCATATTTCAAAAATTAAAATAGAGTTATTGACTCATAAATTAAAGAGTCATTATCAAAGTATGAAACTTACAGTACATTTAATTGTATGAAATTAAATGGAATGGAACGAGAATAAAAATGAGAATGGAATGTAATGTAATGGAATGATTATTTTATAATTATATTTGGTATAATAATAAAAATGAAATGCAATAAAAGAGACATTCCATTCCTTTTTGTTATTTGGTATAATAAAGTTTTGGTAAAATAGAACAGAAAAAATATTAATAAAAATAATATTGCTAAATTAAAATTAAAAGAAAGTATAAAAATTAGTACTTATTACATAAAAGTGATAATATTATTTTTATTTATTTATAATTTTTTATGCTTAAACATACAAATAATTTATGTTAAATTGATGAATTTATGTACTAAATTATTAAAATAAATTTAATTTAAGATTATATTATATTCAATTAAAAATATTAATGAATATGCTATATTCATTTATACTATAATTATACCATTAAGGGTGTAAAACGGGTAGATTGGATCAGATAGGGATTGATCTGTTTAAGCTCGGTTCGTTTAGGTTCGGTCCGTATTACTTGTGAAAGAAATAGACTAAATGTCAAGGAGTTCGTATCCAATTTGTATTACCCATAAAAGAATAAATTAAATATCAAGGAGTCCATATCTGGTTTATATCCTTAAGTTCGTGGACTAGTTCGTATTTACTCGATCCATACGAATTTTGATCAATCTGGATCGGTTCGTATTACCCATAAAAAAATAGATCAAATTTTAAGTAGTTCAAGCTTATTTAAACTCGCAGAATCTGCGGACCGGTCTACGGATTTTGATCAGTTTTACACCCCTATATACCATTGTTAGAAAATATTATAGATCATCCAAATACAATGTGAATGACTTGATGTTTATTTTATATTGACTAATATTGTATATTGTTAAAAAATTAAATATAATGTATTTAACAATAAATTTATAATATTTTTTAATTTGGAAGATTTTCATACTTAAAATAAAATTAATAAAAAATTTAAATAATATTCAAGACTTCAACTATATTGTCATATAAAAAGGGATAATTTTAAAATTTAGTTAAATATAATATTGTAATAAAATTTATTCCAAAAATGAGAAAGAGTTATTTCATCATTTTTGCTATGAAATAAATATTTTATCAATTAATAAAATAATTATTTTATAAAAAATGAGGATTCCTATTCTACCTGAGTCATTCTTTTTTTTTTATTTTCACTCCTTCCTACCTTAATCCATCTAAGTATATTTTTAACCTACGACTATGACAAGAAAGAATTGTTGTCGGGCGTTGAAAAAGAAGCAACACATTATAATTATTGAAATATGTATCATTGTTAATGTTAATTTTTAATTTTCTCAATAGTTTTCTTTGAACTTTAAAATCTAACACTTAATTTTTTTTAAAGTTTTTTTAAATGCAAGAATAATTAAATTATGAGATGTACATATATAAATATTAGAAATCAAACTCTAAATATAACGAAAAGTATAAACTTTTTAGAAAATATCAAATGTCACTTAGATTATAAATTCTTGTCATCTTTTTAAATTTTTAAGTTGATTAAAATTGTTAATGATATTCGATGTTTCATATACTTTTTAATACTAAAATTAATCAATTCACATTATATGTATAGCTCAAATTTATAGTATAACAAAATACAAAACTTAAAAAGAGAGTAAATATAATATTTAATTTTTCATCTATAAAGATGTTAATTATTGCATTCTTTAAATTTTATAATTAGTATCATTAGTTTCTTAATTTTTATTTTTATTATAATTATTCATGCTTCCATTCACTTGTAATGTTAAAATAAAAAAAAATATTAAAGTTGATTGTTAAATCTTAACTTACATATTTTATATCATTTTTTATTATTTGTTTTAATGTTATGTGTGTAATGTTAAAATAAATAAAAAATATTGAAGTTGATTGTTAAATCTTAACTTACTTATTTTTTATAATTTATTTTAATGTTATGTGTGAAGGAAGGGATGAATGATTATAATAAAAATAAAAATAAGGTACTAATAGTACTAATTATAAAATTTGATGAATATAATAGCTTTATGAATGAGAAATTAAATATTATATTCACTTAAAAAAAATCAAATACTACTTATAAAGCTTCATGAGAAAATTCAAAGTGCGTTTAAATGTATTTTTATTTTTTATTTATAATAATAATTATTAAAATTTATTTTTAAAAAATATTTTTTATTTTTAAAATCTACTTTTGAATTAAAAATAATAAATAGATGATATTTGATGAAGTAAATAAGTAAAAAATTTATATTAAAAAATAAGTTCAAAAAATCTAAAGTTTACTTTTTTTAAAACATAATTTTAACAACAAATTTTAAAAATAAATTGTCAAAATGAATTTTTTTAAAAAAACAAAAAATTATTTTTAAAAATACTAAACAACAAGATCTTTAAATTTTCACAAACATTGATTGATCCAATTGTTTTTTATTTCACCGATTTCTGTTTAGAATTTGTGTTTTTTTTCCTATTTTATTTATTCAACCAACTCAAGGGGACAAGCTTCCTACTCGCCGTTTATTGCTGCAGCGTTAAAGTTAATGCGCTATCATTAACATTGTGCACGCGGCTGAGAGTGACATTATTTAAGTAAGTTGCAGTCAGGTCATGGCATTTTTGAGACAATTTATATTTTTTTATTATATTTAGGATTAGATGTCTACTTTTTTATTATATTTAGTGAATTTAATCATCCTTATTATTTTGAAAATTTTAAATAAGGTCATTTTTTATTTTAATTATACACGTAAATAAAACTTGTTCTATTTAGAATAAAAAATAACTTATGACATTGGAATTACAAGAAACTCGAAAGAATATAACTAATTTAAATGATAAACACAAATCATGAAATTATATCTCTTCAGCCCACTATTTTAATAATTTTGTCAAAAAAATTGCATCATTTTGCATAAGGGAAAATTCCACCAAATTTGTCCTCATTTTGCTGTTAGAATTTCACTCAAAGAACTCATAATTTTCACTGTTTTGTTGCAGAATGTAGGAGAACTGCAAGAGCCGGCGATTTGACTGATAACAATGCCATGCGTTAATTTGCATAAGGTCAAACTTACAATGATTTTGCTATGAACAACAATTGCACTAATGATTTGTTTTAAGTTAAAATTTTGAGTTAAGTGTCCAATTTTCAAGTTGAGGAGGTAAGTTGACGCTAGAGTATAACTTAAAGAAGTATAGTATATTTCACCCTTTTTTTTAAAAAAAAAAATTATTTTGCGTTGATCCAAATCACAAAGTTCATAGTTAATATTAAGAAAAATGAAAATAATCAATTGAATCAAAAAAGTGTTTATTGATCAAATATTTTTTTTATGTTTTTACCTCAAAATCAATTCATTGCTAAAACATTTTTTTTGTAGAAATTACTTAAACAATTTTTTGAAGTTAATTCAAAGTAATTAACAATTACATTAACCATGGGATTCAATTTGTTTAAACTTTGGCTTCTTGGCATAGGACAATGCTACAATTTCTCAACAAAATGCTTTTGAACCATTTTGATATCTTCAAATCTATCAAT
Organism: Sindora glabra; assembly: GCA_020226215.1. NCBI lineage: Eukaryota > Viridiplantae > Streptophyta > Magnoliopsida > Fabales > Fabaceae > Sindora > Sindora glabra. The sequence goes on from CM035233.1 coordinate 60,906,501, forward strand.
ATTATTTGTCAAAATCTTTTTACTCAAGCGACATTTAATATTATTTAAAGATATAATATTTAATATTCTTTAAAGGTTATATACCATCTAAAATTTGATTATTTATTCTTATATCTATCATTTAATAATTTATTCACTTCTACAATTATTAAAAAAATACTCACTATTATTTATTGATGAATTGATATTTTATCAATTCATTTAATTTATAATCAATATATATTTGACATATGAAAAAGCAACAGATTACATAAGAAATTTTTTTTGGGAAAAATATAAATAAGACCCTGATTTTTTTAAATCTAATTTTATAATAATAAAGTTAAAGAAGTAGTGGAAAATAAAATAAAAAAATATCTTACATTCACAAATATAATTTAATAGAGTTTTAATAATAATTTATTATTCAAAATATTTATCTTCAATTATATCATAAATGCAGTACAAAATTAATTATGTAGTTCATTGTTTATTTTAGAAGAAATTCTATTTAAAAATTGACTGAATTAATGTCCAAAATAATTAGAAACAACTATGAATAATTTACATGCGTTATTTTTTTTTTTTAAATTGAATTACCAATATTTTCATTTTTTTTAACTTCAAAGTTTGTCGTATGTTTTAAAACTTAGAAAAAAATTATATGACACTAAGTCATATTTTAGGGAACCTTTATATATATATATATATATTTTTCAACACACACGACACGTTCATGCCCAAGACACAGCACGTTTGGTAACGTAGAACCAAAATTGAACTTGCGACAAAACTTTTATTTTTTTTGGTAACCTAATTTGTTTGTATGTGAGAATAGAGAAATTCTTTCTTATCAAGCAATCCCATCTCCTAACAAGAAAAATACTTCTATATACAAATCTCTCCCCTCTCAGAAGAGCGTGAAATTCAAAATGAAGTTCAAATTATTTACGAGAGAATATAAAAATAAAAAATAAAATGCAAAAATAACATTAATATGTCAATTATAGTCTTTAATATGCATAACACACCCCAGTAGCATGCAAGAGAGCCTTATTCTTTTTAGGCAAAGTCCAACAACGGTCTATTCCACACAGGGAATTTTGAACAACGTCTAGGAACTTCCAAGACACATTTTTCAATTTGACAATGAACCGAAAGTTACTTGAATCACGAATATATGTTCAATCATCCATAAATTTTTTCACGGAAGGATGCTCGAAGCCTATGCACAAATTAGTACATCCACTAAAATTCCAACTTGCACCATGTATGCAAAAGAAAACAAAACCATCACTTGTAAATTATAATGTAGATTATAACATAACCGGCATTATTTTGCATTTCTCCATTGAGAATTGCTAGAAAGATTCAAGGTCTCAAAAAACCACTACCTATCAACTTCATAGAATGTTTTCCTTTCTCTCATGAATATAGCCTTGTATCTCAAGTTTCATCCAAGGAGAAACTGCTTATGATGATTTCAAAGAGGGTGAAATTTGAGATTATTATAAACCAATTGTGTATGTTGCGAGATTCTTAATTGTATTTAGTAATTCTTTTTTTTTGGGTAATAATAGAAGTGGTAATTTATTTAACACATATACGAATACATAAGATCCTGACATAATAAGAAGTAAAATCTCAAAGATAATATTAAGTCTAATATTGGATATCACTATAACATAGTGTTGGCAAAATATATTTACATGATCATGATGAGGAGTGATGATTTACATACTTAATTGCATTTAGTACATTTAACTTGGTGCAGTTAAGGCAACCAATAATCACTTTTCAACATGACTAGTATCTCATGAGTGTGACCCGAAACAATGGAGGGCGAATGCAAGGATGTTTAATGCTACCAAGGCATTATGATAAAAGGGTGAAGGAAGTTTAATGGGTTAGGATCCCGAATTTAGCAATCATACATATTGTAAAGAGTTTTTTTGAGCAAATTTGAATAGCTATCATGTTAGATCTCAACCATTATCAATGATTTCTAGATATATGTTCAAATTCAAGGTTAAGATGTCTAATAAGCCTTGCCATAACAATGACTTTAAATGATTCATATGAGTGGGGTGAATAAAACTAAAATAATTATAATAATTCCAAGTGAACTAAAGAGTTTCATTAATGATTTTTCCTTTCTTAATAGCAAGAAAACATCATTATCATTACTTAAATTCTTAAGTAATGATCTACAAACTAACTTTGACTCTTGTATACAAAATTATCTTTTACTTCTAGTCAATCCTCAGCCTATCAGTCAATCATTTGAAAATCTTAATTTATAAAATTGCCACACCGACTGAAATTTAAAATAGCAAGTATATCTTATGGAGAATATGAAATTTTGATAGTGATCAATGACTTAAAATAACTCCAACATGGCATATTTACTTAAGGTAGGAGGAGTACAATTTACCTATGATATAATAATTTAAAGACATGTTTTCACATGCTTTATAGTAAAAGCAAAGGAAAATCTCTCCTATGTCAACAATATCAATAGCATAGAGAAACAGGCTCTTGAATTAAATTAAAAATTCATACTTTATCGTACAAGCAAACCAAAAAATATGAAATTCTATGACTATGCCAAAGCTAACATTTAGTGAAATCCTATTCTTAAGTAAAAGTTCAAATAGCTTATCATTTTGATAGAATTTCAACAAAATCCATTTATTATAAAACAAGTATAACCTAAATTCGATCCCTTAGCACTTTTGAAGTGCTCCACCAAAACTGCCTCAACCAAATCCCAATGGCTGTTACACAAGAGTAAGGTCAACTTGATGAAGCCAAGGAATCTCACTAATTTCGAGAGCATTGAGCATATCTAGAGTCTTCTTATTGACCTTAATGTAATTGGTCTTGATGTTGGACACATCAGGAATGAAGTCCATATAACGCTTGCACTCCTTTTCCTAAAGCTTGAAGGAGATTCCACAAACAGGACCTTTCTAGATTTTCTTCATGAGGTGAATGGAGGAGCCTACAATCTTGTTATGAAGCTTCTTTGAAGGGATGATAGCCACTTCTTTGAGGACATTCTTATTAGTGTGAAAATTAAGTATCATTTTGGAATAATACCTCTTAATCACTTGCTATAAAGACTTTTTCATGATTTTCATGCAAACACGTCCTATAGTGGTAAAAAAAGGAGATGGAAATCTGTGTGTGTAGAGTGAAGAAAAGAATGCACAATAAATGCAGTAATGCTAGCAATTTTAAGCAAATATAGGGATGAGGTTTGAGGAAGCTAAGGTTCGAGTACTTATGTGAAAGTTATAGTAGGTGGATCATTTTGTGCTTACTTTGGGCCCATACCAAACATTAAAGCCTGGGTTAATAAAAGGTCACTAATTACAAAAAACTTGTTAAGAAAATATATTGTGGCCTAGAAAATGTCTAGGGGAATATCAAGCCCAAAACATGTAAAGTTATTAATACTTTTTTTTATATTAAAATACTCTTTTCTTGGTAATGTTATTGGGGTTATTATCCCTCCAATAACTTTTATGTAATTTTTCTTCTTTTGGACTAAGACCTTATTTATTAAATATATATATATTTGAAATTATCTTTTTGTATGTATGCTTAGACCTTTAATGTTGCAAAAGAAAATTTATCTTCCTTAATTTTTTATAATAACATGCATTAGTTAGTTAGTTTATTGTATATATAAGGATATGAAAATCTTTTACTTAGTGTATATAGATAAAATTTTCTTAAAAGAAATATATTTTTCAACAACTTGAAATTCTTATTGTTTTATTCCTTGGTTAACAAATAAAGAGTGAAAGGATTATTAAAAATGGAAATAGTATAGGAGAATGGGAGGGAGATACTTAAAGAATTAAGTTTCTAGCTAAAGAGCATTTTGAAAATATCTTCTTTAGCAACCATGCCTCCTAAGAATTAAAGGATGTATTTAAAGATTTGCAAATACCTAAATTATAGCCATATTTGATGGCAATACTGAACAAACACCGGGCAAAAGATGAAGTTAGATAGGTACTTGCATACTACCATCTTTGTAAGGTGTCAAGACTTGATAGCTTTCTAGTAAGGTTCTTTTAGCATTTCTAGATTTTAGTTAGCTAGGATTTGATGCGTATGATTCAATCCTTTCTTAATAAAGAATATCCTTTAAGGAATTTGAACCAGACTTATATTTCTTAAATTCATAACGGTGATAAAATTGAGACTTTTGTTGATTTTAGGCCCATTAATTTATGTAATGTAATTTATAAATTAGTTTTCAAAATCTTAATCTTAAGGATGCAACAATTGATGGAAGAGTTTATTTTTCCATATCAAAATGCATTTAATAAGGGTATATTAATCTTAAATAACATACTATTACCTTCTAAATTAATTCAATACATCCAAAAGAAAAATTGGATTTATATAGAGCTTATGATAGCATATCATGAAAGTTCATTCTGAAAATTTTTTTTAAATGAGATTCTCTGATAAATGGATGTAGGTGATCCAATAATGCATTTCTATAACACTTTATAAGATGTTGGTTAATAAAGAACCTTATAATATGTTAACCTCTAAATGTAGGCCAAGACAAGGTGACTCACTATCATTATATCTCTTTATTATAGCATTGAATATACTTTCATCGATATTTATGAAAGGAGAAAAAGAAAGATTACTATAAGGAATTAAAATTTCTAGAAAAATACTTACTATATCACATTTATTGTATGCTGATGATGTATTCATTTTTTTTCAAGGCTACAATAGATAGCTATAAATACTTGAAAAGTTTATTATGTTATTTTGAAAGGATGTTTAGGTTGCAAATGAATCTTTAAAAATCAGTAATAATGTTAAGCCTAATAATGCCTCAAAATTTTAGAAACGAATCTAAGAATGACAATGGCAAAAAATTTAGGTAAATATCTTAGGATATATACTAATTGTCCTAAAAATAAGAGACAGAACAACATAAAATTAATTAACCAAATGACATGCAAATTATAAGGATGGAAGACTAAAATGTTATCTTAATTAGGATGACTTATACTTTGTAAGAGTGTTATGCAAATAATTCCCATTTATCAAATAAGTATGGCTAAGTTATCATAAGATATCATTCATAAATTGTAGGCATTCATTATTAATTTTTGGTAGAACATGGATTAATTGAAGAAGAGTTTACATATGTTAGCATAAGATAAATTAAGTTAACCCCTAGATTAAGGGGGATTAGGACTCATGAATTTACAACATTTCAAAATAGTCATGATGGCAAAATAATATTAAAGAATTTGGGCAAAATCTATGACATTAGTAGCAAAGACAATAATTATAAAGTATAGTTGAAGTGGTATGGAAAATTTGGATGCTAGACATTCAAATTCCACTTGTAGATAGAAACATATTATAGATAATTTTAAGATAATTATGAAATATTTATAATGGCAAGTGAGTACAGGAGCACAAATTAATGTATAGAACAAGTTTTAGGGGTCAATCTACTAATTAATTCAACAAGGTATACTAGGGTTAGTGGTGTAATTGATTAGGATAGGGAGGAATGGAAGAGGATTATATTGGAAGCACATTATAATTTTGAACAAGTAGTTAAAATTTCTTAAAGCCTTATATCTATATTAGGGTCCCCTGATTAGTTAGCCTGAATTGGTACCTTTAATAGGGTATATTCATTTAGAAAAAGCTATTAAAAATTAGTTCAATCATTGCAAACTCAAAGTGCATTTCTATGGCAAAAAGTTTGGTTTTTACCTTTTTTGCATAGAATTTTGGCGTTTCTTTGAAATTTTTGTCAAAATATGATACATATTATAAATGTATTAAGTAGACATATTGAGGTTTATCAGACATGTCTTATGTATCAAGTATAAGATGAAGATTTGAATAATTTATTTTTAACTTATGAATTTGTTAGAATAACTTAGTTTAGACATCCTTATACTATTAGAATATATTAGATACACCCAATTGATATTAAATAATGGATAAAAATCTGTCTACAAGTTGGGATTAATAATAATAAATTTCCTAAGTAAATAACTATCTCAATTATAAATAATAATAAATTTTCTAAATAAATAACTATCTTAATTATGTTAACTATGTATCTAATTTAGCTTACGGGAGATCTTAAGGTATTTCAAGATCAAAAACCAAATATGTTTGCAGTGTTAAAGAAAATATAATAATTGACTAAAGATTATGGAATTTTTAAGAAGTGTTTACCTAAATTACATATAAATAGCAAAGAAACATGTAATATACAATATAACATTGAATCTCCAAGGCAAATTTGGGTCTAGAGTAGGTAAAAAGAAAAAAAGAAATGCAAGTTTAGATATCAATCAATTTGTTTAGAGCAAAATTAAATTATATGAAAACAGTCAATTTTTCACCTTTGAAGTTACAAGGTAAAGATACTAGTTTAAGTCCATCAAAAAAATTTATGGATGAAAATTATGACTTAAAGTACTATGGAAATGACTATCTAGATGTCATCATAATAGGCTTGTATTACAGCAAAAATCCAAATAGATCAAGTTTTGTTATGTATGAAGTAGCTGAAGATCTAGCCAAATTGGCTACCATAGATGCTTTTATCTAATTAAGGAAACATGACTTAAAGTAGCTAAAGGAGGATAAACCAATGGTAAAGAAGGAATTACAATAGGGAGTTGATATGTGGTAGTGGCTATAATATAATAATAAATAGTTTTTTAATTAGTCTTTTATGTATAGTTAATGTTATTTTATGATGTTTCAAGTGTAAATGTAACAATAAGACAAAATATGACAATGTACTTTCTTGCTTTCTTTGTTTATTATGAGCAAAAAATAAAAAAAAATTATGTTTTCCTTTGACATTTGTAAGCTATCTTGATTTCCTTTTTCGTTAGGATGAAAGATAATTTTATTTTTATATTCATAGCAAGTGATTGCAAAAAATGCTTCAAGATAAAATCAATGTGGTTATTCATCTTTAAATTAATTATAATGTTATAATCTTTAATAAATAAACTGATTATGATTGATATTTTTTAAATATAATATTTTATCTTAATTTTTAAAATATATAAATTAGATTAAATTAGATGCATATTAATAGTTTAAGTTTTTTTTTTAAAAAATAAAGAATTAATTGATTCCTTCATAATCTTTAACCAATCAAAATCTAGAAGAGACATTCTAATTCAAATGGTCTTTTCACAAAGGCTTTCTTGTTTAAAAAGTCTTTCCATCCAGGCACTTATTAGTACTAGTAAAAAAGTGCCTAAATGATTTGGGAGTCCTTGACTTTAGTGGTATATGACATTGGTTAAAGGATCAATCTTTTTTCCTATCTTAGGTTCAGTCTCAAAATCATATTTGTATATTTAATGATTTAACTACTTCTACCATTATAAAAAAATATGCCTAAATGGGAGAATAAGAATAACAAGGAGGGGATTTGAATTACTTTTCTTTCAAAGTCACTTATTAGTAATATTATTCATAAGATGTTCTTACACTAAATTTTAATAAAATTAAATATTAGAAATTTTAGTGGACATATAAAATTTTAGCTAGGACTTGTATTCTTTAGTTAGTGTGTAAGGTTTATCAACCTCAATTAATGTCTTTGAATTTTATTGCAAATTGTTAATTAATTAAGATTGCATAAAGTTGATTTCATAACAATTGTATTTTATTTTAAAAATTACAACTCACTTCTTGAAAAATTTCTTTATGTTTGAAAAGCACTACAATAAATGAAGGAAGCAAAGGTTGGTGACTAGATTGTATAACAAGTTTCAATGCAAAGTAATATAGAAAAGAAATTTTGAAAAATCAATCATGTAAAGTATAGAAATTAGAAAGAGTTAGTTAACAAAAAAGACAATAAGTTAACAAAGAAGATAAAAATTTGCTTGAATAAATCTTCCATTTTATCTTTCATAGACTATGACAAAAACAAGAATTACAATGAAGATATAGAAACAAATAAAATTATCAAATATTAGAAAGGTCATTGTGTTAGGAATTCGGATTATCATATGCAGCAAAAATTCAAAATTTAATTCGAATTCTACTTAGGATCCATGCAAAAGATACAAATCAATGATTAGGATTTTACCTATTAGGTACTCGTGTTTTTACTGATCAAAACTTGAGAGAGCGAATGAATCAAATGCTGGCCGGAAGGTACAGCGTCTCTACGGTATCCACACGGAATGAACAACGACCTCTCACCTACCACGAATCTGCTAGGATGCATTTTTCTCTCTAGGATTTAGGATTGGATGTTTTCAGAATGATTTAGGATTTTATGGAAGCTTATAAGCGTGTCTAAAGTGTTGCCCTCAAGTCTCCTTTTATAGAACTTAGGTAAGCTACAATCCTAGTCCTATTAGGATAATGCCTCCAAAAAATTCTAATCACACTTAACAACTCATCTTATCCCTATCCTAGAGATAATGAGGATAGATAGGACTTATCTATTAATTATTTAATATTAAATAATAATATTATCTCATAATATAAATATCTTAATATTAGATAATTGCATATAGTTATCAAATATTAAAATAATATCATCTCATAATATATTTATCTAAAATTTGATAACGTAATTATTTAATATTAAATAATATCACATAATAATAATTATATTTATTACATGAAAAATATATTATTATTTAATAATATATATATGTACGAAAATAAGTCCAATTAATTAGATATTAATCTAATTAAAGTTTAATTAATTATTATCTTATTCTTACTCTTTTTGTGTAACCTTGTAAGTTCTTACTACGTTAACAATGACTCATTATTGAGCCATAAACAATGAGTGGTATTTAGCAAAACATCACTACCACTCAAGTAGTAAGAATATTTGTGATTCGATATCCACCTAATACATGATCAATATTTTACATCATAATCCCTTTTGTAATAAAATCCAAATCGAACTGGAGGCATGGAGAGTGTCATCCTCGTCAAAGTTTAATTTATATTTCTTGATATTGAATAGACTTCAAAATAAATGATCAATATCACATATTGATTCATTTGAGCATGACCATGCATTTCTAAGTCTCACTCAATCAAGGGACCCAATGATATATCTCTTTTATAAAAAAATAACAAAATCTCATTTACATCATTTACTTCCCTCTGCATGATTCATGACACACTTACTTGTTATTCCGATTAAAGGTGACATAAGACGACATCAAAGTGAGTAACCCTTCATGTAGGGAACCGTAGTAACTTCAGGTCAAAGGACTATATGTAATTATGACCATATGAGAACTACTAATGACCATATGAGAACTAATAATGACATAAGTCTTATTCATGCAGTATTTTCATATTGGGTTAGTCTAGTACATCTGTTCACTAACAATATACTCATGTATTGACTTGATATCATATATCCATAATTCATAATCATCAGTTACTATACATGCCAATCTCAATGTACTATTATTATCTTTTTCGTAATAATATTTGACTAGGGGCATTTTAGGAATAGTAAAACTATTCCAGGGACAATTATTATATTAAGTTATAAATTGGGCAAAATTAATAAAATGAAAATGAAATAATATAATAATTGCATTGCCTAAAATAAAATATAATACATTGTGTATTATTTCAATCATCTATATGATTAGTTCTTAGGACACACACCAACACATTGGCTCATCATTCTTTTTTAAATAACATATTATAATTTATTACTTATTAAATGAAAAGGATTTAGAGATAACTCATTTGAGTGATCCTCAGCTACCTGTAATCAAAAGTGACCTAAGAAGATTTTAGTATTTGAGAAGACAATAATAAATATAATCATACTATACCCTATCTTTCATTAGTCGCTAGCTTACTATTAGAAGTTTGAATTCTCACACCATTCATTTAAATAGTTAAAATCTTTTAAACCATACTTTCAAATATAACTAATTCATATACCTTAGGCGATGCTCTAATATCAACTTTATTATGACTTAACTTTGGGGTGCAAATTAGTGTAGGAACTTGTTGTTAGCAATCTTCTACTAGTCTTATTAAACTATAATGCAGCTATAGTATGAATGTTTCATGACATCTTAAACCTTAACAGGAATGTATATTTTTAATGTTAAAATTTGAAAGAATGCAATTCTTTTATATAGTGATTAAGTACACATACCACTAGTTGTTTCAACTGTTTAGTGACTGACCTTAGCGCCAATATATTTGGATGGACCTAATTTTCTCTCGATATGCAATAACTTATTATTTAAGGAGAAGGTTCCCTATAAAATTAAAATTAACAAGAATAACTACAAAATGATTTTTTATAGAAAATTCAATAAGTAAACAATATAATTTAAATTAATTAAAATAAACTAAAATTTAATACCTATTTTATTAAATGCTTTATACCAAAGAAGATGGAGAGTATTTATACCTTTTTAGGGAGAGATTATTTATAAACTAATTTACTTCTTAAGAACTAAATACATTATATAAAGTACAAGGTTTAGTCATCAGTGTCTTATTTATCCAGTAATATTACAATTATAGGATCCATTTAAGTTTTGAACAACTGTATTTATATAAACAACACAATTGGCTAATTACAACTATTTATTGATAATTTCACATATATCATAATGATAACAATGAACCTGGTACTAAGTAAACAATCTACTTCTCAATATATGCATAAAGGTACTATAAAACCTTTTTCCAATTGGATTAATTCTCATTCGCATATGAATGCTCATAATTATCAGTATAGATAACAAATTTAAATAACAAAAATAAATTAATAATATAAGGAAGCATTTAAATCTCCTTATGCCTTTAAATTAACTTCATCTTCTTACACATTCTATCCTTGTTCTCACAAGGTTTGTTTTATATTTTCACAAATAATTTTCTAAATCTAGTACTATATCACATTTCTTATATTTCAATCTCCTCCATTCATAGTTATATCATAATCTTATACCTTGTAAGGATTTCATCATTTGAATCACTTAAAATAATATGTGTAAGCTCATAATATATATATATATAGCATCCACATTTGAGTACCATACTACATCTATAAGATAATGTTATAACATTCACAAACTTAATATAAAAAATCACATCTATATATGTTACCATAATATTAATAAGCTAATCATATCAATATCACATCTATATATACTTATCCTATTGTCATTAAGCACAAAAATGTATCAATAACATCTATATATGTTAACATGTCCTTAAAGTTCCATTAAATACATAAAACTGAGTAAGATGGAAAAATACTCGAGTTGAGGTAACTTGAAAGTAATTTTGAATGCTATACTTAAGTATAGCATCTAGAAAGCACCTTATTTGAGATATTCGAATATATATTTGATTATTGGCATTTAGAGAGTAATTTTGGATGCTATAGTCATGTATATATTTGAGTATCAACTCCAATTTTGTAGAAATTTTGTAAATTTCATTGTTCTTTTGGTCATTTTTCACCAATCCAAGCACATATATAATAATATAATCAAGTCTCGATATAATACTATCTTTTATACTTAAATTGTAACCATAAAATAGCAAAACCTCTATCACAAACATAATTTGCACTTTCAAATATCAAAATATCTAACTCTAAATATTTCAACTTCAATAATCACCAAATCATTAAAATAAGTTAGTTTAAGTAAATTGTCTACTTAAATACCTAGATATGGAGGAGAAGATTAAAAGTTGAATTAATGATCAACTTGCACTATTTAACATAAAATCAAAGAATTGCAACTTGTTTTCCCTAAATATATAATTTTCCTTGTTCCAATCTAAATTCCATAAAACCAAAAGCTTAGGACTAAGAGAATTATCTTATTTAGAAAGAAACTAGTGATGACTACTTGAAGATATTAACTTGATTCTTGTGGAATGTTAAGAAGAAGAAGAAGAAGTTGTTTTAGGTCAAGGAGGAGTAAAAAACATATTAGTAGAAATGGGGATTTTTGGCTTCTATAAGGTGTGGATTTGAAATTATAAAGGTTTGGGGCATCTTGGAAAATTTCAAGACCTTTCAAGGGCTAATTTGAAAAATAGTTTCTAAGTCTTATTTATATACTTTTATTTAATTCTAATTGTATATTGACCTTTAATTAATTGAATTCCTATTATTCTTATCATAAAATTTCATTTTCTAGTATAATATTCTCTTTCTAAACACAATCATAATAATCAAATGATTTTTTGATTTTTTGAGGGGTGTAACAATTTTTTATGATAAAAAAAGATAACATAATATATTAATCTGAGTAATATTGATACCTAAGCTATAAATAATAATAAATAGGGAAAATAAAAGAACATGTAATAAATTAATTCAATTATTACTTTCTATATTAGAATTTCATCTTATTTAAAATATTTTTATAATAAAATTAAAATATATTAGATTTTATTTATATTATTTAGTAATATTAGTATTTAAGTTATAAATAATAAAAGTTGATATAAGAAGAAATATTGTTAGAAAATTGAAACAATCAATGTGGGTTTTTTAAATTACCCATAATGTTATTTTTTTGGTCCACATACCTAGGTATTAAGTTGCAAACCAACTGTGTTTACAACACCATGTGTTATTAGGAGGGATTTCAACATATCAGTTTTACAGTGCATCGGTGAATCTAAAGGTTTAGATTTATCCATTTGTGCAGTATTGAATAGAATAGATAAAATCTAATAGGTTAAATTATTAGTGCATCTTAATTATTACCCTTGTTATAGTGTCTAATTTGTTAAAGTAGTTTTTTTTATTTTTTTTATTATCCGGATATTCAAAGAAAGTTATCCTTATTTTAAAAGTCTTTTTATTAAGGCATTCATTATCATCAGCGGAGGAGTGCTTCATAAAAAAAAAAAAAAGGGAAAAATAATCTTCTTTTTATTATTCATCACATCAATTTTTTTTTTTTTAAAGACAGCTTTATCTGTTTTGGGCCGCAATAACATTGTAATACTCAAACTGAAAAAACAACAGAACGAAGCTCGACTTCCTTTGGGTCTCGTTAGTCCACCACGAATGAAGGATCCTTTCCAATTTTGGACTTAGTCAGTTTCGCAATTATTCACCACATATGCACTAATATGAAAATAACATATTTCTTCTATTACTTTAGGTGGCTGGTCAAGTGAATTACACCCGATATTCTTCTGTTCTTCTACAAGTGTTCAATTCACAATGAAGCTGGTGCTATGTGTACCGGGGTAATAAACCGAATCAAATTTGGCAATCTTGACCCATATCTATTTATTCATCCATATTTATTCTTATTTTGATTCATCCATATTAATCCATTTTAATTTTAGGATAAATATGAGTTGAGTTATTATTAACCAATTAAAATGAGGATCATATTGGATTAACCTATGAATAATCATTTATCTATTTATATTCATAGGAGATAAATTTGTACATTATATAAACTAATATTATAAAATAAAAAATATTATAATAAAATATTTTTAAAAATTTAATATAATTTAAATATATTTAAAATTAATTATTTGAAATAAAATATTATAATATTATTATATACGTGACAATATCAATTTCTTTTATAAAAAAATAAAATCAAGTCCAGTCTTTTATACTTAAATCTATAATAATTTATTATTTTTACTTTTAAAACTTAAAAATTATCACAAAATTATTTTTTTAATTTTTAAATAAAATTTTTTATAATGTTACATGTCACATATAATATACCGTATAACTATTTGCTGGATTCTTAGCTACACTTTATAAATATCAACACACCAACAAGATCAATTTTTATTTTTTAAGTGATATTTTATAAATTAAAATTTGATTGTTGATATATATGTAATTTTAAAAGTATAATTTATTATTATAAAAGAATACATATAATTCATAATTTTAAATTTTAATTTTATTATAATGTCTATTTTAAATTAAATAAGTTTTATTTTATGTATAATAAAATTAAAATATTTAATCAACTACATTTAATATTAAACCAATTTTTAAAAATAAATGTTAAAAAATGAGATAAAAAACTATAATTTTAAATAGTAAATAAAAATAAAAAATAAAAATTTTGATAGCATAAGTTTGTTTTGAAATAATACCAATAAATATAAAATAGTAGTAAAAAATAATGTCAATAAAAATGATAATATAAAATAATAATAATTTGATGGATAAATGGATGAGTTAGGTTAACCATATATTTAAGGGTTATGGATCATTCATGACCCATTTAAAATTTCATATTGAGTTATAAATGAATAAATAAATCAATAATAACTCATTCACTTTTGACCCAATTCATATTCATTCTAACACATCTATTTACCACCTCTAAACTGAATCCCATATTTCAAGTAGAGGATGGAAGTCCCCATCCAAAATTTTAACAAAAATGGCATAAAATAATGTTTTGAAAGCGAGTTATGAATTTTATATATTTATTGAATTAAATTTTATAATTTTTTCATAATTTTATATTTAAAAATTAATAACTATTAATTGATATTTAAAATTTAATTTTTAAAATTTATTTTCAATATATATATTATTATTAATGTTCTAACAAAACTCAATATCGGCAATCAACAAGAAATATGTTAATATAAAGCTATGCCACGTGACGTTGACAGACAAACGGTGCATATTTTTATGCCTAAGGTGGATTGCATGCTTTTAACGTTGCGTGACGTGAATTAAATTGAAGTTGAGTTTATCCGAAATACTAAAGAAATTAAAATAAGGTATTTTATCTAAAAGACACTGTGGGTAACCAGTTTATATATTTAAGAAATTAAAATTATAATCTGTTAAATTTATGATAGATTCTGTGATAGACTTAATTTGGCCTTTATGATTATATGAAAAGATATAGTCTATATTATAAAATAATTTAGACATCATCATAAATCAAATTTAGATATTTGGTCAAAGTCATTTATCTAAATTAAATAAGTATTAAATATTTATGATACATGATCAATGACAGTTATGTCAGTTATCTAAATTAAATATATATTAAATGTTCATTATGCATAATTAATATCTTAAATATCTATTATGAAATATTAATGTCATTTATTTAAATTAAATATACATTATGTAAAATTAATATACCCTTAAATGCATTGATGATTTTACATATGAAAAGTCTTTCACTTAATTACTTGAGTTAATTGGATTCATAAATGTTAGAGGAAAGTAAAAAGTCATGACTCTTTGATGGGTTGAGTCATAAAAATTATAAATAGGGCTCTTAGTCCCTCTCTTCCTTCATGAATACAAGTTTATATAACTTCCATCATTTCACAAATATTATAATACTATTTGAGTAAGAAGAGGGAAGACTAAGATATCATCTAATTTTATATCTTGTTTTAATTATTGTAGCTATCAAATTCATTATGACTCAAGATATTTCATCTAATTTTTTTACTTCTACATTTTATTATTTATAATTATAATCATACCCAAGATCCAAATAATAAAATTGTCTAATATGATTTTTTTTTCCCTACATAACCTTCATCTTTTTACTGAGCTTGAATCCAAGCCATTTCCATAGCAGGAAGAGAGAAAATTTTCTCTCAATATTTTTAGGTTTAGCTGAGGGCGCCCATTTAAACACTAGCCAAGTCTGCGATTGCATGGATGGAACTTTCATGCTGTCTCGCAAGTATGCTTACACCGGTGATAGCCATCTAAAAGGTTACACTCTCTAGGAACCGACAAAACCCGGGGTTTTGATGGGAGATTTGTCAAATAAAGAAAAAAATATTTTGATATCTAAATTACTATGCATAGAAAAATGTAAAAATATTGTTATAAAAGATAATATTAAATATTTTTAATTTAAATGGATAGAACGATAATATATGGATTTATATATAAAATATTAATATACACTTAAGAAGAAGTTAATAATTGTCATTATTAGGAACCGTTTCGTTTCCAAGATTATCTCCTGCTGCAATTGATGTTGACCGAGTATCGGCTAGGGAAGAGAAATATTAACTTACCTTGGAGGATGAAAAAAATACTTATTTTAAAAGGTGAGATATAAAAATAAAGGATGGGCCACTCCTTTATTTTTATGTACCTCTTTTCTAGAAGTAAGATATAACTTCTTTTGAATATGCGCCATTTTGAAGCATAAGATGATCCACCGACAACTTTCAACAACTCACAAACAGTTCAATGTTTGTTGAAAGGAGAAATATAAATAAATTTTTGTGAAATCCATTGAATACATACAATGTAATAATGTTGTGTATTGGTTTGTATTTAAAATCACAAATTCATATAGTTTTATGCTTCATTTGACTTGTAATTTTCTTAGAATTAATTTCATTTCATTTTAATTGAAATGATTTCAATTTATTTATAAATAAACTCTATTATTTGGATACTTTATCAAAAATAATTATTTCAATTCATTTGTAAATTAATTATTTTATTTGGAATACATTGAAAAATATATAAAATTTAATTAAATAGTAAATTTTGATGGTATTATGATAAATATAATGCTAGAAAGAGAGTAAAACTTTTATATAAAATATTTTTTTAGTCAAATGAAATGAATTCTAGTGAAATCTTTGTTAAATTGGATGGATTTCATAATAACACAAATGTAATTAAAACAGAAATTGTAAATGAAATGAAATGAAATATAATCCTTTTATATTTAAAGTCAAACACCATTTTTTAAAAAAGTTCATTTGAAAATGAAATGAAATCTTATTTTTAATGTTACCAAACAAGGGGTTAGTTGGAGAATTTTTCGCCACTCACTTACATCTCTTACAGTCTCTCCGAAGTTTGCAGTTTCATAAATTTGCTATTTATTAAAAAAATACATGATATATTTTAATAAAAAAATGTATCAAACTTTTTTAATTTTTTTAAATGTGTTGGTTAAACTTTTTGATGAATGTATTTGTGATGTATAACTTAATGATATAAATTTAAATAATTAAATTAATGATTATTTTTAAATAATATTTATTATCATTTTAAAATTGATTTATAGTGTAAATTTATTTCAATAAAAAATGGTACACTATGGATTTCCATTTTCCCCCCAATCTTAAAAATGAATACGTAACTAGAATCTAGGGGTGCAAATGGGTCAAGCGACCTATCGAGAGTTTATGGCTCGACCTAATTTAGGTCTAACTCGACTCGACTTATTTAGTTAAATGAGTCAGGTTAAGACCAATATAGAAGTCTTTTTAATTAAATAGGTTAAACTTTTTTATTTTAAGTCTAGCCTACAGGCCTATTGGGTCGGTCTATTTAATATTTTTTATTTAAATTTATTTACTATAAAGATAATGACAAATAAATTTTTTTCAAGTCTATTATATAGATTAAATATTTTAAATATTTATTATATAATTTATAGTGAACTAATTTACCTTTATTGTTAACATTTGATATTATGATAACTTAATATTATTTTACTTTTAACTAAATATTAAATATTTAAATTAGTAATTTTGTGTTATGAGTATATAAATTTATTTCTTTATTAATTAGTTCTTATATAAAATTTTGTATTAATTTTAGTATTATTAGGGATATTTTAAGAATATATTGATACAGGCTTATATAAGTTATTAGCTTATTTAAGATTTTTTTATAATAAACCTTTTAAGTCTTAAGTTGTTAGCCTATTTAAAAGTTTATATTTAAAATAGACTTTTAAATAGGTTAACAGGTTAGGCTAAACTTTTAAAATAAGTTAGATTCGAGCATGAAATAGAGCTTGATATAGGAGATTTGAACTAATATTTTATAATACAAGATCGACTTATTTAAAGTAAAATTTAACTTGATCCTATAAGATTTGAATTAATATTTTATAATACAAGACTGACTTATTTAAAGTAAAATCTAACTTGAGCAACCCATTCGCACCCTACCGGAATCCCATGTGACCTGCACACTGTATCGAAAGTGACCTTACCCCTTCTGCATGCCTTGGCGGAGCCAAATTACGCCCATTTCAAACACTGGTGTGATTTCCTAGTGCACGATGCTGTTGGTATGGCGAAATGAAAAGAGTAGAATAAATTATTTAATAAATATTATAAAATAAAAATATTTATTTTGTAGAAAATAATTATTTTATTAAATAATAAAATTTTCATTCTATGATAAAAATAATAGAATGGACATTTCATAATTTATAAAATATTTTCTTGACATCTTTACTCTTCAAATTTTCATATATTCTAATACTATCATTTGTTAATAAATAATAAAAATAATATTTTAATATTCTATATTTAAATATTTGATAATTATATTTTTAATAATGAAATTTAAAAAATATTTTTATATTCTTTATAAAATGATTTAACATATAAAATTTTGTATTGATTATAATTTTCATAATTAATTTTAAAAAAATATTTTTAATTATTCATCATATCACATATTTTTAAGCGTACCAAATTATATTATTATATATATTCTATTAAAATTGTACTAAATCCAGCATAATTTAAAAAACAAAGGCTCCATCCATGAATTATTAGGGTCTGAAAGTGGCCCACCCACTTTCTCCTTGGAGGAAGAACTAATAATTAATCCGAATCAGATGGAAAGTTAAGAAAAAAGAAAATTCCAAACATGCATATATAATTGCAGAATACGTAGAGATCATGAACAAAAAATGAAGGCCTCTTCATTGCTGGCTCCGCTTGCCAAGAGGTAATCAACTCATTCCTGCTAGATGCTAATTCAATATCACATATTTTTGCTCTTTGTTCTTAATCATTAAGTGTTGATTCGACATATCCATAAATTTTAACTAATTAAAAGAAATTTACCAGACTAATTGTTGTTTCTTTTGTGAATTTCTTTCTTGCAGGTTAGAGGATAAAGTAGCATTGATAACCGGCGGTGCCAGTGGCATCGGAGCTGCCACCGCAAGACTTTTCTTCCGCCACGGTGCCAAAGTTGTCATCGCCGACATCCAAGATAACCTAGGCCAGTCCGTTTGCTCCGAAATTGGCTCCGATGACTCCATTTCCCATGTCCACTGTGATGTCAGAAGTGAAACCGAAGTTCAAACCGCTGTCAGTACGGCCGTTTCAAAATACGGCAAGCTCGACATACTTTTTGGCAGCGCAGGCATCACCGGAAAGATGGGTGCTTCCATTGAAACCATCGACTACGACGACTTCAGGAGAGTCATAGACGTCAACTTATACGGCGCCATTTTGGCTGCGAAACACGCCGCAAAGGTAATGATCCCAAAAAAGAAAGGCAATATTATCTTCACCTCCAGCGTTGTTTCCGTAATTCACGGAGGTTCGCCTCATGCTTACGTGGCATCGAAGTGTGCAATAATTGGTTTAACAAAGAATTTGTGCGTGGAATTAGGGAAATACGGGATTCGAGTGAATTGTATTTCGCCGTATGCGGTGGCAACGCCGTTGGCACAGAAGGAGATGGGAATGAAGAAAGAGGAAGTGGAGAGAGTGTATTCGGAGGCGGCGAATTTGAAAGAGGTGGTTCTGGAAGAGGAGGATGTGGCGGAGGCAACTCTGTATTTAGCTTCCGATAAGTCAAGTATGTGAGCGGGTTGAACCTAGTTGTTGACGGGGGATATAATATCGCTAATCCTTCTATGGATGAATCTGTGAGAAAGTTTTTCCAGAATAAGAGTTCTTAAATTCTACCAATTAATTTCATAAAAATAAAATAAAATATACTTGTAATATTTCTCATTTTATCAATTAAAAAATATCTTCAGCCTCTCTCTCTCTCTCTCTCTCTCTTCTTGAGTTTTTTTTTGGATTAGATGCGGGATATGCTTGTTCAGTTTTTTGGTATAAATTAACTAATAACAGATTGAAAATAAACTTATATGTTCATCCTGCAAGCTGATCAACTCCCAGTTGATTAACAACTTGGCCAGACATAGTACGTACACAAATTCAAAGTTCATACTTGAGCTTGCCATGCTTTGAGACGGCGGCCGGTTTGGACGTCAGGATCGCTGGTGACTTCACATTAGACATAGGAAGTAACGTTGTCCGAGCCAACCTCGGTGTGTAAACGGAGGGGTCTGAATTGTCTTAGCGGCATAATGAAGGAAAAGTCTTGCTGTGATGAGAAATTCTTGTACTGTATGCTACGCCAGGTGTGGTAAATGGGTAATTGTTAATTTATTTACTCATTTATTAGTTTTTGTAGTTTTGTGAAATTCATATATATTAAAAATTTAATTTTTTTATTTTCTATATTAAAATTTTTCCCCCTAATCGGAGAAATATTAATCTGTTGAGGTGCTATCAAATGTAAAAAACAAAAAACATCTTTCAAAAAAATTTTCCTCATATATATAGTTTGGATGGAATTTAAGAGTTTTAAAGCTCTTCTACTTGGATCTATTTATATTGGTAAGATTAGATTTTTTTTAACTTTCAATACACTAAAAATAATAAAAAATAATAACTAGTCTTTATTATCTTAATTTATTAATTATGGTTAAATACACATGATAGTTGAAATATAAAAAAATTAAATAAATTTCTGCCGTGATAGCGCCTATGCCGCTTTCCCCGCTGATTATCAACGCTACTTTACCTTGTAACCTGTAAATAATCAAAGAAATAGTTTCGCACGTAAATTTTTTTTATTGCACTGATTCTTTTGTTGAAGAAAATTTAAGCGAAGTTTTGTAGCTTTTTATAATAAAAATTTCAATTATAATTTTATATATATTATTTTTTAACTAATTAAATAATTAATTAATAATTATATTTATTAAAGCATAATTTTTGGTGCAAAATTGAAAAATAATATAGATGTAAAATTATAACAAAAAACTTTCACCTATTAAACTTTACTTAGGCCTTCATCTTTCTTATTGTATGTGTTAATCAATTAAGAGATTAAAAAGAAGATATAATGCATGATTGTATCATATAAAAAAATAAAGTTAATAATTTCATCCATAAAAATATAAGATATTAATAAAATAACTTATATTATATAAAGTTATATTCTCTTTCCTATAAAGTAGTTTGTGCACACAATTTTATTATTTTGTATGTACAATTTTGTGTTTAAATAATATGAATGAGAGTAAAATTATATATACATATATAAACTGTTATTTAAAAGTAAAATTATAATTTTATATAATTTATGGTCTATTTTGTCAATTAATGTTTTATAAATTACAAGAAAAAATGGCTTTCAGTAATAACTTTTGTTATTTGTGTAGATTTCTTGGTCGTCGTCGAATAAAATTATCATCGTAAAAAATGTTGTTGACAAAAATTTGTTGTCGAAGGGACCAATACTAATAATATTATTGTCATTGGTAAAAACTTAAGTTTCTACGACAAGAAAATCATCATGGAAAAAATTTTCAAAATTCAATATTTTTTGAATTTCACTCTTTAACGATGATAAAATCGTCGTTGAAAATAAACTTTTGACGATGATATTTTAACTTTTATTATTGTTGTTAAAATTTCAAATGAAATTTAAATTGATTTATAATTTATTAAATTAATTAATAAATTATAAATTAATTTTTAAAAATATTTTATGTATTAATTTATTAAAAAATTAATTTAATAAATTATAAATTATTTTAATTTATATATTTTTTTATTAATATATTTTTATATCACTTTATAATTTTAGATAAATGTCAATGGCATAGCATGGTATTCATCTGCACGTGCACCTCATTATTGATTTTCTTTATTTTCTTTGTCAGAAAGTTAAGTCAATTTGAAAGAGAAAATCAATTAAACTATAGGTGCAAATACAGATAAAAGAGACATACTAACCCTTCCACTTAGCTTCAACAATTTCTTATAATCTTTGTTACTTAAATAATTTTGTGCTTTGTAGAAAAAGAGAGTTGAAGATATTTTAAGCAAGTTGGAGTGAATTCATGATTACATTATAAAAATATATAAATAAAAATTATATTATAAAAATTATATAAATAAAATATAATACATTATAAAAAATAATAACACTAACTCTTATCTAGTCTCTCTCTATTGTCATCCTTTTTTTCTATGCCAAATAAGAGTCAAATAGTGCTTGGGAGTATTTATAGATAAATCTTTCAACGATAACAAAATTCTCAATCATCGTTGAAAGGTCATCAATAAAAATTGAAAACATTTGCTAACAATAATGTCATCGGCATATGTCATGATATTTACCAGTATAATTTTATGTGCTCCGCTTTAGTGATGACAATATTATCGTTGAAGAGTGACATTGAAAATAATGTTTGACTCTTCAACAATGACAATTATTATTGTTGAAAGTTTAGACTTTTAATGATGACAATTGTCATAACTAAAGACTACCTTGAAATATAGAATGGGAAAATTTAACTTTTAATGGCTATATTTGTTGTCATTAAAAGTGTTGTCGCTAAAAGTCAACTTTAGTGATAACATAAAGACTATCCTAAAATATAAAATGAAAAAATTCAATGACAATAGTTAAGATTTTAGTGATAACAATTGTTATTACTAATGAGTTACACTGAAAATAATGCTTGACTCTTCAGTGACGATAATTATCATAATTGAAAGCCTAGACTTTTAATGACAGCAAATATTATTGCTAAAGATTGAATTTTCCTGCGTTGTATTTTAGAGTAACTTTAGCGATGATATTTGTCATCACTAAAAGTCAATTGTCATCGCTAAAGGTTATTTTTTTATTACCAAAATTTTTTCCACCCAAAAAAATTTGCACCCATGGGTTTTTTGACATATCAATTATCAGTAAAAGTCTAGCAATGCATCACCCACTACTGAATTTTTGTCATCGTAAAAAGTATCATCGGTGTTGGCATTATTTCTTTAAGTGATAATTTTAAAAATTAAATTATTAATTTTATAAAAAGTAAAGTATTATTATTTTAAAAATAATTTGGTGAAGAGTTTGAATTTTTAAGAGGTTAAATATTTTATTATTAATTTTTTTTAAAATCAAATTAAGTGAATTAAAATAAAAAATAAATAATTATACATTAATCTAAGGATGTAAACAATCGATCTAACATCAAATTTGCCGTAGGATTACTCTTGTTTTAATAGAATTATTTACGCACAAGTGCAACCAAATCTCATTTGTTGGGCTAACAAATTTATTGCCCCTTTCCGTGGAGTAAGCAAATTAAGAAAAGCATTTCCTTCTTAGGAGCCCTTCACTAATGATAACGTTAATTTATTGTTTTGTGTGCTAACAGTCAATTATATTATTATAAATATTGTATGTAAAATATGCATACAAAAGTAGGGTAGTTAAACCTTCTTGTAAACTAATGAAAACAGGGATCATTGTCTTAGCGTGAACAACAGAAAAAGGTTCAGTAATGCTGTAGAATTTTAAGTGAGTACATCGAGTCCTTACCTCTCAAATGATACCAACGATCGTTGAGATTTAGGCAGTATAGTCATAGGTAATTCACATGTATTGTAGTATAGACCCGTATTTTTATCAACTTTCTTAAAATTTTATAATACAATTGTATGGTATTTAACATATTTTTATTAGTCATTGAATTTTATCCCAGCCGAACATTGAAAGGAGTTTTTGTGTAATTTATTTTAAGCTTTACATTCTTTATTAAAACCTGCTACATATAGTAATTACAGGAAAATAAAACCTACTACACATAATACACTTATTTTTTTCCGTCGCAAGCTACCAAATCAATACTAATCATGTAGCAATGTTTTGCCATCTACGATCATCAATCATATTTGTTTGAGATCACATGGGACCTGCAATCGATTTCTTCATGGGACCTGCAATCGATTCCTTGAGCAGCTTTCACGTGGGTGATAATGGGTTGCTTTGTCCCCACTCCCAAACCTGCTCCGTCCAAGGATCGATAGGCCATCTTTTCACGCGGATTTGCATATCCTCTACTTCTTTTGTTATTGGTTTTCTTAAATTCTAAATAGAAGATATACAGATACAATATTGTATTTTAAAATTTATAATTATTTTGGCTGGATTACATGTTTCATTAACTAGGACTTTGCGTATATGGTTTACTCACGTTGCTTTTGCCCGTGCGGATTTAAAAATTTTAAGTTATAGGAATGATATATATAATTAAGATAAAATTATTATAAAAAATTTAAATATTTAAATAAAAGTAGGATTTAATTTATTTTAGAAAAATTACAAAATATCTTATTAATTTTAGGGTAATTATATTTTATCCTTATCAACTTTAAATTAAAATTTACAAATCCAATCCTTAAATTAAAAAGATCTTGCAATTAACACATATCATTTATTTAATTAATTGTTTTATTAAATTACATATTGTTTAATAAAATTTTAAATACAAATTACAATATTATTGTACATAGATTTATTATATCATTTTTATGCATGATTTTTATGTTATGTAATTAATAAAAATTAAATTAAATATATAAAATCTTAATTAGATGCTTAAAAAGAGGCATAAAATTATGTGCAAAAAATGATATAATAAAATAATATACAATGATATTATGACTTTTGATTAAAAAAGTTAACTAAAATTATATAATTTAATAAAATAATTAATTAAGTGAATGATAGATATTAATTATAAATTTTTTACAATTTAAAGATTTGATTTGCAAGTTTCTAAAATTAGTACCAATAAAATGCAACTACCACAATGTTAATGCAAGTATTTGGCATTTTCTCTTTATTTTATTTATTTTTACAATGTGTATGTCCTTATATTTAATTGATGAATTTTAAATATCTTTATATTTGTTTGAAGTGAAAATTTTCTTTTTAATTGATATAAAAATAAGTTGTGATAGTAATTTTATTTCAATTTATGGAAGGATATAAATTATTAATGTGTGCGTGTGTATATATATATATATATATATATATATATATATATATATATATATATATGTGGACAATTGTCCTCGCAACTTCATAAATAGATCCGCCGCTACCGATGTTACTTTTCTTGTATACTACTCTAACACCCGTGCAAAGCACAGCTACTTAGTACCTCGAATCCCTTTTCCTTTGAGAACTGCCACTAAAGATTGCTCGGTAAATAAATAATTAGCAACAAAACTAATTTACTAAATTTAGAAGTTTAGTATTATAGGTGAATGGTTCAATTTATTACAAAAGAGAATAATTTATTGCATACTTCATTACTTACTAAATGACACAGTAATGTACGACGACTTAACAATTGTTGAATCGTTTTTGCTTTCCCTTAAAACTAATGGAAGCTTTCTAAATAACATTAATTATTTCATACTATGATATATTAAATTGATTAAATTCTATCATAAAAATTTCTTATTAAATAGTGACTTAATTCAAATTTAATATATTCTTTGAAATAATGATCTATAGTATTATGGCTGATTAAATAGAACTGAAATATATAATTTTGATATATCTTTTTTCATTAGCTATATTTGTTAGTGTATTCTAAGACATTAATCAAATCTTTTTTAAGTATTATTTTTGAGAAAAATTTAACATTTATCTGTCATTTTAAGAAATCAAGACTACTTTTTTTATCTTCTTTTAAACATTACTTCTATGATTTAAATAAATTTTCAACAACTTTATTTATTAATTAATTTTTATTAAAAATATATTAATAAAGTATAATGCATATTTTTTAAAATTGAAATTATTTATTAAAATTGTATAGTTATGATTTCTCAATCCCGCAATTTTTTCACTGATTTATCAAAATTTTGCATATAAGACTGTTATTATAGCCTCTTGCACTCTAATAATGACATTGATCTACATCACATTCTAAAAAATTTATATCTCGAAGTGTAAATTAGAGTGTCAATTGATCAAAATCAAAATAAATATACAATATCGCAATCAGTTTATTCATTATTGCAGAGTGAAATATATATGAGTTTGCACATTTTACTTACAATTTATGAATACTAAAAAAAAAAAAGAAAAAAAAAATCTAGATAGTACATATAAAAAATCAAGCGATCAAATATGAATATAATTCGTTTTGATTTTCAATCGCTTACCCATGTTTGTTTGAGGTGAAAGAAAAAGAATTGAAGAAAATTTTAAATTTTTGGGTTTGGATTAAGGGAAAAAGAGGGAAAAGAAATTGATTTTACATTGTTTCTATACATAAAGTTTTTCAAATTTTCTCTTCTTTTTTTAAGTTAAAATTTAAAATTTTCTTTTCCCTAATGTCATTTTCTATTCTCTCCCAGAAGTAGGTAATTGTGAGCAAAGTAACACTTTCAGAAGTTGTACTTCAAGCTTTAGTTAATATTGGCGTAGTTCCTTACCGCAGATTAAAAAATATTGCCATGAAACAAAATATATTTGACCTTGAAGTTCTCATTTTTACATAATCAAATTCAAATGATATTCATGAGGTCAAGGAAAGCAAAACAAATTTACTAATAAATCGCATCTGAGCTGTGGAAAACGGCATGCAACTGAAGAGGCGCGTATTGGTGATTAATCCAACCCATAACAAGCCAGAATTGCATTTTAATTCATTGGGAGTATCTAAAATTAGCAGAAGAATATGTCTTCAAGGAAAACATTTGCCTATGCTTATGATGGGAATAGAAGACCACCGTCCATCATGTATATTGCTCGGATGGATCGTCCTTCTTGTCTCCCTGCAGTTCGCTCTTTTAATTAGAAACACAACCAACTAGTATGCATTTTAAGAACGATCAGACAACTTTAGCCTCAAATTTTGATATTTAAATGCTACTGTACCGTTTATAGTAGTGGGATTAGTGCGAATAAATATCTTTCAATATTTCAATGAAAGAAAAATTTATAAATTAGTGAGAATATTTTAAATCAAAAATATAATTTTATATATAATTTTAAAAAAGTCAGTATGCTTTATTAAAATACATGTTACTCTGCTACTATTTTATAAGTTTTTCTTTCCTTAAATTTAGCATTCCCGAGGTTTTTTGGTTAATTAATGTTGTTGTTCAACGGCTGACCAGAGAATTCTTTGCTTTTGGTGCTCTACTCTTTACTTTAACTAATGAATTGGAGCAACATTGTAGTTAGTCCATCTATATATGCGTATATACAACCTTGTGCTCGAAATGTAAATACAAAGAGTTTCACATTGAAAATGAACTGACCTTCAATAATCAATCCATAGTTTGATATCATAATTTTTTAAAATTGATTTTATTTCATTTTAATAGAAATAATTACAACTGATTCATAAATAATTCTATTCTTCAGAAATCTTATAAAAAATAATAATTTTAATTTATTTATAAATAATTTTTTATTTAGAATGTATTGAAAAATGCATAAAATACAATTAAAAAAATTATATTTTAATGCTATCATAATAAAATACAATATTAAAAGTGGGATAAATTTTTTATATAATGTGTGATAGATCAAATGAAATGAATTTTAATGAAATTTTTACTAGATTCGGTAAATTTATAATGGTACAAATGTAATTAAAATATGAATTATAAATGAGATAAAATTTCTTTCTATTTAAAGTGCAATACTATTTTAAAAAAAATTCATTTGAAAAATGAAATAAAAGCTTATTTTTTATTATGTCAATTAAGGAGTTAATATATCAAAAATAATGTTTACTTTGGCCATATATTTACTAATACTTGAATCTTAACTTCAAAAGTATATAATAATAATTTTTACTTTTTAGTTAAAAATTTGGTTTTGGGATAAAATTATTTTTTTATATAAAGTGAATAATATTATAAAAGTAATCTATCATCAAAGATTATGGAAGGAATCTTTTGTATACGTATAATTTAAATGGTTATTATTATATAGTATACATTTTGACCAAGTACGTTTGCTTCTCTTTTCTCGTTACTGTAATAATTTAAAGAGTTTAGATGGCAGTCCTCACAACCTGGTAAACTTTCCTGCCGTCCCCACTTCTCCATCCATTTCATATTTCAAAAGAAAAATTTTAATCTTTACCAAAAAAAATTTAATTTGCACCATGAATAACTTTCCTGCCGTCTCCACTCCTCCATCAATTTCATATTTCAAAAGAAAATTTTCAATCTTTAATATGCACCATGAATAAATAGAAAATCTTAATCCATTAAAGAAAATACATGTAAAATTAAAAGAGGAAACATGTAACTCTTTAAAAGTAAATCTCCCTGTATATTTAGAAATTTATTTCCTCTAATAAATTAAAAGTTCTCTATTTTCTTTTGAAATGTATTAATTTTTCTTTGAATTCCATTTAGATCTTCATATCCCAATCTTTGCAAACTTTTTTAAATTAGTTTACTAACTATTCAAGCCTTCTAATACTAAACCACAACTATTGATTCTTGCAAAATAATAATAATAAATTTTTGGTAATTTAAAGTTTTTAATTTTATTTATTAGTGTACCTCTGTTAAAACTTGATAGTATTACAAATATAATGAATAACACTCAGTAGAACTCTACAAAAAATAATTTATATTAATTTAACAAGAAATAAGATTTTTATGTTTGGTTTTTAATCGGCCTGTCCCATTTTACTAGCATTAACCGAATGACTAGAAGCCAAACAGCAAGACAAACTGTTTTGGATGTCCTAAATGTCCTACAAACGGTTTAATTGATTTGAAGGTCGCGGGTCAATATGTCCACTCCACCTACAAAACTTGGCACATTATAGCATTCATTAACTACTCAACGGTGATAATTCCATAAATAGTGTTTTCTTGGGACAATGGTAATTTTTATATATTTTTCAGATTTTTTATTAAATTACGATGATTTTGTATCAATATTGTTGGAAAAAATTTTCTCTTTTCAAACATGCAAATATTACACAATTAAATTAATTAAAATATCACAGTACATAAATAAATTAACATGAAAAATATCAAAATTTAGAAAAAAATTATGGATGAAGAAAAAATTTACTATACTAACAAAGATTACAATATAATTCCGTAAATAGTGTTTTGGATGTCCTAAATGTCCTAAATGCGGTTTAATTGATTTGAAGCTCGCGGGTCAATATGTCCACTCCACCGACAAAATTTGGCACACTAGTGTTTTCTTGGGACAATGGTAATTTCTTACATATTTTTCAGATTTTTTATTAAATTACCATGATTTTGTATCAATATTGTTGGAAAAAATTTTCCCTTTTCAAACATGCAAATATTACACAATTAAATTAATTAAAATATCACAATAAAGTACATAAATAAATTAACATAAAAAATATCAAAATTTAGAAAAAAATTATGGATGAAGAAAAAATTTACTATATTAAAAAAGATTACAATAATATATATATATATATATATATATATGAAGATTTTCAATCATAACTTCATAATTTCCTAATCACAATCCTTGCATTCTTCATAAATTTCTCTTTGATTTCTCATGTAATCTTTATAAGAACCCAGATCATATCTTTCTCATACCTCTCAAATCTTTGATCAAAATAAATACTTATAACACAAAAATAGATATTTCTTCCATTCTTTTTTAAGGTTCATTTAAGGTTAATGCATAAATATTGATGAAAATAATAAATAATTTTAATTTTAGAAGAGATAAGTTATAATTTATTAATATATCCTCTACTAAAAATTAATTGGTAAATAAAATTATCAAAATATTTATTTAGATAACAGAAATAATATTTTAAAAAAGATAATAAATACAATCTTGATTTTTTAAAATAATAAATAAAAAGGAATAATTTTTTCTCTAAAAGGATACTTAAAAAAAATAAAAGAAATACTTGACAAAAAATTCTAATTCTAATTTTAACATAAAAATTTAATTTAAATAAATTAATAAATTATAATTAAAAATAATTAAAAATTAATAACATTTAAAATTTGGATCAAATCTAATCAATTTTGCATGTCACGATTTTATTCACCGGAGTTGCAGTACAATAAGCATACTTTAATTTTTTTTTTTGACGGATTAACAAGTTCAAAATTCTGTTAAAAATTATAAGAAATTATATTGATAAACACTTACTATACTCCGAGATGAATCATCTAAAAATACCCGGCCTGATTGTACCTGCGAACCTGGTGAATAAGCTGCCGGGGAATATTAATATACACATGAATTAGTGTGAGTGCTCTTCAAGTCTCATGTAAGGATCTTTATCTATTGTTGGATCCTGTGTTACTCGTTATGTGATTGGTTGCATTTGTTTTAATTTAGTAAAACATTAAAAAATTTCACTTATTATAAATAATTTTATGATTAACAAGATAATACATGACCTCATGATAAATGAAAAAACTAACTTCATATAAAAAAGTGGATATTATTTTTCACTACATTCAATATATATAACATTAAATGAATAAAAAAATTTTAATTTTAATTTTATAATTATAAAAACGGATACTAAAAATTCAAGATAATTTTGTCAAATATGGTGGTAATCCCATCGCTGTATCATGCTCTTATTAGGCGAAACACAACTACCAGAGACAGTAAAAGCTGGCGCCTGATTAATGCTGCAGTATTTAATATTGGAAAAAATATATAATTTATCCCCTTAAACTTTGATTAAATGATAAAAATGATATATAAACTTTAAAATATTATATTTTATTCTTTAAATTTTGATTAAATGATAAAAATAGTATATAAATTTTACATTTGAGACACACCTAGGAATACGTTTCATATATGCCCTTCAATTTATCACTACTTAGGTTTGTTAAAATTATTATACCAGTTTTGAAAAGTTACTAGCAGTGTATATGAAGCGTATTTCAAGAGTGTTGTGTTTGTAAACTTAAATATTGAGGAGGAAGCATCTAAACATATTAATTTCTTAACCATGAGGCATATATCTTAAATAGAATATTGAAACATACGATTTTCACTTACATGGATTTGATGAAGAAGCCATGATCGTCAGACTTTAGATTAGGAGAACTAATTTGGAGTACAAATTGGTTTCTCTCACTTTTCCCTTTCTTTCTAACACACACTTGCAAATTAAGTTTTCCTACCTTTTACATTATATAGAGAGCATGTCTATAAAGGGTAGAGAAGGGACCTATTTATATGTATATTCCTTTGATATGTCCATCAAGTATCAAGATAAGAGTGATTTACCCAATTACCTTTATAATTAAATTAGAAAATTAATTCTAATTAGAAGGCAATTTTGTCAAACATAACCCCTCAATTCAAGATCCATTAATGTAATTTATAATCATTCAATTTTAGGCCACTAATTTAGGAATTATTAATCAAAGTAAATGGTAATTTCTAAAATTCTCCAACTTGGCCTTAAAATTGAGAGCAACTATAACTTAAACATGATGCACTATCCATTTTGTGCTAAAACTCATTCTTATGAATATCATGATTATCTCAATATGATAAAGCACCAAGTATAAGTTATGGTAGTTGTACGTTAATTTTAAGAGACATACTTCCTTCTATACATCATAAACACTAGTGTCTCGCCATACAAAGTATATATATTGCACATAGAATTTCATATTGGTCTTATAAATGTTTCTAGATCAACCAAGTTATAACTTATAAGATACGATAACGTGCACATTACAACTAGAAATAAAAAATTTATGTTACAAAATAATACATAAGTGAGCTCAAAGTGTCATTATCCTTAAATGTATCATCCAAGAGAACAACCAATACCCATTCTATGTACATGTTCCTTGAATATCTTTAGTTGTAACCCTTTAATTAATAGATAAGCTATCATAAGGTTCATTTTGATGTGTTTAATAGACACTCTTTATTTTTTAACTTCCTCCTTAACCATAAAATACTTTAATTCCATATGCTTAGCACTTCTTGAATATTTGTATTTTTTTGAGAAAAATACTATTATGGAATTACCATAGTAAATTTTTAACAACTTGGTAATAATATTGATAATCTGAAGTTTTGAAATAAAATTTCGCACCTATAATGCATGAATTTCGCTTTCATGGTGAATGAAGTAATGACAGATTCCTTAATATTTTTCCATGATATAGCTTCTTTTACATAGAGGTATAAGTAACCAAAAGTAGGCTACCAACTATCAACGCATCCAGTAAAATCTAAGTTTCAATATCTAATCACTTCTAATTTGCTATATCTTCTATACATAAGCATGTAATCTTTTGTTCTTTGGAGGTGCCTTCAAACTTTTTTATAGCTTTCCAATGATCTATTCTAGGATTACTTTTATACCTACCTAACATTTCTATCACAAAATTGATATCTAGTCTTGTACAAGTTAGTATATGCATATAAGGCTACCCATTATAGAACCATAAGGAATTGATTTCATTTGTTTTTGCTTTATGTCATTTTTTAAACATTGCATAAGACTAAACTTGTCCCTTTTCTAAATTAGAATAATTCTAGCAAAACACTTATCCATGTTGAACCTCTCTAGAATTTTCTCAACATAAGCTTTTTGAGATAATACCAATAGTCCTTATGGCCTATCATGAAATATTTTAATTCTTATCATATAGGATGCCTCTTTTATATCTTTTATTTCAAAATTCTTAGAGAGATATTCTTTTATCTTACGTAACATTTCCTCAATTAGAAAACTTTTAGGTTAGTCTATATAAACTTCCTCTTTAATTAAGATTTCCATTTAAAAATGTTGTCTTCACATCCATTTAATGTAACTCTAAATCATAATGAGTCTTTCTTTGAGATAAAAAAAATATTTTTTTATAATCAATGTTATTTTTTTAAGTATATCCTTTAGTAACAAGTTAGGCCTTGTATCATTTGACATTGCCATTCAAGTTACACTTGGTCTTAAGGACTCGCTTATAGCCAACTTGCTTTGAATCTTTTGGCAAATCAATGATATCCCAAACCTTGTTTTCTTCCATGGATTTTAACTTTTCTTTTATGACATTAATCCATTTTTTTTACTCAATATTTTTATGACTTATAAACATGAAACTAGGTCTTTATTAACCTTAATGTCTGATTCTTGCAAATAAGTCTCATAATAATTTAGAGTAGTTAATTTCTTCACTCTTTGAGATCTTCTCAAAAACATTTTCTATGACTCATTTATTTAAGACAAGGTGTATCTTTATTCAAATATTTTTCATTATTGCTAGAACATTTAGCAACAAGCGGAACAATATTCTAAACAACTATGGATAAAGTAATATTTATCTTAAGTCACTTTATATCCATATTTTGTCATTCCTCACTCCCATTAACCTCCCTATTTTTAGGAAATTTTGCATTCCTAGTTTTTACAATTTTTAGACTATGGTTAGGATAATAAAATATAAATCTTTTAGATTTCTTTGGATAACCAATAAAGTAATTACTAATTGTTCAAGAATCTAATTTCTTTTCATATGGATTATATAATCGTGCTTCTACTAGGTAACTCTAAATATGCAAGTGCTTTAAACTATTTTTTCTGTTTGTCCATAACTCAAAAAGAGTTTTAAGAACTACTTTACTAGGAATTCTATTTAATAAATACATTGCAATCTTTAGTGCATACATTAACAAAGATTTGGGTAATAAAGAGTTACTCATCGTGCTTCTAACCATTTTCATTAATGTTCTATTACTCTTTTTTTGTTGTGATGTGCATAACATTATGTATTTCACACATATGCCTTGTTTTTCAATAAGTTTTGCAAATAAACTTGGATATGGTCCTATCTCATTATATTTTCCATAGTATTCACCACTTTTATTGTATCTTACGACGTTCACTCTCTTGCTTAATTGCTTTTCAACTTTATTAATATATATCTTAAGAGCATTAACTATTTAAGACTTTTCATAAGCAAATAGACATATCCATATCATAAAAAAATTATCAATAAAAGTGATAAAATATTTCTCTCCATTAATAGATGGAGTATTAAAAGGTTAACATACATTGGTGTGTATAATTTCAAGAAGTTAAGTGCTCCTTGTGGCCTTTTTTTGTTATGTTTGGTTTGCTTTCCTTTAATGCAATTCACATATAAACCAAGATCTATAAAATCTAGATTCTAAAGAATCTCATTCTTTACTAATCTTACTAATCTTTTCTTAGATATGTGACCTAAATATTTATGCCACAAGTAAGTGGAACTTTCATTACGCATCGTACAATTTATTCTAATATTGATGCATAGTAAGTAGGGATTCAAAAAATTTATCATCAAGTTTCAATTTATATAAATTATCAATAAGAATGTCAGAATCAAGAAGTCTAGAATTCTTATATAAATTGAAATAACCATGTCTAAAATTAAAATTAAAACCATAAATATTGAATTTTGATAAAGAAACTAGGTTCCTAGAAATTGAAGACACATAAAGAGTATGTAATAGGTCTATACGATAATTATTATTTAAGACTAGATGATAAGTTCTTATGCTTTCAATTGGAGCCTTCCCATGGTTTCCTATATACAAATAATTCTTATTTGAGTTTATGGTTTTAATTGTAAGGAATCCCTTTCTTTTTTTAAGGAAATTTTTTTGATAATGTCTTTCTATCCTATAGAAATGACACTTATCATCATTATATTTAAACTCAATGAGCATTAGCATGTCCTTTCTTTTTCTTGAAGTTTATGGTTTTTAGCTTTAGTGTTTTACCAATTCCTTGAACTAGGTTAAGTAAATTATCTCTCAAATTCACAAGTTTATTTTCCTCTTAAATAAGCTTTCCAATCAATTTATTAATGTCTCACTTTCTCTTAATGGCTTATAGTTAATATGGAAAACACCATAATCAAAAGGCAGTAAGTTTAGAATAAATTGAACTAAAAAGGAGCTAACTACTGCCATAACCAATGTTTTTAACCTTACTGCAATATTAGTCATCTCAATGGTGTATTCTTGCATACTTTGTGACCCATCAAACTTCATAGTTATTCTTCCACAAACTTAAGGCATTCTTTTGCACTCTCTATTTGTGGAATGGTAGTTTTAATGTTGTTTGCTATAGTCACTTCCATAAACAATAGGCTTAATTTGTTAGATAATTTTCATGTTTTAAGTTTGGACTTCTCTTCCTTATTGTTATCATCAGTAATAGTAGGTTTTTCCTCCATAAGTGACAAGTCAAGATCCAAAACAGTTAAGTGGAACATGACTTGTCCACTCTATTTAGAGAAGTTCAAATCATTGAACATGACACTAGATGAAGCTTGCAAATGAAGAGAAATTGTTGTAGAATAAAACATAAAATGCCCATAGTAATTTCATTATAAACTCAGACAAATTAAAATATATTACAGTTCACCTTTGGGCAAACATTACAATAGATTATCAGAAGTAAATACTGCTTTTTATCATTTTCAAGAAGTCAAATATTATTGACCAAACACATATATCAGCTTTGGACAAATATATATTTGATTCAAGAACTTCAATTTCTCACAGTTATATCACCAATCATAGAATGAGATTTTCCTTTAGGCAAATCTAAATTCTAATGATTATTCATCAATTTTTTTAATGGGCAATTTATAAGTGTTATGAATAAATGTCTATTTTATGCATGGAAATCAATCATTTTGCTTATTCACAAACCCTTTTAACATAAGTTCATGCTGATAGAACATAATTGCCAATTACGCATGAGATAGCAGAATACAAAATTATATTTATTTCATAAATTTATCATAAAACCAATAAAAATCCATACTGAGAAAGAGCTAGAACATGATGTCACAAAAACAAATGATATAATATTATATATTATACTTCTTCAATATAATTAAATGGGCAACCGTTCAATACGTCATGCAAAATTCTCTGAATTCTTATGCCCATTTATCAATCCTTTAAGATTTTTAGTGAAACAAAATTGGTATATAACATTAAATCGGTAATTTATCATTATATAAATATATATAGAATTCATTCAAATTATCAGGGCAACCACGTACGCCAAGACACATATTTATCACAATACAATCAACATTGATGAACCTCCATCGTGCAATATCGCCATTCCGTTTGATCGATACCTAACTGCAAATCAACTCTTCTCGTCCCCCTTATGTCTGATATCAAATCTTTGATTTATTTGAAAGAACCATGTTTACTTAAAAATGGGGGCGCATTCAATTTGGTTATATATTCAAACGGTTTAAAGGTTTACTATATATGGATAATAAATTTTATGAAGAATTCATTTTTTTACATTTTTATTATATTCATATAACTTATTTATTTAGTTTGATATTTATATTTTATTTAAATTTTTAAAAAAATAAATCCCTTCAATGAATATGTATCACCATAAAATTATTCTCTAAATTCACTTCACTCTTACATGATCATCAATAATTATGTATATGAATCTCTTGGATTTTTATTTGTGAATTAATTTTTTTCAATTTAAAAAATATAAACAGAAAAATATTTATCTATTTGAATCGTAAGACATATCTTTAGGGAGTAATTATAATTTTTAATTTATTAAAAATTAAAAAGTAAAAATTACAATATTTAATGTCCATATTACACTGGCTTAAGAATAATAAAAATATTAGACTACTTTGTATTAAGTGGAAATAAAAATATATGAGAAAATACTTCTTAAGATATAATATTTTATTTTAGAATTCACAAATATTTTTTTATTAGAATTCATTATTTTAATAATTTTTTATTATTTAATTTTATAGAAATTGAGGAGATTCATATATTCCATAATTATTACGTTGCCTCTTCTACTCAATCAAACCAAAAAAAAATATTTTTCTTTTATTTTCTTTCTTCCATCTTTTCAACTAAAAATAATAAAAAAAATAATTTTCTCTCTTGATTTTTTTATTTCTTTATTTCTTTTTACTTATTTTTTTTTTCTGCCTTTAAATTTTCCCTCCTATCCACACGAAACCTGGCTGAAAGGACTCAAGGCCGAACACAACCCGGGAACCCAATGCAGAGACGGAGCCCACAATATTCGAGCTATCTATCCAGCTGATATCTGACAAAGGACAATTTCTGACTCTGTCTAGCATTATACAGTGCTCAATCATCTGACACATAAAATATTAATAATACGAACTCACATAAAAATAAAATAAAATAATATTAAATGTCGATGTAACATTAACGATTTAGCTATGCACCTCATTCTCACGTCTAAATCACTACTCAATTTCTAGTCAAAGCTTTAAATTCCTGGGATAATGGACGGCTGAGCTGATATTTTCAGAGAAATCGTGAACTTTGCAATTTGTCTTGTTCTTCAACAATTTAGGATGTCAAGAAACAATCTTCGCGCATACATGTATGTACATTTTCAAATTGGAATCATGTAAAACATGAAAATTTGCAATTATATTGATGAAAGTCATGTGACTTTACTAAAAGTAATTTTTAAGCGTGAGAAAGATTCGAAAATTTTAAATCAAACTTTTTTGGCTTGTGTTATGTTTACGTTTGTTTAGATAGAAGGAAATATTGGGGTAGGAAGCAATAGTTAATTAATTTTCGTTTGATGAAATTTTTTTGATTAAAGTAGAAAAGAAATTGAAAGTGAATGATTAATACTTTAAAATTCTTTAACACATTTCTCTACTTATTATTTTGTATTC
Source organism: Sindora glabra (assembly GCA_020226215.1). NCBI lineage: Eukaryota > Viridiplantae > Streptophyta > Magnoliopsida > Fabales > Fabaceae > Sindora > Sindora glabra. Next base: position 60,944,145 of record CM035233.1, read on the forward strand.
TTTCAATTAAAAAAATGATTTAGGGTTTCTAAACATTCAAATTTTAAAAAAAAAGTCCTCTCTTAACTATTTATCAATTTTCTTTTTCTTTTTACTATTGTTTTTCCTTTTTTTCTCGTAAAACTAAAATGAGGAATTTTACCCTTTATTATATTATTTTTAGACAAAAATACAAAATACTCCCACTAACTTTAGGGTGATTTCATTTTTCCCCCCATAAATCTTGAAAACTTACAAATTAAATTCTTTAATTATATAAAATTTAAACCCAATATTTACTTAATTAACCATTTTATTGAATTATGTAATATTTTCAGTTAACTTTTTCAACGAGAATCACATTGTTATTATATTTTATTTCATTATATTATTTTTGCACATAATTTTGTAATTTATTTTTAAATATTTAATTAAATTTATATTTATCTAATTTAATTTTTTATTAATTACATAACATAGAAATTATGTGCCAAAAAATAATATAATGAACCGACATTGTTTAATATTATGATTCATGTTTAAAAACTTCTTAAAAAATCATGTAATTTAATAAGATGATTAATTAAGTAAATATTGGTGGTTAAATGCAAGTTTTATATAACTAAATATTTTGATTTGTAAGTTTTCAAATTTTTTGGGGGATAAAATGCAATCACTTCAAAATTAATGGGAATATTTTATATTTTTCTCTCATTTTTATAGCATATTTGAGAGTGAGCAAGAGAAGGCAAAGAAAGATATATTGAAAGGTAAGAAAGGGATTGGTAATGAATGGTTGAGAGAGTACTTCTTTCCCCTTTAATTGAATGTTTATATAAGTTTTCAATTTGAAAAAACATAAAATAGTAAATAATAGACAATATTAAAGGATATTTAGAGGATTAGTTATAAACTTTAATTTCTTTTCTTAAATTATAACTTTTAAAGGGATTGAAAAGCAACATATTTTCCTTCATAAACTTATTTTGCTTTGTTACTAATAAAATTAAAACTCAGAGTCACAACAATAAAATATTACATCCTCAACTATAGGATGCATACATTTCCTTGTTTAGCCCTTCTATATAAACCACTAAATTAAGGAATGAAGTAAAATATAACTGCAGAGACGTTCTATTATACCCAAGGAGGCAGGAAAATTCTCACTCCATGAAGTGAGAGAAGTGAGAGACCCAACGCTCTAATCCGTGTTGCCCACCACCACCACTATTTTCGACTTTCTCCCATCCCACAAAGTATGAGGCAGTAGCGTGAAATTTGAGTAATATACAGGAGATCTTTACCACAAATATCTTTGTCACCAACGTAAAAACAAAGGTAATAGAGTAGTAAGCTTACTGAACATATAAAAATCTCTCAATAATTGCAGCATAGGGAATCACATATTTGGCACAAATCAAAGACTTATTTTACGTATTTTTAAAATAAGTGAAATTAATTGAATTTCAATTATATCATATTTATACTTGTAAAAAGGATTACAATAACAAAAAACATTATAGATAACATGAATAAAATTTGAAATTGAATTTCAAATTTGCTTCAATATTCTGTGCATTTATTAAATTGAATTATATATAAATTTATTTTAATATTTCATATTTAATGATAACTCTTATTTTTTGTGCATATTGTTGTAACAACAATATACGTAAGTTACGAAAAGTAGTACTGCTGGGACAAAAAACACTAGTAATACTAATCTCTAGCTTTGGATAAACCACAACCACTTACATGTATTCTTTTCTTACACCATTTAATAAGTCCACACCATACTATATAGTAGACAATAACTGGGTATAGCAGGCCTTATTCACTCTCCAAACCAGAACCAAACCAGGAAACAGAAGCACGCAACCTTACTTCATATAATTTTCCAATTTTAAAACAATTCTTCTGGCCTCAGTATAAGTGATTATTGGTTTGGAACATTGCAGCTTTCATCGCTGAAGTGAAGGACAGATTAGTTGCTGAATAACCCCCATCCACCACAAAGTTCACCCCATTCACACACTTAGCCTCATCGCTGCTCAGATAAACCACCGCCTCTGCAATGTCCTCCGCCTCCAAAGCCTTCTCTTTTAACACCTCAACTTCCCTCAGAATCCCCTCCAGAATCGTCTTCTCCATCTTTAAGGCATTAACAAGCAATGGCGTCGCAATGGCGCCAGGAGCCACGCAATTCACTCTGATCCCATGTTGCCCTAATTCCACACACAGATTCTTCATAAGCCCCACCACCGCGTGCTTCGACGCTGTGTAGGCATGCGGGCTTTCGCCGCCGATCACCGAAGCCACGCTTGAAGTGAAAATAATAGCCCCTCTCTTCGCCGGAATCATAACCCTAGCGGCATGCTTGGCTCCCAAGAAAGCTCCGTAGACGTTGACTTCGAAAACTCTGTTGAAGTTTTCGTTGTTACAATCCAGTATCGTTGGATATGCGCCGCCGGTGATACCGGCGTTGTTGTACATGATGTCAAGTTTTCCGTACTTTGAAATTGCCAGATCTACCGCGTTTTTGACGTCGGAATCGCGGGTTACGTCGCAGTGAACGTAGAAAATGCTGCCGTCCGTGCCGACTTGTTTGCACAAGGAGTGCCCGAGGTCGTCCTGGACATCTGCAACAATGACCTTAGCGCCATGGTGGACGAACAGGTTGGCGGTAGCCGCACCAATGCCGCCAGCACCTCCCGTAATTATGGCCACTTTACCTTCTAGCCTGCAATGATGTTTATGATATTTTAATAAAGATTCAAAGATGAAGGATACGTAAAGACCACGGCTAATCTAATTGTGATTATTGTGAGATTGGAATTAACAAAATCGGAGACAAAACTGTTTGTGAAATTAAACTAATATCATGAATGGAATTTTCATTTAATCATTAAAGTAATAAAATATAGTCATTTCATTTATATCGAACAATAATTGTACTGCAATTGTAGATTGCAATTAGAATCATGATGAACAGTGAACAAACCCAATAATTGTAGTGCAATTTGTAGTTTGAATTTCACACACAATATTATTATTACATCGAGTTCTATGAGCTTAATTTTCTGCAAGTCATATTTTCTTATATTTATCTTTAATTTTATTAATTACAATATAACTGCAACGTCAATTTAAAGCTATTATACCGGCTGGAATGACTGTTTAAATACAAACATACAGCGTAAAACATATATATATTGTGATGCGGCAAGTCCACAAGCTACAACCACTGGTTTTTATGTTCGCTACTTTTTTGTTCTTTATTCATTGGTGATAAGAGCAGTTCAGAGCTTCAAAAAAACCGCATACTTAGCATAGCATCATACTGTATTTAGCAAAAACTGATAAGATTACAACAAATGACACACGCACGCATATATATATCAACTACTCCAACAGAAAAAAACTGATATCAACAGTATATATATATCGCAATCTGTAGAAACTACCTGCGAACAATTGGATTCGAATTATTTTTGCTCATCTTTTCCACAACCAGACTTGATGAAATTTGAATCCTTAGGAGGAGATTTATAGCAGAAAAAAGATAGAGAAGAAATGCCCCATCCTAGTTAGGGGGCAAGTAAGCCAACCTGCAAATTGGTCCAACTACCGGAGATGAGGGCCCAGATGGTAATGAATGGATGCATGTAGTCAACTCAATCACTCCACACAAGCCCAGCAAAAACCATCCATGTGTGCGACATAAAGGAGGACTGCATTGAAAAAGAAAGAACAAAAAAAACAAAAAATGAAGAGACATATCTCTTCTGCCTCGAATTAATGACAAGATTTGAATAATGGATTGGAAGTGTTCACACTGGGCCTCTTTTCTCGATTATTTGATATAACCCATTATTTTTATCCTCTGGTTGTTTCCTTTTTAGTTTTCCATAAGATTGGAACTATAATACTTGCCATGTTTACTGTTTAAATGAGTGGATCTCCTCCAGATTTTAATTATTATTAATCATTTATTACTTTTATTCACATTATATTTTTTGTATTAAAATAAGAGTAAGATTTCTTTTTAAATAAATATTTTAAATTTATAAATATTTATATCGATCAAAAGTTTTAAATATAAAAAAGATGCAATATAAATGTTTACAAAGGCCATATAAAAATTTACATAGAAATTTGAGAGATGCAAAAATAATGACAAAAAAATTGTGGGATTGTGATTGAAAAACTTCACATGTATTTTATTATTATATTTTGATTAATTTAATTAATTGATGCTGATTTTAATTTATGGTCTACAATTAGTATTATATATCATGTAATATTATTATTGCCAATCATTTGTAATTTTATATTATAATGATTTTTTTATATTTTTTTATAATTTTATTTAGTGCAACTTTGGAACCATAACTGAAATTACCTCAAGACATATTGTCGACTATTTTTTGTTTTTGAGGCCGTCAGCTTGCCAATAAAAGCTTTAAAAAAGGTTAATGAAGTTCGGCAAGATCCGATATTTACAGGCAAATCCTGGAGCACTGTCGGCGCATTAAAGCCTCGCCGGAAAGAATCTTTAGATTAACGTAAGATTATAAGGCGCGATTGGACTGCGGAATTAAATATTTTTAATAACTTAAATATTTTAAATATATAATTTTTAATTTTTTTCAAAAATATGATATTTTTATGTTTAATTTAATTAAAAATATTTTTAAAATTATTATTTAATTATTAAAAATTTTATTAATAATTATTAATAATAAATAATAATTAATATTAATGATTAATGATAGATAGCAGCTAATGATTTAAAAGCATAAGCAAATGCACAAGTATTTGCCTTGAAGCTTAGTCTCTCCCAAAAAGATGTATAACAGATGATTTAGCAGCCAACCTTCTCAGATACAGTTTTTGAATCCAAAATATAGAAACAACTGCTGAAACCTACATAATCCAAAATATAGGTTCCGACGTTATGCAAAAAGCAAAGAAGGGACTTTTCTCCAAAGCATGCATTGTCCAATCATTGCACCGAAAATTAAATAGACGTACTCCACTCAATATAAATAAAGATAGATTCATTACAATAGTTAGTAAGATTACCGAATAATAGTTGTGGTTGAAAAATATATAATAATTGTATAGGTATAAAATGTAATTCATTTATAGAAAATGTATATGGAGCTGACATGGTAGTAAGAATCTATTAAAAATCTTTGTTAAGAACAGATTAAAATATGGGCGAATCAATTAAAAGAAAATTCTCCTTTTCTTTTGGTGAGTCAAAACTTTTCACCTTTAATTTTTACAAATGTGAAGCAAGTAGACAAAGGGGAGAAAGTTTACCATGTTAAGTCTGTGAAAACCTCCTTTGGTGTTGGCTAATTCACCATCTTGATCCTGCTTCTCATAGAATCACTAAGATTCACAGCAGCAAACCAAAGTCAGGCTTAAAACATAACATAAACTCAAGTGATCAAATTGAAAATTTACAACACTAATACCAATGTGTGAAAAAACATTATAACAACGAATCTTTGATACTCAAAATTGAGTCTCAATACTTCTGGGACATCCAACGGGAAAAGCTAATCACTGCAGAGTGACCCACAACAATATTCCATTTTACTGTTGATTCCATAATGCCAACTTCGGATCTTATAATATCATGATCCTCAATTTAATAAATAATTTTAATCTCCTTTTAGGGTTCATTTGACATCATAATTTTTTAAAATTAATTTTATTTCATTTCAATAGAATTGATTACAATTCATTTATAAATAAATTTTATTGTTTAAAAATTATTTAAAATAATAATTTTAATTTATTTGTAAACAAATTTTTTATTTGAAATGTATTAAAAAATGTATTAAATTTAATTAAAAATATATTTCAATGGTATCATAATAGAATATGATATAAAAGTGGGATAAATTTTTTATATAATGTGTGTTAAGTCAAATAAATTGAAATTTATTGAAATTTTTGTTAAAGTTGATGAATTTCATAATTATACAAGAAATTATAAATGAAATAATTTTTTTACTTAAAATCAAATACTATTTTAAAAAAATTCATTTGAAAATAAAATAAAATATTATTTTTTATTATACCAAATAAAGGGTTAATATCTCAAAAATAATGTTTACTTTGGTCATATATTTAGTAATATTCGAATCGTAACTTCAAAAGTAAAAAATAATAACTTTTATTTTTAATTAAAAATTTGGTTTTGGGATAAAATTATTTTTTATATAGAGTGAATAATATCACAAAATTCATCTATCATTAAAGATTTGGAAGGAAAGATTAAGGAAGAAAATAGATAGAAAATAGAAAAGAAAGAAGAAAAATGTTCTAAAATTGAGTTGAGGAGCAAATAAAAGAAAAAATTTAAAATTTAAAATGAATAAAAAATTATAATCATGAATTTTATTTTAAAAAAAATTTCCCTCCTCCTTTCTTTTCTTCTAAATAAAAAGAGAGAATAAATTAAAAAAATTTCTTTCATCCTATTTCCTTCCTCAAAACCGAACAAAGCCTAAGAGGTGCAGGCTGAATGCCATTTTTGGTGGATAGCAGAAGACAAGGTTGAGTTGACTGGAAAGCTATCCGAAATTCAAGTTCACTTTTTTTTTTTTTTTGTTAAAAGAATAATGTTATTGTAACTTCACTTCTCAAAATATTAAATATTTCATAATTAGATATCTATTTTTTAATTTTAAAATAAATAAATTAAAATAAAAAATATAATTTTAATAAATTAAATATAATTTAATGATAAAAATATTCAATTTTTTTAAAAAAAATAAAGCTCCACGTAACATTATTTCGTTCGGAACGGGGGCATAAAACTGTAGATTTGCTTAAAGTTATTTAGAAATTCTGGGTCTCCCAAGCCTCTTCTTTCAAATTAAATGATCCTCACGCCAGTGCCATGTCAACAGCAGGGTTGTCAAAGTCTACTTCGGCCCTCAACTTCAAACGCGTACAAGGGAAGAATTATGCCCAATCTACTTCACAATTGACCCGCTTCCATCTCCACTTCTCCATCAATTCATATTTCAAAAGAATAAGCTTAATCTTTACCCAAAAAAATTTAATATACACCATGAATGAATAGAAAATCTTAATCCATTAAAAGAAATACATATAAAATTGAAAGAGGAAACTTGTGATTCTTCAAAAGTAAATCTCCCTGTATATTTAAAAATTTATTTCCTCTCATAAAATAAAATTTCTCTATTTGCTTTTGAAATATATTAAATTTTCTTTTGAATTCGATTTAGACCTCCAAATCCCAATCTTCGCGAATTTCCTTTTTAAATTAGTTTACTAACTATTCAAGCCTTCTAATACTAAAGCACAGCTACTTATTTTTACAAAATAATAATAATAAATAAATAAACAAATTTTTTGTAATTTAAATTGCTTAATTTGATTTATTAGTGTACCTCTATTAAAATTTGATACTATTACAAATATAATAAACAACACTCAGTTGAACACTATAAAAAATAATTAATATTAATTTAACAAGAAATAAAATTTTTATGTTTGGTTTTTAATCGGCCTGTCCCATTTTACAAGCATTTATCGAATGACTAGAAGCCAAACAGCAAGACATACTGTTTTGGATGTCCTAAATATCTTAAAATCAATTTAATTGATTTGAAGCTCGCGGATCGATATGTCCACTCCACCTACGAAACTTGGCAAATTATAACATTTATTAATTACCCAACAGTGATAATTCTATAAATACTGTTTTTCGTAAGACACCTGTAAATCCTTATATATTTTTCAGATTTTTTTATTAAATTACAATAATTTTTTATTAATATTGCTGGAAAAAATTTTCTCTTTCACTACAAGAAATAATAAATTCAGTAACAATATTTTTTGTAACAATAAAAATTCAGTCGATGATATAAAATAATACTTTTATTGATAATACTATGGTGGGTGACGTATTAAAATTTCATGGACGTAAAATTTTTTGGTGAAGATTGGTTTAAAACTAATAAAGATGACAAAGTTATTAGTGAAAGTAAAGAAAAAATTTTGAAAAAATTGAATTTTTAACGATAATAATTGCTGTCGGTGAAAATAAAAGAATTTTGACCGCTAACATGACCGGTAAACTGCAATGACTTTGTCGTGGTTACAAGCATTTATGGAATGACTAGAAGCCAAACAGCTAGACATACTGTTTTGGATGTCCTAAATATCTTAAAATCAATTTAATTGATTTGAAGCTCGCGGATCGATACGTCCACTCCACCTACAAAACTTGGCAAATTATAACATTTATTAATTACCCAACAGTGATAATTCTATAAATACTGTTCTTCGTAAGACACCTGTAAATCCTTATATATTTTTCAGATTTTTTTATTAAATTACAATAATTTTTTATTAATATTGCTGGAAAAAATTTTCTCTTTCACTACAAGAAATAATAAATTCAGTAACAATATTTTTTGTAACAATAAAAATTCAGTCGTTGATGATATAAAATAATACTTTTGCTAACGATACTGTGGCCGGTGATGTATTAAAATTCTATGGGTGTAAAATTTTTCACTGAAAATAGGCCTAAAACTAATAAAGATGATAAAGTTATTAGTGAAAATAAGGAAAAAAATTTGGCAAGAAAATTAAGTTTTCAACTATAATAATTTCTGTCGGTGAAGATAAAAGAATTTTGACTGCTAATATGCCTGATAAACTGCAATGACTTGATCATGGTTAAAAGCTTGGGTATTTTACCAATAATACTATCGTTAATGAAGAGCATCCAAGAAATTATGGGTCCATTTGTTTTCTGTTTTTAAAAACAGGAGAACCTATTTGACAAGATGTTTTAAGATGTATTTTTAAAAATTATTCTTTAAATATGTAACTTAAAAATAAGAAATAAAAATAAATTTTAATTATTTTCTGAACTTATTTTTTTATTCTGAATGTTAGTTTTATAATTAAATAAAATATATTCTTATTTACAATATCAATCACTCTCTAATTTTGATTTTTCTTCGATCTAAAAATAATTTTTAAAAATAAAAAAGTAATTTTTGAGAATAATTTTTAAAAATATAAAAATAAAAATATATCCAAACAAGTTCTATATTGCATGAATTTTTATGTTCTTTATTAACAATAAAATCATCATTGAAGATTCCATAGCTTTTATTAATGACATTGTCATTGTTGAAAGCTGATTTATTTTTATTGGCGAACTTTAATGATGATAAAGAAATTGTGCTGCCGTTGATAGTTTTTAGCTATAAATACTCTTCAGCGCCATTTTGCATTCATTTGCGCAGGGAAAGAAGAAAAACAGTGGCCGAAGATGAGGTAAAATTTATTTATTTTTTTGTGTAAATTTTATTATTTCTTAGCCATATAATATATTTTTTTATTTATATTTTTGAAATTATTATTTTTTATTGCTATTATTTGGTGTTGATGTTGGTATTTCACATTTGATTTCTATTTGATCAGTAGATTTATTTTCGTTAACTTCAGGGAAAGAAAGGAGCTGGGGTTCGTTTTTTTTCCTCAAAAAGAATGGAAGTTGGATTCGCTAGCCTTTGGGCCCGAGTTATTCACACCAACTGATGCCAGACTTCTTCAGTCTCATGCTCCTAGAAAGACTCCACCTATTGTGATTCAAAGTGCAGCCTATTCGTCACGTTCAAGCGAGGAATCCTAAACCGTCACTCCTATCGTCTTATTGCTAACAGCCAAAGAGCTCCTTATTGCTAACAACAGGGCAAGGGTGAGAGATAGAAAGGATTATCCGCAGCAAGCTCACTTCCTATCGAGATATATAAATCAAAATTTATTTTAATATATAATTTATGAGGTGATTAATATGAAATGTATTAATTTAGTTTATTGATATGATTATTTTGATATGAAATAAATTTCATTTACATATTGCACATGTTAAATGTATCTATGTAGTTTTATTTCAATGCAAAATTTATGAATTTAAATTTTGTTGTTGTTATGTTAGTGGGTAAAATTATAATTTTACATAATATGATACGTATATAAAATATTTAGTTAAATTGATATGAGATAAAGTTATTACAAAGTCCTATTTACAAATTTTAGAATTTAGGGTATAGTTTAAAATAAAATTTTTTTAGTTATATTTTAGTTCTAAAATTGAAATAATGTAATAAAAATTAAAATGTGAAGTATGAAACTAGAAAGACTATATAAATATATTTTAAAAAATATATTGATATGAAAATAAACTTGTTGGTATATAATTAAAATTTTTCAATATAACCTAATAAAATTTTTTTAATGAAAATGTACAATAAAAAATTGAAATATTATAAATACATTTAATAAAAATATTATGAATATATAAACAAGATATTTTGAAAGTTTCAAAATTTATAATATTTATATATAAAAAATAAAATTATATATTAAGTAAGCAAAAAATATAGAGATATTAGAAATAAAAGATATAAAAAAATATTGAATATATAAGTAAATCATTTCAATAGATTGAAAATTTTAATATTTTTATACAATTGACAATAAAATTAGATATTATAGAAATAAATAATTATTATTATTATATAAATACAAATATCCTTATAAAAATATAACAACTATATAAATATATTTGAAAAAATATGTTTATATGAATGTAAAATTTTGAATACATAATCACATTTGGATTAATATAGATTAATAAATATATGTTAATAAAAATGTGTAAACATAAAGAATTCAAATCATGACAATATATTTGAATAATTATATATTGAATATATGAATAAGGAATTTTAAATGATTGAAAAATTAAATTTTTTATATATTCAACAATAACATTAGAAATTATATAAATAATAAAAAAATACATGCAAATTATATAAAAATAAGTAACAATAAGATTACATTCGATTATATATTTTAAAAAATTTAAAAATTATAAAGATATCATGTAAAAATATAATGATCATATTGACATATTTTACTTAATTTTCATTGACATGAAAATAAAATTTTAAATATATAATTAAATATTGAAAAACTATAACTTGGTAACTATATTTTAATAAAAATGTATAAATAAAAATTTTAAATCTTACTAATATATTTAATAAAAATATTACGATGATGTAAATAGGAATTTTTTAAAGATTGAAAATTTTTGAAAATTTGAAAGGTTGAAAAATTTTAAATTTTTTATGTCATTAACAATTCTCATACAAAATAAAATCTATATCTATTTAATGTTATATAATTATAAAAATATGAAAACTTTGAAAGATTAAAAATTTACTAATAGTTATAAAATATACGTCTCTTTAAATGAGTTTAACTATTCATCTTATAAATATAGTAAAATAGGTTCAAAAATTGAATTCCTAATTCTAAAATGTTAAATGTAATAATTTTTATGGATATTTAAAAAGTTCAATAATGCAAATAATAATACACTTAAATAACAATAGAATGAGATTATAATGTAAATTTAAGATTATTATAAAGATAGTTTTTCCATACCTAGACTAAAAGTCTAAGTATTGATATCCTTACTGATAAACTAATAAATAAATGAGATTTATTTATGTATGAAAGAGGTTTCTAGTTAATTTATCTATTTATAAACTTTACAATTTAAGGCTTAAATTTATTCTAATTTTATTTTTATCTTAATTTTTTTTATGAACTTATGGATTTATATAAATAAGTTAGACTCAAATATCTTTTCCTATATAGATTTAAAGGTTTAGACTTTATTTTACACACACACACACACACACACATATATATATGAAAATTTTCAAAACAAAAATTAAAATTTCAAAATAAATTTAAAAAGGAAAATGAAAACTAAAAAGTTTTATTGTAATTTCAAATTCCTTCGATGATAAATAAACTCAAAAAAATCAAATACATTTAGATTAATAATACTATTTTTTTAATATTATACACCTCTGTATATAAAATTAAGAAGTACATATTTTTCATCAAAATAAAAAAATTCATACATTTACTTTAATTATTTTCTATTTTCATTTTCATTGAGAATAGAAAATTTACAAAAAAAAATTAACATTTAAAATTAAAAATACATTCATAGACAAAAAATTTTATTATAAAATTTTTTAATATATTATATACATGATCTATCATTTATAATTTTAGCTCAATATAAATAATTTATATGCAGATCACATGCATTGATTATTGAATATGTTTTATGGCCTAAAAAAAGTAAAGAAAAATACATAACTTAAGTTTTCTTTTAAATTTATTATTTATTTCTCTTAATAAAATATTGACTAATTAACTTTCAAATTTTTTGGTATATAAATCTAAAATTTAAAAATATTTGAAGTATTTCAATTTAAATTTAAGAATTATATATTGAAAGTTAGGATTTGCATAATATATGTATTATATTTAATTTTTTAAATAATATTTTCATAATTAGTGCTTATATATATATAATCTAATTTTATATGTTAGATTTTAAAAATAGTATGCAAGATTATGATTTTAATTTTTTTCAAGAATAAAATTTAAAAAATGGATAAATAATTTTTGGTATTTTATTATTTAAAAAATACTTTTATTTACGTATATGGATAAAAATATGTAAATAAAAATGTATTGGTTATATACATTCATGAATAAATAATTTATATACAAATACTTAGTTATAAATATTCATGGGTAAAAATGTATTGGTTATATACTTCACTAATAAATAGTTTATGTATGGATACTCAAAATGATATAATAAAATTTTAAATTATTAAATTAAAGTTATTTAATCATAACTATTTATATATTAACAAATGTGATTAAATTATTTTAATTTAATAATTTTTAAAATTATTAAATTATCCAAAGTTTTAAAATTTCAAAAATATCATAAATTCATTATATAAAAATTTAAAATTTAATTTTGAATTTTAATTTTAATATCCAACATGCTTTCTTAAGAAATAAAAATGTTACTAATAACATTGTATTTAAATCATTAATTTTGAAACTCTTCATCATTACCTAGATATTGGAAACTTGAAAATTAAATACATTGATATTAGTAATACTATCTTTTTAATATTATACACTTATGCATACAAAATTTAGAAGTGTATATTTTTCATCAAAATAAAATATTCGTGTATTTGCTTTAATTATTTTCCATTTTCATTTTCATTGAGAATAGAAAATTTATAAAAAAAATATTTAACATTTAAAATTAAAAATACATTCATAAGTAAAATATTTTATTATAATTTTTTTAATATATTATATACATGATCTATCATTTATAATTCTGTCTCAATATAAATAATTTATATGCAAATAACATGTATTGGTTATTGAATATATTTTATAACTCAATAAATTATTATACAAATCACTATCAATCCAATAATATTGGCTCAATATTAATAATCCATTATAAAAATTCATTTTAAATCATTATTAGATATATAAATTTTAATACTAAAAAATTTATAAAAATCCAAAAAATTATTTCACAAATTGCAATAAAATAACAAATTCATATTTAATGCAAAAAATATCTAAATAAATTGAGTATTAAATTTAAAAATAATAATATTACTATAATAAAACTTAATTGATAATCATACTATTATATCTAAAATTATGATAATGTAAAAAAATATTATTTCAATATTTCTTTTCAAAATGTAAATCATTTACATGCTTTTTATTATGTTAAATGAAAAATTAAGTATTTATTCTTTATTAAAAATTTAATTAATATATTTTTATTTGTGTGTTCAATAAAAAAATTTAGAAAATCATAAAAAAATATAAAATTAGGCCTATCTATTACGTTAGTGTATATATGGTCATTTTTGTAAAAAGTATAAAATATGTGAGTGAGAAAATTAATATCACATAAGTAATATTTATTTTTTCAATAAATAACTTATAAACTCATATCAACCATTTATTTTTTTATCTCTTAAATCTGATGGCTATTATATTGTCACTAAATCAAGGTATCCATACCCAGACTTTTAATCTGAATGTAGTAGAATTGTCCTTATTATAAATATATTTTTATAATAATTTTAAATAGAGTTGTATTTACACTCAAAACTTAAACCTATTTGATTTTTATAAGCCAACCAATCCTTGAATTATCTCACAAAGTTAAACAGTTTAAAATATATCTTATAATTATTAATAATTTATCTAATTCTCGTTTCACATAATGGCATACTCACTATTTTCCTAGTGTAAACTATACCGGCGTTGTTGCAGAAAACGTCAAGTCTTCCGTGCTTTGAAATTGCCAAATCCACCACGTTTTTTACGTCGGAATCACGGGTTACGTCGCAGAGAACATAGAAAATGTTGTCGTCTGTGCCGAGTTGTGTGCAGAAGGAGTGGCCGAGGTCGTCCTGGACATCTGCAACAATGACATTAGCGCCATGGTGGACGAATAGTTTGGCGGTAGCCGCCCCAATGCCGCCAGCACCTCCTGTGATTATAGCCACTTTACCTTCCAGCCTGCAATGATGTTTATGATAGTTTAATAAAGATTCAAAGATGAAGGATATATAAAGACCACGGCTAATAATCTAATTGTGATTATTGTTAGATTGGGATTAACAAAATCGGAGACAAAACTGTTTGTGAAATTAAATTAATATCATAAATGGAATTTTCATTTAATCATTAAAGTAATGAAATATAGTCATTTCATTTATATAGAACAATAATTGCACTGCAATTAGAATCATGATGAACAGTGAACAAACGATTTAAGTGATACCGGCTTATACTACACAATGTATAGTCTTAAATTGTGCGTGGTTTGTAGTTTGAATTTCACACACAATATTATTATTACATCGAGTTCTATGAGCTTAATTTTCTGCAATTCTACTCTAATAGTCATATTTTCTTATATTTATCTCTAATTTTATTAATTACAACAGAACTGCAACATCAATTTATAACCATTACACCGGTTGGAGGGACTGTTTAGATACAAACATACAGTGTAGAACATACATATATATATTATAATGCTGCAAGTCAAGGAGCTACAACTACTGGTTTTTATGTTCGCTATTTTTTTTTTTCTCGTTATCATTCACCGGAGATAAGAGCAGTTCAGATCTACATATATATATTATAATGCTGCAAGTCAAAGAGCTACAACTACTGGTTTTTATGTTCGCTATTTTTTTTTTTTTCTCGTTATCATTCACCGGAGATAAGAGCAGTTCAGAGCTTCACAAAAACCGCATATTTAGCGTAGCAGCAAACTACATTCAGCAAAAACTGATAAGCGATAAGATTACAACAAGATATTTTGATTAAAATGACACACACGCAAACTACTCCAACACACACATAAACTACTCCAACGGAAAAAGACTGACATCACACACACACACACACATAAACTACTCCAACGGAAAAAGACTGACATCATAAATCATATATTTAGTGAAAAACAGCAAAATCACTGTCTACAGAAAGATTCAGCACTTAATATTAGTATGGATACAATATATCACAATCTGGAGAAACTACCTGCGAGGAATTGGATTCGAGCTAGTTTTGCTCATCTTTTCCACCACTTGACTTGATGAAACTTGAATCCTTAGGACGAGCTTTATAATAGAGAATAAATGCACCATGCCAGTTGGGGGGCAAATAAGCCAACCTGTAAATTGGTCCAACTACCGCAGATGAGGGCCCAGATGGTAATGAATGGTTGCATGCAGTCAACTTAGTCACTCCACACAAGCCTAGCAAAAACCACCCATGCGTGTGACATGAAGAAGGACTGCATCGAAGAAGAGGGGAAAAAAAAAGATACATATCTTCTCTGCCTCAAATTATGACAAGATTTAAACAATGGATTGAAAGTTAGGCCTGTCAAAGGGCCCAATTTGTGGTAAGTGAGATTCATGACGGATTAATTCTTTTTATCTATGTCTAAAATGGATTCAAAATTAAAGAGTCCTAATCTATCAAAATTCATAATAAATACAAAGCAATTTGCAGACTTTAATTGAGAATTCACAAATTCCATGAATATGAATCACTTTATTGTAAGTTAGGTTTTTAATGAACCGATTTATATTATTTGCGTTTAAAAATGAATTTAATTTTTATAATTCAAATTCGCTAAAATTTGAAATGAATTAGGAATTAACCTACGGAACATGACCCATTTGACACCTTTATTGCAAGCGTTCATATATGGGCCTCTTTTTTCAATTATTTGATATAATCCATTATTTCTGTCCTTTGGTTGTTTCCATTTTAGTTTTCCATACGATTGGAAGTATCAATACTTCCAATGTTTAATGTTTTAATCATTAGATTTGATTGAAATTTTAATTATTATCAATTATTTATTATTTTTTAATACTTTTATTCAAATTATATTTTTATGTTAGAATAATAATTAAATTTTTTATCGGATAAATATTTCTAAATTATCAATATTCATATTAATCAAGGATTTTAAGTATAATAAAGATATAATGTGAGTGTTTACAAGGGTGATATAAAAACTTACATAAAGATTTGAGAAATGCAGAAATAGTGATTAGAAAATTGTAAAATTTTAGTTGACCTTCACATCTACTTTTATATTAAATTATCTATGTACTTTATTATTATATTTTGATTAATTTAATTAATTGATGCTGACTTGATTTGAAAGAGGGTATTTTTTTCCTAACATAAAATGAATCTTTCAATAAGATACCAGCAATAAAGTTTTAATTTGTGGCCTACAACTCTAATATTATGCAGTATTAATATCGCCGATCGTATCGTATTCATAATTTTATATTGCAATGGTTAATTTTTTAATCTTTATTTATAATTTTATTAAGCACAACAAAATAACAATTATAACGGTAATTTGGAACCATAACTGAAATTACCTCAAAATATATTATCGACTATTTTTTACTTGTGAGGCCGTCAGCTTGCCAAAAAAAAGCTTTAATAAAAGTTAATGAGGTTTGGCAAGATCCGAAATTTATAAGCATATCCTGGAGCCTTGTCGGCGCATTGAAGCCTCACAGATACCTTTAGATTTAGGTAAGACTATCAGCCGCGAATCGCAGACTTAAATGTTTTTTTGAAAATATAATATTTCTATATTTGACTTAATTAAAAATATTTTTAAAAATTTATAATATTATATTTTAACTGTTTTGAATAATTTTAAAAATATTATTTAATTATAAAAAAATTATAAAAAATTAAGTGATTAGTAACAGTGGAAGATGATCACCAATAGTAAATGATGGTGATAGATAATGATCATCATTAATAAGTAGTGACTAATGATAGTTACTACTAATGAATAATGAGTAGCGGTGGTTATTAGGAATGAGTGGTAATAAGAGATGCTTAATGAGTCAAAAATCAGCAGGCCTCCTGCAAATCAAACCTAAAATTTTAGACATGTTAAAAAATGAGTCTCAATAGATTGGTTAATGTGGGCTAAAAAATTATATTTAATAATTTAAATAATATTTATATTTTAAAAAATAAATTATTAATTATTTTTATAGTATAATTTAATATAAAATATAATTCAATTATCAAAAAAATTAAATATAATAAAAATAAATAATAAAATTAATAAATATAAAAATAGATATAAAAATGAAATAATAAATATAAAAATATAACAAATGATAAAAGAAAAAAAGGTTAGTTCACGAATTGGTCAAGCAAGCTTACAGACTAAATCGAAGCGGATCACCAATTTAAATCTGTTTAAAAATGGGCTTAAATGAATTGAATCAAAATAAATTTCAACCTTGCCTAATCTGGTTCATCCATTAAGCACCTTTAATGATAACTAGCAATAGTTATCAGGAATGGATAGTAATCAAAAGTGATTACTAACGATGTGTGGTAATTAGTGATGGTTATCGATAATAAATTATACCTAATAATAATCACTAATGATGGATAGTGATTAATAATAAGTAATGGTGAATGATAATTACCAATTGTAGATGATAGTTGATAATAATCACTAGTAATAAGCGATAGTTAGCAATAGTCACCAATGATAAATAATGATTGAAAGTGGTTATTGGTAATAGATGGTAATAAATGGTAATCACTAACGATAAATAGTAACTAATAATGATCACTAAAAAATGGATAATGACTAACATTAGTCATTGACGATGGGTGGTAATCATCTATAGTCACCAATAACAGATAATAGTAGGCGGTGGTTGATTACAGTAAGTGATGAGATGGGTAAAAATAATTTTTTATATCAATTAAACATTAACATGTCATAAGAACTCTTCTCATTAGAATATTTTGAGAGAATAAAAATTCTTAAAAATATGAATATTTTTGAAAATATTTTTCCAACATTTGAACTAAATATAAAAATTTCATATTCCTTTAGAACATTTTCGAAAATGTAAGAAAGATTTCATAAATCAAATATCATCTAAAAAGGCATTTGATTCACAAAATATTTTTCAAATTGTTAGAAATATTTCAAAAAAATATTATATTTCTATATTTAGTTCAAAATTTTTAAAAACTAATTTGGGAATGTAACATTTCCAAAAATATTTTAAGGTTTAACTTTTCTTTAAAATATTTTCATAGGAGATGTGGTTATTTTAGATTTTCATAAGATAGGAATATTGATGATGAAATAAAAAGATAATTTTATCCTCATTTTTTATTAGGAGGTTTCTACAATGTAAATTAAATTTTGTTGCATATTTTTGTAAACAAAACGAAGTTATTGGGAGGAAAAAAAAATTCTTCAGAGCCCTATATTAATTTAATTTTATTAGTTTTATATTATTTTGCAAGATTTTTATAAAAAAGTAATATACAAATTATAAAAGTAATTTTTCAATATTAAATCTCAAAATTTTTTACAAGATGATATAAATTTATATGTAAGAAATATATAAAAAGCCAAAATTCTATTATTTAAAATTAGATTAAAAATTCTTTAATAATTTTCATTTTTTTTATAGAACTACAACTTTAAAAGAAAAAGTTAATAACCTTATATTTTTCTTTTTATCACAAAACTCATAAAAGTGCAAATTGGTATGTACTTCTATAATTTTTTTAAATTATGTTTCATATATTATTTTATATAAAGTTATAATTTTTATATGAAAGAAATTTTAAGAGAATTTTTATACAAGTTGGATGATAGAAGTTTAATTTTATTTTTGGGTTCCCGTTAAGATTAGCAATTTGTGTTTATGTGTTAAATTCGTGTCATATCAAATAATAGTAACAATCTCAATCTAAACCGAATAATAATGTATTATGTCAGATTGGTCCTTTTATTAAACATGTTAATTCATTTAAATTATTTAATAATTCCAAGCAACAATATAAAAGAGTTTTGATCGTAGTTGGAATTATTGCACCAATGATTCAAGTTGTGGAATATGGAAGTGATTTATGGAAGATAAGAGCAATAAGCTTGCAAAATATTTATGGAATGCTTAATTGGTTTCTACTCATGAAGAAGTCATAACTCTATTAAAAATTATTTGCAATGTAGATTATATTATTATAGATAAGAATTGGTTTATCCTACCTATGAAACATTGAAAAATCCTATGATTGTTTAAGATGAAACCATTTAATGAAATTTAATTGAATTCATTTAGATTACTTTAGGGTATAAGTTAATTAATTATACTAAAATTTTATATTCTTAACAATTTTAATATTTTATATATTAAATCATTTATCATGTTTCAATTAAAAATAATTCAAATTATTAATTCATTAAGTAATTAAAAGTTTATATTTATGTAACTTTAATTAAAATTATGATTTATTACAATTTATAATAAAAAAATGGATAAGGATATTTTTGAAAAATTAATAAGATTCACAAGAATATAAAATATGAACTAAATATAAGAATATAACATACTTGGGAATATGAGAAAATATTTTCAGTAATATTTATATTGAACAAAATATACGGATGTCATATTTTTAGAAATGTGATTTTCCAAGAAGTAGATTCCTAATAATGAATATTTTTCTGAAAATATAAAATTTTACGAATTAAATATCTCATAATGGTAATTTGTGCACTAACTTATTTGAAAAAAATAAGTTTTAATTTAATAAATTATCTTGAGTAATATATAATTTATGAGCTAATAGTTTTCAATTTTTTCAAATTTATTATTTTTATTTTTATTAATGAGCAACTCATATCCTTAGTAAATAAATATATTATTATTATTTTAAATAAAAATAATTAAGTAAATAAATAAATAAATGAAGCCATAAATTATAATTAATTAAATTTTAGATCATTATATTCTTACCTTAAACCCTAGATAAATTAAAACAATAAATAAATAAATAAATGTATTACTTCATAAATTATGATTAATTTAATTTTAACTAATTATATCCTTATTTTAAGTTATAAATATATAAAAATATGTAATATTATAAAATATAACTATTTTTTAAATAATTATATATTTATTATAAACAATAATTAAATAAAAATTGTATAAGTAAATAAATATGTAAGACAATAAAATATAGTTAATTAAATTTTAAGTATATATATATATATATATATTCATTTTAAATGTTTTAATTGCATTAATATAATTTAATTTTTATATCTAATATATTAACATATCTTTTTATTTTATTTTATATTTTAAACTAATTTAATATCTAATTTTACAAAATACTTTTATACAATCATTTAATTTATTAATTATTAATTAACTTATCAATTATAAATTAATTTATCAGTTATTTATATGAAATTGAACCTAAATCTACGTATGAACCATGTGATATTGCTCATATGATGTATTAACGAACCTTAAAGTTTCGTCTATAGTTTAAGTGAGGTGGATAATTGCTGATATAAAATTTTATATATTTCTTTGTCTGGACTTTCAGGTAAGATTATATTATATTCTAGAAGAATGGCATACACGCGACATACATATTATCTGCGCTGCTTAATTTTGTTTAAGTGTATATATATATATATATATATATATATATATATATATATATATATATATATATATATATATTTCTTCAATTGATTCGAAAATGTTCCACCATCTAACGAACCAATTGGGAATTTGATACTTGGCATTGCAAAGGAAGAAAATAAACCAAAAATATTTAAATTTTTTGTTTTCAAAATATAGTGTATTCATCCAGATTTCTTGATAATCCCAATATGAATATCCTATGAGATTTGTATTAAAAGGTTTTTCAAATTTCTTCATTTTGAATAGTTCTAAACCTCATTAATTAGAAGTAATGATTTTTTGGATCTTAAAATTCGAATGAATTATCAGATTTGGATTTTCTTTATTCTTATGATGCTTAATATAAACTGAGTTATAGTCTTTTAAGATAATCTACAATATCTGACAATGTGTCCAGGTTTACTATACTTATAACACACAAGCCTGCCTGATATCTTGAGGTTGATAAGGAGGTGGAGCATATCTAGATTTGGATTTACTCTTGTAAGTTTTGTCTGAAGAATGTCTAGACTTGAGTTGAGGCTTTGGTTGGATTATTTGTTGCCTAATTCTTCTTCTATGTTTTGGTTTAAAGGATTTGGTGCAAGGTAACCGAAATTGCTCACAGAAGGATCCCAATTCCTTCTTGTTTTGGACTTTTTCCCAGGCAAATTGTCTTTAGATTTTATCATCCTCATTTGCATCAGAGCTGTGGCATTTAAAATGGAGGTATGGGCGCAGAAGTACTTCCAATTGCAAATGGCGAGTCAAAATGCCAAATTAATGACCATCATAGTTCATAGATGCAGACGACAGGGTTGCAATACTCCAATTGGGTAGTCCTGAAACTAAGTTATAAAATTTCAATTCTTGGAGGAAAATATGATTTGAAGTTTCATATTCCATGTAACCATCATAGTATAGGACGGCAGAGAGGGTGAAATGCCTTCAATACACAAGTTTCAGATATTACGATAATAAATGTCCTTTAGCGTCTTTGTTTCAAATGAATTTTTAATGTTTGAGTTTTCATTTGTAATATCCTTTTTTAATAATTGTTGCGTCATGTAAGCACAAAAGATAGAGAAAAAAATTAATAAGATAAATAATTAAAACTTAAATTTAAATTGTAAGACTTGAGATAGAGAATATCGTAATTGGTTTTAGAAAATTAATTAAGATTTAATATTTTAAAAAGTTAAAGAACTGAGAATAAAAATAAAAAAGTAATAAAATTTAAATTTATTATTTGTGATATGTCCTCAAGATAACGTGATGTTACCTGAATATGGATTTTGTGATATGGCATTTATTAAATAATATAGATAAATGTCTTTATTATTATCTTGGTGTGAACTTGGTTATTCAACAAAGTAGACCAGTCATAAAAGAAAGTAGGATTACCTAGAAAGAATCTATATCAAAAATTATTTTGGAAGAATTTTCTAATGCCATAAAAGAATCTGTGTGTGTGTAAATTTGGTTGCCCCGGAAAAAATTTTCTGGCTCCACCCCAAGTATTAGGGTAAGGTGGGTGTAGATCAACTTTCTCTTATCTTTTGTTCTATTATTGGAGACAAAATACTACATTGAACTTAATAAGTGTATAAAAATATATTTTGAATTTATTTTATTAATAATATTATTTGGTGTTTGTTATGATACCCCAATATTTTAAAATTTAGGATAACACCATAAGCTTAGAATATATTACATTGAAATTATTTAATTATAACTGTTTATTTTTCAAAGGACGTGATTAAAGAATCCCAATTTAATGGTTTCCAAAATTATTACATTACTTCGAATTTTGAAATCTTAAGAATATTATAAAATTCACCATATTTTTCTTTTTTTCTTTTTAAATTTCAGGTAATAAAAATTGACTTAGTTATACATTAGTAATGAACCTACTCAAGTTATTGCCTTGATACATTTAAGGAAAATTGAATCAGCCATATGTTTAGAAGCAAAGGTAGAACAAAAATTTTGGAAGGGCTAAAATATAATTTATTAAGAATTTTAAATATTTTTTTAAAATTTTTGAGGGGCTATGTTTAATTTTTCTTTTAAAGCTTTAAATTATAGGGACATTTTCATAAAATTCCTCAAGTTTGGGTGGCTTCATAACTATGCTTCGTGCCTACATGTGTTAACTATGAATTAAGGAGGTTGACCCAATCATGTGTCAGGAATAAATATAGTCAAGTTATTGTCTAGACACATCTTAAAAATTTAAGTTTAATTTTGAAAATTTTTAGGTTCCCCTTCACTATAAACTAAAGCCCTAATTAGTTACTCAACACACCCCCCTCATATTTTCCATTTGAGTGTTACATCTTTCTCAAATTTTTTCTTTAAAATTGTGAAAATACTTTACAACTTAGGCTAAAATTTTTATAAGGCCAGTCGAGTATTGCATCTTTCTTAAACTTTCTTTGTAGAACTTATGAAAATGCTTTACAAGTTAAGTTAAAATTTTTATAAGGCTTGAGATGATATTTTATGTGTAGTATTTTTTATTTTTTTACTTTAATTTTTTCCGAGAGTTGTAATGTTTATAAATTAGTTTATTTTCCAAACTCTTCATCATCTTTAGTTTATTTTATAATCCAAAGATTATATTTTTCAGTTTTATTGAAATTCAGTTTTTTTTTTATATGGCATTGTTTGAATATAATTGTTAATGATAGAATACTGCAATAATATCAATTTATTATATTATCAATTTTGAATAATGTTAAATAATTCTTACATGTTTTAAACTTAAGAAGAGCTATGCAATCAAATTTAAAAACTTATTTACATAAATAAAATTTTAAATAAATTAATAGATAAAATACTTTGAGATAAAATAAATCAATGATTAAATCATGTCTATATCTATAAGGGTTTAAATTTAATTTATTATAAATGTGAAATATTTTATACTATCAACAAATGAGAATAAAGCATATCAATTACAAATTTTAATTATAATAAAAAAGTTTTAACAATTTTTTATTGATATATCAACATATGAATAGGTAACTTATTATTTAAATAAACTTATTTATCAATTGATTGACATATTTAAATAAAAAGTTAAATTAAATTAGGTTAAACTGAAAATTTCAATATTATTTTCATCAGTTTTTTTTAACAAATAAGTAGATCAATTCTTAAATTTTAAAAATTATTCAATCATAATATTACAATAACTTATTCATTAAAATGTAAGTAAAAGCAATATTAAAATTTAGAGTAGTCCTATTTCACCCGAAAAGTGGATTAGAAAACATAATCCTGAAGAAGTGAAATCGTTGGATGAAGATTTAAATTCATAATAGCCAAATTCGCTTTTAAAATTAACAGATAAGATATGTCCATAAGCTTTCGAAACTCACATTCGCACCTTATTTCCGGTGCACAAAGGATTTTCCTAAAATTTAAATGAATCGAAAACATTTCCGTAAAACAGAAGGAAGGAAAATGATATAGGATCCGAAATTAAAAGGCCTCTGTGTGCCTCGATGGAAAGAAAGGAATTGTATACGCTTGATTGATTGAGAAGGTCCCACTTACATTTTAGTAAAAAGAATGAGATTTCTTCTAAACCTAACGTCGGGTCCCTGATTCTGGGCACACAGCGCAGTTGACAGAGGAAAGCAATAATCTAATACGTAGACGAACCAAACCTTATTATAAAGTACACAACCACTTAGATTTATTATTCTTCCTCGTTATTTAAGAAGCCCGTAACTTATTTATTATATTGTACACCTTATTCACGCTCCAACCCAAAAGCAAACACCTTCATTTTATTTATATTGTAGAGCAGTCCTCTGGCGTCAGTGCAGCTTTCCTCACCGCCGAAGTGAAGGATAAATTGGTCGTTGAATAACCCCCATCCACCACAAAGTTCACCCCATTCACACGCTTAGCCTCATCGCTGCTCAAATAAACCACCGCTTCAGCAATGTCCTCCGCCTCCAGTGCCTTCCCTTTTAACACCTCAGCTTCTCTCAGAATTCCCTCCACCATCTTCTTCTCCATCTTCAAAGCATTTATCAGCAATGGCGTCGCAATGGCGCCAGGAGCCACGCAATTCACTCTGATCCCATGTTGCCCTAATTCCACACACAGATTCTTCATAAGCCCCACCACCGCGTGCTTCGACGCTGTGTAGGCATGCGGGCTTTCGCCGCCGATCACCGAAGCCACGCTTGAAGTGAAAATAATAGCCCCTCTCTTCGCCGGAATCATAACCCTAGCGGCATGCTTGGCTCCCAAGAAAGCTCCGTAGACGTTGACTTCGAAAACTCTGTTGAAGTTTTCGTTGTTACAATCCAGTATCGTTGGATATACGCCGCCGGTGATACCGGCGTTGTTGTACATGATGTCAAGTTTTCCGTACTTTGAAATTGCCAGATCTACCGCGTTTTTGACGTCGGAATCGCGGGTTACGTCGCAGTGAACGTAGAAAATGCTGCCGTCCGTGCCGACTTGTTTGCACAAGGAGTGCCCGAGGTCGTCCTGGACATCTGCAACAATGACCTTAGCGCCATGGTGTACGAATAGTTTGGCCGTAGCGGCCCCAATGCCGCCAGCACCTCCTGTGATTATGGCCACTTTACCTTCTAGCCTGCAATGATATTTATGACAGTTTAATAAAAACACAAAGCCGAAGGATATGTAAAGACCGCGGCTAATCTAATTCGTGATTATTGTTACATTGGAATTAACAAAATTGGAGGCAAAACTGAATGGAATTTTCATTTAATCATTAAAGTAATGAAATATAGTCATTCGATTTATATCTAACAATAATTGTACTGCAATGGTAGATTGCAATTAGAATCATGATGAACAGTGAACAAACCGTTCAAGTGATACCGATTTATCCTACACAGTATATAGTTTTAAATTGTGCATAGTTTGTAGTTTGGATTTCACACACAATATATATTATTATTACATCAAATTCTATCAGCTTAATTTTTTGCTATTCTACTCTACCAGCCACACTTTCTTATATTTATCTCTAATTTTATTAATTACAATATAATTGCACCATCAATTTAAAAACAATTATATTGGATGAACTGACTGTTTAAATACAAACATACAACGTAGAAGAGTTAAAACATGTATATATTATAATGGTGCAAGCCTACAAGCTACAATTACTGATTTTTATGTTAGCTACATTTTTGTTCTCATTTTCATTCACTGAATATAAGAGCAGTTCAGAACTTCAGAAAAACCTCATATTTTGCATAGCAACATGCTATATTTGGCAAAAACTGATAAGAATACAACAAGATATTTTAATTAAAATGACATATATATATCAATTACTGCAACAGATCGAAAAAGACCGACATCACAAATCAAATATTTAGTGAAAACAGGAAAATCACTGTCTAAAGAAAGATTCAGCACTTAATAGTATGGATAAAATATATCAATATGTAGAAACAACCTGCGAGCAATTGGATTCGAATTGGTTTTGCTCATCTTTTCAATCACTTCGACTCGATGAAATCTGAATCCTTAGGAGGAGCTTTATAACAGAAAAAAAGATAGAATTAGAGAATAAATGCGCCATGCTAATTAGGGGGCAAATAAACCAACTACAAATTGGTCCAACTAAAGCAGATGAGGGCCCAGATGGTAATGAATGGATGCATGCAGTCAACTCAATCGCTACACACAAGCCTAGCAAAAACCATCTCTGTGTGTGACGCGAAGGTGGACCGCATTGAAAAGAAAAAATGATATGTACCTTTTCTGCCTCAAATTTTGACAAGATTTGAATAATGGATTGGAAGTGTTCACATATGGACCTCTTCCTTCCTTTCTCAATTATTTGATATAACCCATTATATTTGTCCTCGGGTTGTTTCCTTTTCAGTTTTCCATAAGATTGGAAGTTTCAATACTTGCCATGCTTATTATTTAATCTATTGAATTTGCTCCAAATTTTTATTATTATTAATTATTTATTCTTTTCTGATATTTTTATTCAAATTATATTTTTGTGTTGAAATAGAAGTGAGAATTCTTGTGATGTGAATTATAAATATTTATATTGACTAAAAGTTTTAAGTATAAGGGATATAATGTGAGGGTTTATAAGAATTATATGAAAATTTATATACAGATTTAAGAAATGTAAAGTATTGAGGAGGCTATGAGATTAAGATTAATAAATTTTACGAACGTTTTCATATTAAATTATTCATATCCTTTATTATCATATTCTAATTAGTTTAATTGATTGGAGTATTTCTAAATAACCCAAAGCAATGCACCGAAATTTGAGTCCCGACGCATCATAACCGTAGAAATTCAGTATGTGTACCCCTCACTTGATTTATCAAAGACGTACAACAAAGTCTCTATTTCGTATCAAAATTTCGGCAACAATTTTTCGGGGCATTTAGGTTTTTCCAATTGATTAATGTTATTTGTTTTGAGAGTGAATAGTTCTTCTAATATAATGTGGATCTCTTTAAAGAGACTGGCAACAAGGTTTTAGTTTGTGATCTACAATTATAATATTGTGTAATATTGCTATTGCATATCATATTCCATTTATAATTTTATATTGTGACGATTGCATTTTTTTTATATTTATTTATAATTTTATTAATTATAATAAAATTACAAGAATAACCATAATTTAGAACCATATCTAAAATTATCTTAAAATATATTATCGACTGTTTCTTATTTTTGACGCCGTCAACTTGCCAAAAAAGCTTTAAGAAAAATTAATGAAGCTTGGCAAGATCCGTTTTATATGCAAGTCCTGTAACACTGTCGATCGGCGCATTAAAGCCGCACAGCAAAGAACCTTTAGATTAGTATAAACCTATATACGTGCGCGCCAAGTAATATTGCTCACATGATGTATTGATGGACCTTAAAGTTTTTTTTTTTTTTTTGGACCAGAATGAAACTTAAAGTTTTGTTTATAGTTTAAGTGGATAATTGCTGATATAAAACTACGGTAATGACAAAAATGCACCAATAATTTGAAATTATTCAATTTACATGAATCAATGAATCTATATCTTAATTTAAATTTATTGATGCAACGTAAAATTAATATGTTGAAGCCTCTCCCATGAGAATTGTAGCATCTAAATGGAGGTGTGGGCACAGAAGTACTTCCAACTGAAAGTGGCATTGAGTCAAGATGCCAAATTAATAACCATCATATTCATAGTTCATAGATGCAGAAGATATGGCTTCAATGCACCAATTGGTCAGTCATGAAACTAAGTTATAAAATTTTCAATTTTTGGAGAAAATTGTGATATGAAATTTTTAGATGTTACGATAATATAAAATATCCTTTTAATTTAAAGACCAGTGGACATTTGGCTGGCCATCTGGAAGAGCATTCACCCTCCCAATCGTAGACAACCAAGACATATATAGATATATATTATGTTTGAGCATTCATTTGTGAAACAAAGTACATTTTTTTTATAATTGTTGCATCATGTAAGCACAAAAGATAGAGAAAAAAATTAATAAGATAAATAAATAGAAAATTTTAAATTGTAAGACTTACAATAGAGAATATCGTAATAACTTTGTTTTTGGAAATTAATTAAGGTGTAATATTTAAAAAAATTAAAGAATTGAGAATAAAAATAAAAAAGTGATAAAATTTAAATTTATTATTTGTGATACGTCCTCGAGATAATAAGAATTTTTTAACATGGTATTTATTAAGTAATATAGATAAATGTGTTTATTAATTATTTGACGTGAACAATTGGTTATTCAACATTGTAGGCTCGTCTTAGACTTTAAACCCTAAACCCAATCCCCAAACCATAAATTCTGAAACCCTAAAACCTCAAAATCCAAAAATCCTAAACATTAAACCATAAAATTCAAAGGTCTAAAATCCCAAACCTTGAATCTTAAACCCATAAAACCTAAATTCTAATACTTTAAATCATGAACCCTAAATTCTAAAATCCAAATTCCTAAACCCAAAACTTTGGACTCTAAACCCGAAACTTTAAATTCTAAATCTTAAATCCAAAATCCTAAACTCTCAATCCTGAACACATCACCATCAACTCTAAACCCTTAACCCTTAACTTTAAACTCTAAGCCCCCGACTATTTAAAAACCCTTATCCATCAACTCTCAACTCTAAATCCTAAATCCAAACCTTATGTCCCAAGCACTTAATCTTAAGCCCTAAGCTCTAAGCTCCAAACCCCTAAAATCTAGACCTCAGACCTTAGAAAGAATCTATATCAAAAATTATTTTGAAAGAAAATTATATGATAAAATAAAATTTATTGAATAGAAAATATTTTTATTTTAAAAAAATACAAAAAAAATTATTTTAAAGAAAAACTAGTGCATAAATTTTTATGTACAAGTACCGCATTCATAAAAAGTTTGTTTCTCTCTCTATATATCAAAAGAACTTGCCTCCTTTTGTCAAAGTCCATTATTTATTTATTTTTTTAAATAATAGGAGTGATTGACCCACTAGACATATATATAATTTTAGGATTAAATAAAGGAAGACAAAACTTTCAAGTAATATTATATACCCCTTGAATCAAAGGCTTTTGACTACTATTTCTTTTAAATAAGATCCTATTTATTTTGTAAAAAAAATATTTTGTAAGAAAATATCATTCATATATATATATATATATATATATATATATATATATATATATATTAATAAATAAGTAATATGTCACTTGTATTGATAATTAAGAAAAATGATATTTAAAAGCTTAATAATGAAGGGAGTTAAATTTTTTTTTAAAGAAAATTACTTCTCTCAAATTCTTCATATTTAATATAAATAAATAAAATATTTTTTACATCTTATCATTTTATAATTATACTTTATGAAAAAAGTTTTTCATTAAAACAAACGAACTGAATTACATCTTTCTTCTAAGTAGATCAACATTTATCAAAGACCAAAAAGGGAAATATATTTTTAATAACATATTTATTTATCATAACAAATATTATTATAAATTAATTACAACATTGTTCCCTTGCAACGAGATTTTGGTCCTTTCGAAGCAGTGTAACTGATTTCAACCCTTGTTTGCTTGTTTCAGATGAAAAAATATTAGTACAAATTACAATCAAACATGCACATATAATCAAATCAAAAGTTTGGTGATAATGAGACATGCAATTAAATCATGTGTCCAAAATATTGCCTAAGGTTGAAGGAATGCTGGTTGGCCATCGTCTTATTCTTGGCTTGAATGTACCTACCGTACCGGGCTACCGGCATCATTTGATTTCTACTTTTTCACAAGTTTTGACAGCTGTTTCAACCGCAATTTGGACCTGGGCCTTGTCCATGGATCACAATGGACTTATGACAATTAATTGGGCTTATTGATTGGGCCACGAATGGGCCAGGATAATTTTGGGTGTCAACAATGATGATATCGGCTCCACGGTGCACAAGTCAATAGCAGAGATGGCCATAGGATAGTACGAAAACAGATCAAGCTTTCTCAAGCTTTGTTATTGGAGAAAAAATATTCTGTTGCGTTGCCTTATGCTTTATTGCTATGGGACAGCAGGTTTTCATGGAGACTTTAGGAGAAATTAAGAAAAAAAAAGAGCATATTTTAAAATTAAGGACTATATATTCTTATGTTGGGAATCCGGATTGCAACGGCTAACTGCGAAGTTAGGCGTTGAGTTGAGGGAGGCATGGCCTTTCTAATCTTCACCTATTTTTACGTATTATATTGTAAATTTTTTAATTAATTTTTTAAAAAAATTAAATATTGATGTCCAAAAATTTTAACATTCTTTATTCAAATATTATGTATTTTTTATCAACATATTTAATTTTATATATGCATGAAATTTTAATATTGAACAGATTACTTTCTTAATCTATTTAAGTGAAATACTACTCTAACTTCATTATTTTTAGCTTAAAAAAATGTACAAAGATTAAATACAATTTTTTTTCATAATACTCCTATATATGTGAAAATTTGTTTCCTCCACTGTGAAAAAATTTTTGGTTCCACCCCAGATAATGGAGTAGATAGACGCAAATCAACCCTCCCTTTTTCCCTTTCTCTATTGTTGGGGACAAAGTACGGCCTTCCTCCTGATAATTACATAAAAAATGTGTTTTGAATTGATTTTATATTCAATACTTGGTATGATATTCTAAGAGTTTTAAAATATAGTATAACATGGCAAACCTATAATCCCTTAAATTAAAGTTATTCAATTATAATTATTTATTTTTTAATGGGTATAATCAAACAAATCTCAATTTTATAATTTCAAAAAATAACATATCATTCTAAATTTTGAAACACTTGAAGTCCTATAAAATTCACCACATTATTTTGGATTTTTGAGGAATAAGTACAATATTATTGTATAATTATTTCATGAATGCTATTACAAAATTTTCTTTTTTTTAAATTTTAAGTAATAAAAGCTGACTCAACTACATATCAACAATGAATTTACTCAAGTTGTTATCTCAATACATCTAAGAAAAGTTATTTGTTAGTTATGAATTTAAGAAAGTTAACCTAGTCATGTCTTAACAACAAATACAATTGAATGATTGTCTAGAAAAATCTAAAAAATTTAATTTTGGAATTTCTTGAGCTCCTCTCCACTATAAATTGAGGCTCTAAGTCGGCATTTAACACACTCATCTCCCATTTGAGTATTGTTGCATCTTTCTCAAACTTTTTCTAGATTTTGTGAGAATGCTCTTCAAGTTGAGCTAAAACTTTTATAAGATTTGAGATAATCTTTTATGTGTAGTATTTTTATTTCTACTTTCATTCTTTTTTTTTAGAGTTGTCATGTTTATAAATTAGTTTATGTTTAAAATTATTCATTATCTTTAGTTTATTTTATAATCCAAAGATTATATTTCTTAGTTTCATATAAATTTAGTCAATTTTTTGTGACATTGTTTGAAAATAATTATTAATGATGGAATTATTTTATACATTAATCTTTTATTGTTATATTGTCAATTTGATATATTACCAATTTTAGATGACATAAAGACAAATCTTACATGTTTCAAATTTAAGAAGATCTTGTTCATATATCTATTATAATCAAATTTAAAAACTTATTTATAAAAGTAAATCTTTAAATAAATTAATAGGAAAAATCCTTCAAGATAAAAATAAACCAATAACTAAATTGTGTCTACAATCATAAAGGTTTAAATATAATTCTCTATTAGTATGAAATATCTTACATTATCAATAAATAAAAATAAAATGCATCATTAAAAAATAACAGTAATTAAGAATTTTTAATTATAGTAGAAAATTTTTAACAACTTTTTGTTGATATAATAACAAATGAATAGGTGATAGTTTAAAGTTAATTTACATTGATAATTAAATTTAAATCCTATTTATAATGAATTGAAATTATAATAATATTAATGTTATATATATGTATATTATATATATATATTATATATGTCATTATATTATATTTTGTGTGATTAATATTATAAGCTAAGCTTATAAAAAAAATAGGTCTAGCATAACCTATTTATTTAAATAAAATATATTTATTAATATTAATTTAACCTATTTAAATAAAGAAGTTAAATTAAATTAAATTGAAAATAGGTTAAGCTATAAGCTTAATAAGCAGCTTCACCTATCAAATTATTTCCATCCTATATATAAGTAAAATAGGGAAATATTTTTAATTCTACTAGTGTACTTAGAATTTAGTATTACTTTGATTTGTTTCTTAATAAATAAGTAAATTAAATCCTAAATTTTAGAATTCACTTAATTATAATGTCATAATAATTTATTTATCAAAATATAAATAAAAATAATATTAAAATTTTAATAGTATAGAATGAAATTATTTTCGTGGAATATAATTAAGGAATGAGAATGATATAAGACCCAAAGAAATGAGAAGCGAATTTTTGCCCCCAACGGGAAAAAGGGGAACTGCATTCGGCTAAAATACTGATATACGGTTATTTTATAAACTTTTTTTGTTTTACCGTGATTTCAAAACATATTACCAAAGTACGTAGGGCGTCATTTTGAATGGCGTACGTAGGGCTTGGAGGCGCCACACTATTTGGCGCCTTTGGAGCAGAGGCAGCTTGGAGAGCGCCAATTTGAATGGCGCCCCAAGGTTGAAAGCGCTATCCCACCTGGCGCTATTCACCTTGAAGGCGCCATTCAAGATGGCGCCATTGGGGTTTGAATTTTCTGGGAGGCGCCAAATGAAAGGGTGCCTCCTACCCTATATATACCCGACCCCCTTCCTTCCTCTCCGTAGCCAGAACCCTACTCCGCAGCCTCTTCGCAACCTCTCTTCCCATCTCTCTTCGCAGCCGTTCACAATATTTTTCATTTTTTCATTCACAAATCTTCATCCTTTCTTATTTTTGTGCATTTCATCCGGCAACATTTTCTTCTTTGGAGCAAATCTGGTCTTCTTTTCTTACTCTTCCTTAGTTAGTATTTTTATAATTTCTGTATTTATATTATAATTTTTGTTAGTTATTATGAGAATATATTTTACAGTGATAGAAAAAAAATTTCTATATTGATTATTATGATTTATGATATGAAATTATGATCTAAGATTTAGAAAAAATTTGTAAAAATTTATATGATCTGTGATAGTGTGTGATTTGTATAGTTAGTTTTTTTATAATTTTTGTATTTATATTATAATTTTTATTAGTTATTATAAGAATATATTTTACAATGGTAGAATATTTTTTATTTTATGTTAATTATTATGATTTATGATTTGAAATTATGATTTAGGGTTTAGGAAAAATTTGTACAAATTTATATGATCTGTGATAGTTTGTGATTTTTACTGGTTAGTATTTTTATAGTTTGTGTATTTATATTATAATTTTTATTAGTTATTATAAGAATATATTTTACATTAGGGGAAAATTTTATTTTATGTTGATTATTATGATTTATGCTGTGAAATTATGATATAGAATTTAGAAAAAATTTGAACAAATTTATATGATCTGTGATAGTTTGTGATTTTAAAAGAAGAACAAAGGAGATAAAGAAAAGTGTCTTAAAATAAAATTTACAATTTAGGTAAAAATTATGTTTAGATATTTTTAAAATATAAAACTTTTTAGGATATAGGATATGATAAAAATAAGATTATTTTTATTATATGTTGATTATTACGAGAATATATTATCCTATTGATTAATATTTTTATATTAATTTTAAAGTAATATATGTCAAAATAAGTAAATATCAATTGAGGGTATTTTGTAAAGACTTAATATTTTATACATTATTTCTATTTATTTTATCTTTTTTATTATACATTTTTGTTATTCTTTTTTGTTAACTCATGGTATTTAAACCATATACACCAATATTTTTTAGCAATAAGATATATCAATTTTTTTATTACAAATGTATTCTATATAAATTATATAATTTATTTAACTAATTAATTTTTTATTACTTTATACCGTACGTATTGTTTATTTCTTATTTATTATATTGTATTCTTTTTATATCTACTTGTATTATCTATGGTTTAAAACATCAACATCATTAATTAACATAAATATAATAAGCTATAATTTTTTAGCTTATTATAATATTTTAAATAAATTAAAGTTTTACTATATATTTTATTAATAAAAATAATTAATTTCATATTATATTTAAAAAAAATACTTAATAATTAAATTAAATTTTATTTATATAATTTTTTTCAAATTTTTGTTGATAATAATTTTTAAAAATTATGTTTTAAATTTAAAATACATCAACTAAGACTTTTCCAAAGGTTTATAGTTCGTACATTATTTTTTCTTCATTTAATCTACTTTGTTTAATTTTTTCTTTTTTCTTTTTTCAATCATTCTATTAAAAGTTCAAATGCAATATATTGAATAATATAAATATAATATAATTTATTTTTTTGATATAAAATTATTTTTAATAATCAAATATATTATTTAATAAAATTAATTTATTATATATTTAATTTTTAACACTTATTACTTTATCTTTCACATAGCACTTCTCCTTTTTTAATTTATTTTGCTATAATTTTTTATTTTTACTTATATTATTTATGATTTAAATAATAGGATAATTACATAATATTGACATAATGTAACATATTTTATTTTTATCTTAAAATAATTTAAAAAATTAATGTTATGGGAAGCATTAATTGAAATAATTAATTATATATTCCATTTTTAATAAAAGTATTTAAGAATAAAAATTAATTCTCTTTTATTAATATTTTCTTGATAAAAAAATTTAAACACTATATTTAAAATTAAATATACATCAATAAAATTTTATCTATGTTACTATTTTTGTTTCTTTTATATATTGTCTTGCAAAATATATTTAATTTAGCGTGATTTTTGCATAATTTTTTTAATGATACAATAATATGTAATATTTTTTACTTAGAGATTAAAGTTATTGAAATATCTAACAAGTTTTTATTTCATGCAGAGGCTTTTTTTTTTTGCTTTTCCTAATACTTATCGGTTAGTATTTTTATAAATTTTATACTTATATTATAATTTTTATTAGTCATCATGAAAATATCTTTTATAGTAGTAGAGAAATTTATTTAGAATATTATGATATTAATAATATGAGTTTTTTATTTTATATTGATTATTATGGTTTAGGGTGTGAAATTATGATTTAAGATGTGAAATTGTGATTTATAAAAAATTTGTAAAAATTTATATGTACTGTAATAGGTTATACTATTAAAAGAAGAACAAACAGGATAAAGAAAGGTGTTCTAAAATAGGTTTTAGGACCTAGGTGAAAGTTATATTTAGAGAATTTTTCAACTGAAATTTTAATATATCATAAGAGAGGTAATAAAAATAAAATT
This sequence comes from Sindora glabra, assembly GCA_020226215.1. Classification (NCBI taxonomy): domain Eukaryota; kingdom Viridiplantae; phylum Streptophyta; class Magnoliopsida; order Fabales; family Fabaceae; genus Sindora; species Sindora glabra. The sequence goes on from CM035233.1 coordinate 60,980,090, forward strand.
TTAGGATATGTGGATGTAACCAAAAGCTTTAAAAAATAGGTTATTGTTATTGAAAATATGAATATTTTTCTATTTAAATGGTAGATATTAAAATGCAAGAATAATAAACGTAGTCGAAAAAATTATACTATACATAGATTTATTCAAAAAGTATTAAAATATATATGAAGGTACTGTAATATAAGTATTAGACGAAGTCAGTGTATGTAAAAAAGAATTAATGATTGTAATCATAAAAATATACAAATAATAATGTGTAAATAATTTTAGTTGCTATTTAGTAATAGGTATGAAGGGAGAAAATTCTCGTGAAAATAAAAAATGTAGTGTATTGAAAAAGTTAATCAATTTAATTAGTATAATTTGTACAGAATAAACAAAAAAATGACAATTAAAAAAAAATTAAAATATAAATAAGATTATATAGCCAAATATTATATTAGTTTTAAAAAAAATAACATTTACCTGACCGGAAGAAATTATCCTATTATATGATATGTTTATTATATGTAAAAAATTGTTATGCAATAATATTTAAAAATTAAGTTTTTTTCAATTGTGTACATGTAAGTGAAAATTGAAATTATTGTTTCAAATATAAATTTATTTTTATTTGTAATAATTTATTTATATTACATCAGAATTTATGCAAAAAAAAAGAAGAATTAGAATTAAATTATTTAAATCACACTTGCAAATGAACATTAAAAATTTATGAAGTATGAAAAATTACGAATGAGTGTAAAAATAGCTTAAAAATTTGTTAGAAAAAATGTTAGCCTGTAAAGGTCGGAATGGGTTTGGCTTGTGCGGGTAAATTATTACATACTATTAAATAAATATCTTACAAAAATAATAATACATTCCATTCATTTTTACTTGTAATATTAACTATTAGTTCATTCGTTTATAAGAACAAAAATTGTATATGATAATATGTGTCAATTGTGAGGGTGCAGTGAATATCTTGCAGCTAAAAGTAACGAGATGAAAAAAAATTTAATTACTTTTATATATTCAAATAGTACAATGATTGAGGGATTAATGGAGGTAATGTACGATGGACCTCCCCCAAAGGCATTAAAATTGAGAGAATGCAACACTATGAATGTTTTGCGAGAGAGAATTCATGCCCAACTGAAACTTCACCAAGATCAAGCTGTGGGGAAAATTATTTACAGGTTTCCACAGTATCAAACAGAGGCTCAATATATGGCATACGAATTGGACGACGATGAAGACTTGGCATGTGCTGTAGCAAGCTACGAACAACATCCGACGATGATAACAATGGAATTATACGTGGAGGTGATCACATCCGAACTGCAAGCTGCTAACCTTGGTTCACAAGAAAGAGTCCCAATAACTAGACCACCCGTAGATTCAACGGCTTATGTCAGTACTAGTTGTTCAATGGTGCGAGAAGGCCCTCCTTACACAGGTGGAATTGAGTTCCACATTTCTGATAGCTATACTCATGCATTGGACTCATCTGTTGCAAGTATTTACCCGAGAAATGTATCACATACCATGATGGGTTCAACAAGTTCCTTACCGATCGTAGAGGAAGAATTCACTAATCTTATATTCATGGATGCCCACTTTGAGTCTAGTTTTGAAGACGATGAGGTGTCTTGCAGTAGCGGTAATGATCATGACACTGATGATGAAGAACGTGCAACTACACATGGAGACAGTGTTGCAACGCAGTGTGTGAGCAGTGACAATGCTGCACAGACATCATGTGGTGTCCCTCAAGCTGTTGTCTTCTCCTATATTGATTGGGATGCCGTAACGAATGCTAATGAATTTTTGAAAATAATGAAATCAAGCTATGATTACGGCATGGAGGACTTACAGATTGGATAAGAGTTTGATTGCAAGGAGGCATTGATTGCTGTAACTAAGCATTACCACATCAGAAAGTACTATAGTTATTACATGGAGGAATCAGATACTAGAAGATTGAGTGTGAAGTGTGATCATTATGGGGACGAATGCAAGTTCCGCCTTAGAGCGACCAATCTGAAGAATTCTAACACTTGGACAATAACTAGATTTTCAGGGCCTCACACATGTGTTAATGCCAGTTTAACACAGGATCACAAGTCTCTTGACTCCGAGTATATCAGTTCCTTGATACTGGAGATGATTAAAGTGAAGCAAGATGTTCCAATCTCGCTTATACAAGAGAGAGTCGAAGGCATGTATAGGTATAAGATTTCATACAGAAAAGCATGGAAGGCAAAACAGAAGGCAATTGTCAAGGTGTATGGAGATTGGGATAAATCATATGAAGTGCCCCCCAAATGGTTGGACATTTTAGGCTATTGTGACCAAGCTCTGTTCAAGTTGGAGTCAGAAGAATTCGTCACAATTTACAACCGTGTTGATCCATAAAAATATATTTTTAACCGAGTTTTCTGGGCTTTCAAGCCATGTATTGCCGTTTTTGCCTACTGCAAGCAATTCATACAAGTTAATGGAACGTTTCTATATGGCAAGTACAGAGGTATGCTACTGATTGTTGCGACTCAGGACGGTAACAAATGTCCCGTACCTCTTGCCTTTGCCATTGTTGAAAAGGAGAATTATGAAAACTGGAGTTAGTTTTTGGCATTATTACGGGTAAATGTTACGAACCAGCAAGGAATATGCCTGATATCATATCGACACTGAGGTATAAAAGATGCTGTAGCCAACAAAGGTCTAGGATGGCAGCCTCCTCATGCTTTTCATTGATACTGTATCAGATATATTGCCAGCAACGTTCGTAAAAAATGCAGAGATGATAATGTCAAGAAAGCTGTCCTTAAAATTGGTATGCCTTACAGCACAACTTTTTTGTTGAACCTTTCATCTGTAAATTTATGTATCTGGTAGTTCAATCCGGTTAAACTATTTGTCTCCTTGTGTTCAGCATATGAGCTAAATCGAGAAAAGGTCATGGAAAGATTGGATAACCTAAGCAAAGTCAATGAGAAGATCCACAAGAAGTTGACCACTATTCCGATAAAGAAGTAGATGCTTACTTATGATGAAGGCAGAAGATATGGTCATATGACGACTAATATAGTAGAGTGCATTAATGGCTTCTTCAAAGGATTAAGGAAGCTACCAATCACAGGCCCTGTTCAATAAACATACTATAGATATGTCAAGTACTTTGTGGAAAGGGAAAAAGAAGCACATGTTAAACTACAACAAGGTCGCATATACGCAAGCAGATTCAGACAAGAGCTTGCGACTATCCAGTCATGTGCTTCTTCTTACCACGTTCGTGCTTATAATAGACAAGGAACTAGGTTTGAAGTGGTGGAGGGCCCTGATATGGCCAGGGGATCATGTGGAAAGGTTGTCCAAGTGTTATTAGACAAAGGACAATGTGAATGTGGACAATTCTAAGCATATAGGTATCCTTGTGCTCATATTATTACTGTTTGTGCCTCAGTCAACATATCGTGGGAACTATATGTTGATCCTGTATATAGACTTGACACCCTACTTAATTGCTACAAATCTGAGTGGTGGCCGATCGGGGAGTGGTCGCAATGGAATAACCTACTACCATTTCCTGTCCTGGTTCCAAATTATGGAAGATTGCGTGAAAAGGGACGACCGAAGTCGACACGGATCAGAAATGAGATGGATTGACCCCAAAAGAGTGGTGTCAAGCAAAAATACGGTCTTTGTAAGATGGAAGCTCATAATTGTAGGCGCTGCCCACTTCTACATGGAGATGAAGGTCCTTCTTCACGTTGATTTTGAATTTTACTTTTACAAATATGTTATGAAGTATGTTAACCAATGTCATAAGTGTAACGGTCGGATGATGTGATTTGTTTGATTGTTGTAAAATTGCATGCCATTATGGATATATATGTGACCCATTACTAGTAATGTTAATAAATTACTTCAATCGTCCAAGTGCTATTCATTCTTGTGTGGATCTTTGTAGTTAAATTGCACACGTATATGATATTAATGTGTGTTTAAATTCCATCCTAATGCAATTCTTGTAGTGGCAGATGGCATCCACTTCCCGACGCGTTGATCCTGGATCACGGGATCCTTCATTGCTGATGGCTTAGGACTCACACATATCCCAGTCGATTTGGGCAGGCCATGTATGGAAATAGTTAGATCTTAAAGTTAGTTGAACCTTTTCTGTATTGTCAAACGCAATAATTATTAATCTTTTTTTTATAGCCTGACCGTGTGTTGAGGATTCGACGGCCTCATCACTACCATCACCAGCAGCCGCCGGAGTTGATTGTCCCCTTGTTACGAGAGGCAGGTTTTTACGGCCTAGCAATGTGCGAGTTTGTGCCGATCGACCACCAGTTGATCAATGCTTTTGTAGAGAGGTGGAGGCCGGAGACACACACTTTTCACATGCCGCAGGGAGAGACGACTATTACATTGCAGGATGTTGCTTTTCAGCTCGGCCTACCCATTGATGGTCGAGCAGTGACGAGCCCCACTGTGTGGGGATGGGGAGCCCTGATAGAGGAGTATCTGGGACTATAGTTACCAATGAACGAGAATGTCATCAGAGGGGGGCGATTGAGGATGAGTTGGTTGGAGATACATTTCACTCATTTTCCAGATGATGCGAATAAGGTGACAGTGCAGAGATTCACCCGGGCCTACATTTTGCGTCTCATTGGTGGGACGTTATTTCCAGACCACTCCGGCACGTATGTCCACCTTATGCACTTACCCTTGCTCGGAGACTTCCATGAGACTGGGACGTACAGTTGGGGATCTGCCTGCCTGGCCTATCTGTACAGAGAGCTCTGTAAGGCTATTGCTCCATATTACAGGAAGATAGGAGGGTGTTGCCTACTACTGCAGCTTTGAGCATAGGATAGATTTCCCACTATCGCCTCCGCGATTACTGTTTCAGACATACCAAAGGGGGATGCAGGGATTGGCCCCTTAGCCCGCAGGTTAGAAAATTTTTCAATTTACATTAAAAAATAAGTTGACTTTAAGTTGTTTAACTTAGTTATTGTACTTGGTAAGTGGTACTATCAAAAAATGTTTCAGGATAGTCCGGCACACAACCTACCCTATTATAGATACGTGCTAGACCGTCTTCGTCTCGACCAGGTATGTAGAGGATAATGTATATTTTTATTTCAGTCCTTTATCCATTTCATTATCACATTTAAATGACAATATAAATGTGTAATTTCAGATCACCTAGATCCCGTACACTGAGGTGATCACCGCATCACTTCCTCAGTACTGTTTTAACGGGAGTGACATGTGGATAGCAGTGGTGCCACTCATTCACTTTCATATTATCGAGTGGCACCAACCAGATAGGGTTTTGCGGCAGTTTGGACTACGCCAACCTATTCCTGAGCCACCAAAGCAGGTGGCGGAGGTCTATTACCTTCACTTGTCCGGTCGGCATGATGAGAAGTGGCACATCAAGCATCAGCTGTACATTGCACTCTGGGATATCCGTCGAGACTTGTGTGCTATCGCTAAGCCGACCACACGACTAGTCCTAGGCCCACGGTCCGAGTACATGGCATGGTACAGACGGGTTACTAAGCGATTCATTACACCCGTTGGGGGAGCACTAGACCTTGTAGTAATTCTGCGTGCTAGTTATCTGTGTCTGATTTTCTTCCTGTGCATTAGTATTGTAACTAACTTTAATGTCAAAATTTTGCACAGGTAGATGAGGTGTCCACACTACACGACTTCACTACACCTGAGGGGCAGTCTAGGTTCACCTTCGATGCGCTTAAATCAGCGACGGACTCCATCCTTTATGCCATTCAGGAGGTTGATCATGTGATTATTGACTCACATGCGGAGCCAGCTCCTCATGCCCATCATATCCCAGACCCTGCGGAGGGTGACCATGATCATCCTCGTACTCGTCGACATCATCGCACTGCTCCACGACCTACGTTGCAGGCTAATGTTCCGTCCACTTTGACAGTGCAACAGACTCCATCATCGACTGCCCAGGACACCATGATGATGATGATGCCAGATATGACTGCCTCATCTCATTTGTACCCTACTGCACCTGATGATCCTTCATCCTCCACCATGTTCCCGACTGCATTATATAGTCCGTCATCATCCTAGATGTACCAGTTTACTTCTGGTATTCCATCCTCATTCCAGGCATTTTCACATATACCAGGAGTTTCATCTTCATTCCAGGTCTTTCCTTCCAGTGAAACTGGTCCATCACAGCCATATCGTCCTGCATTTGATCTACATACTCAGGATCAGGGATCAGCACTTGGTGGCATGATGACAGATGACTCAGTGCTTGTAGATAGAGGTAGAGGTAGAGGTAGAGCGGGAGCTGGAGGTAGAGGAGCCACAGACATTGGAGATGTAACTCCTGAGCCTGCGTAGAGGATTAGTAGATATAGCTGCCACATTACCGATCCTGGATGTGGGACTGGACATCACTTACGTAGACATTAGCTTTCTTTTTCATGTTTATTGTATATTTATGCACATCTATCTTACTAATTTATTGCCAAACATCAACATTTAGAATGATTTTGATTATTACGATATTTTTATCTTTTTGCGTAGGTACTTATATCAATTTTAATTACCAATTTCTCTCACAAATACACAATCAATTCAATTCTCATATAACGCATCAAATATATGCAATTTTTTCTAATAACATCCTCCTAACTAAAATTTTATTCTCTCCTCTAGTATTTTATTTTCATAACTTTAATTATTATAAATTATTAACAAACATAAATTAATTACAATTTTTTTACAACAATGTGTATTTATTTTTTTTCTAATGATAAGGATTATTCCATATTCCACATCTCGTTGGGTAAAAGTACCGATTTACTATTTTTTTAGAAACTATTTTTCGTTTTACCGTTCTTTCAAAATATTTTACCAAAATACGCACAGGGCGGAGAGATGCCAAACCAAATGCCACCTCTGAGGGCGATCGAGGGACATCTCCTAAATTTTAAGTTAATATATAAATAATAGATAATAATAAACTTTAAAATAATTAGAATATTTAGTTTTTTTTATAAAAGTAATGATAATGATATCTCCAAGATTTAATAACTAACATTGTTAATATTTTATTTTCACAATTGTTATAATTATCTATTCTTTTATTTATTTATCATATTCAAATAAATAAAAAATATTAAAATAAATTAATAAGTTTTATCTTCATAATATGAAATATATAATTATTTTTTAATTAAATATTTCTCATTATTTATTTTAATATTATTAGTGAAGAAAGGAATAAATAGGTATAATAAATATAAAAATATTAATAATATTAATTATAATATTTAAAGGATGAATAACCATCATCCTTGTAAATGATATTAAATGTTATGTTTGTTCAATACATTATGAGTTGAGTCCACCAAATATTGAGGTCAAAACATGTAGCACAATTGTCAACGTAGATGGTGATGCTGGCCATGTAAATACCAAAATCTAAATCCTTTGGATCCACAGTAGACACGGTTACCGGCTAATTAACTTTAATTTAGAAATGAGGAATGAGGGTACTGTAGGCCAAAGACGCCAGATCACCTGGTGTCCTTTCCCTCGAGCGCCAACGATGCCATTTCGTTTAGCGTCCCTCGACCGACCTCAGAGGCGCATTCGGTTTGACCTCTCTCCGCCGCTATGCGTATTTTGGTAAAATATTTCGAAAGAACGGTAAAATGAAAAATAGTTTCTAAAAAAATAGTAAATCGGTACTTTTGCCTCCCATTGCCAAAATATTTTATCATTGTGATGAAATAAAAAGGAATTAATTCATGTTGTAATTTTAATTTCATTACAAAATGAAAAGATTATTGCAACGAAATAATCACATTTTTTTTTATTTTCAACTATCTTCAACTTCGTCATTTCGTATTTTTTTTTTACAAAATAAAAATAATTTTATTGAAATAAATACAAAGTAGCAAGAATATTATTGAAAAAAATATAAAATAAAAAAAATATATTTATTTCGTTATATTTCTTTTCATTTTCAACAATCTTCAACTTCGTATATAAAGAATATTATTGAATAATTCAATAAATTTGCTTATGTGTAATAACGTATTAAATAATTACTTGTAATATTATAATTTCGAACGGTGGAAGTATATAATTTTAAAAAATGATAAATATTAAGTATCATTCGGTCAAATTTTGAGAGACATTAATATAAATTACGTAATTATTCTTTATTGGCCCTATCTTTTATTTTAATAATATTGAATTATTTACTAAATATTTATTATTTTTATTAAATATATTATTATTAACTACTTTCTTATTTGATTCCTATAATAAATTAATGTATTAAATATGAAAGTGGAATAAAATATTTTTTTATGATATCAAATATAATTATGAAATAAATAATTTATTTTTAAAAATTTATTTTGAGTCACAATCACATATTATTTATTTTTAAAATTTTTATTTTCAAATGGCAGTTAAAATTTTTATTTTGAAATGGCAATAAGGGCGCCATTCAATTTGGCGCCCTGTGCCATACCGGAGGTGCCATCCGGACTGGCGCCTCCTCCCCATGGGCGCCTTCCGGCCTGACGCCTCCGCCCTTGACGCGTATTTTGATAATATATTTTCAAACAACAGCAAAACGGAAATAAATTTTTAAAAAAATAGTAAATTGGTAATTTGGCCACTGCATTCCTTTGTATGATTGAGAAGTACCCATTTACATTTTGATCAAGGTGTTGCTATAAATCCAAAGTCAATTTCATATTCTAAATATTATGTATCCACAGTTCATTTTAATATAAAATTACAATCACAATTAAATTTAAATTTAAATTTAACGGATACAATGGATTCGGAACCGTTAAATGAATTCGGAGTTGCTTTTCGACCATCAGCTTCGGGTGATACAACATTTCCCTTTGATCAGATAAATGAGATTTATTCGAAATCCAATTTCAAATCTTTAATTCCGAACCCACAGCACTGTTGACAGAGGAAAGCAATATTCTAATACGTAGACAAACCAAACCTTATTCTAAAGTACACAACCACTTACATGTATCATTCTTTCACGTTGTTTAACAAGTCCAAACCTTACTATATAGTACACCTTATTCACTCTCCAACCCAAAACGAAACCATAATGCAAAAGCAAACACCTTTATTTTATGTAAATTGTGAAACAATCCCCTGCCGTCAGTGTAGGCGATTACAGTGCAGCTTTCCTCACAGCCGAAGTGAAGGACAAATTGGTCGTTGAGTAACCCCCATCCACCACAAAGTTCACCCCATTCACACACTTAGCCTCATCGCTGCTCAAATAAACCACCGCTTCAGCAATGTCCTCCGCCTCCATTGCCTTCCCTTTTAACACCTCAGCTTCTCTCAGAATTCCTTCCACAATCTTCTTCTCCATCTTCAAAGCATTTATCAGCAATGGCGTCGCAATGGCGCCAGGAGCCACGCAATTCACTCTGATCCCATGTTGCCCTAATTCCACACACAGATTCTTCATAAGCCCCACCACTGCGTGCTTCGACGTGGTGTAGGCATGCGGGGTTTCGCCGCCGATCACCGAAGCGACGCTTGAAGTGAAAATAATAACCCCTCTCTTCGCCGGAATCATAATCCTAGCGGCATGTTTGGCTCCCAAGAAAGCTCCGTAGACGTTGACTTCGAAAACCCTTTTGAAGTTTTCGTTATTACGGTCCAGTTTTGTTGGATATACGCCGCCGGCGTCGCCGGTGATGCCGGCGTTGTTATACATGATGTCAAGCTTCCCGTACTTGGAAATTGCCAGATCCACGGCGTTTTTGACGTCGGAGTCGCGGGTTACGTCGCAATGAAGGTAGAAAATGTTGTCATCTGTGCCGAGTTCTCTGCAAAAGGAGTGGCCAAGGTGGTCTTGGACATCTGCAACAATGACCTTAGCGCCATGGTGAACAAATAGTTTGGCAGTAGCCGCTCCAATGCCACTGGCACCTCCTGTAATTATGGCCACTTTACCTTCTAGCCTGCAATGATGTTTATGACAATTTTGTTAAAATTATAATCCAGAAAAATCATGCGTCACCTAAAAGAGTTTTTAAATTAAATTGTGCAGTATTCTTAGAATATTCATAAAAGATAGATATTATAATAATCATAAATTATATGTGTAAAATTTTAAAAAATCTCATAAAAAATAGAAGAATTTAGAGTCTTAAGAAATTGATAAATAAATTAGTACTCATCTTTTATATTTGAAGCTCTCATGTAAAGGGGGAAGACTCCCTAAGTATATCAAAACTTATAATGAAAAATTCATCAATCAAATAAAATATTTTACATTAATAAGTTTTTATTTTAACTTAAGCTATATTACCAGGGAGTCAAAGATGGAAGGATATGTAAAGACCATGGTTATAATCTAATTTATGGTTATTGTTACGCTGCAATTTACGAAATTGGAGACAAAACTGATGGGAAGTTAAATTAATATCATGGATAGAATGTATGTTTAATCATCGGAGTATTGATCAAATGGTCATTGTATTATTTATATTCATAGTATATAATATTGGACAAGAAATTTAGATCCCAAATAGATCCACGATGAAAAGTGAGCAAACAGTTGAAGAGATACTGGTTTATTTATTTGTTCGAGTGATATTGCCTTATATTACACATAATGGTTTGAAATCTGGTTTGAAGCTTAAATATTGCACAGACTATTATTATTACATGAAGTTCCTTGAGCCTAGTTTTCAACAATTTCACTCTAAAAGAAGAGAAATATTTGCATGGGCATTATTTACCACATTATCCTTAAACAGCACCATTCAAATGTTAACAACTAATAATAATGTATGAGTGTATTTTATCACAATAACTTTATGACAAAATCAAAATTATTAGATTATCTTGTGTTTTAATCTATAGTGGCTAAATTTTTTTGAAAAAAGATGGTTTTAATAAGTCAAAAATGCTAACATGGCGCATTATTCCAACCCATAAATTTTGCTGAAATTATAAATAAGATAAGTCCTAATTAATAGTTTAAGTGATTGATAATTTAAATAAATTTTATAAAAAATTAATGTGAATATTAGACACCTACCTTATAATTTTCAATGCATTTAACTATATTTTATCAATAAAAGTATCAAATATTTCTAATGCTTCAATTTGATAGGTTCTTTCTTTTTTCAATTGTTATATATAAATGTCTAAAAGAAATTATAACTCATCATAAAAAAATATTGAAACATATATAAAATTAAAAATATTATAGAAAGTTTAACTGCAAAATTTAAAAAAAATATGATTCCTTTTAAAAGAAAGAATAGGAGTGTTATTGATAAAAAATTTAAAAATATTAATATATTAAAATTAATTATTCTTTAACTTATAATAACATCACTGAAAGAAGGGAGTAAACAAAATTTTTTTTTTGGTAATTGTAAGAATGGTTAAACCATTACATGCATATACGTAAGAATCAAGAATCGAATCCTTAATGTAATGGAAGGTATAAAGCCTTCAAAGAATATCGAATGTTATTTAAGTCAAAGGCTCTAGGTGGAATAAACAAATTTTACAATTGAAATAAGATATATTTATAAATAATTTCTTTTTAAATATGATTATATTTATTAACTGTTACCTTCCATTTCAGCCAAATTTAATTATAAAAACATGTTCATCATTTTATAGGGAGTTATTAGTTGATTTAAGGTACAAAGTGTAACAAAAATAAATACATATAAATAATATAAAATATTTATAGAATATTGTATTATTAATAAATGCATTTTTCTACAAGATATCTTTAATAAATAGTAATATAAAATACAATAAAATTGGTATAATTTAGATTGGTTGTCATATAAAAGTGAATATAATAAATTTATTAACTTTCATTAATATAATAATTATTCCTTATATATAAAAAATAGTAATCAATTATAAGTAAAGCACAAAATTAAATAATAAGCGATTATTACTCTTATATGTAAATCTCTTTGAAGGGTGTGCAAATAATATTTAGTGTAATTAAGATTGTTGTAGTAAAAAAAAGCGTGTAATATATTTTTTTAATTTCTATTAACTAAAGAATTATTCCTTAGCCAACTATGTAAATACACAGTTGTTATTCAATGCATGTATATTTCTATGAAATATGGATACATAATAATATAGTAATGTTAGTTTTATTTATTTATTTACACTTAATTAGATTTAATGTAAAACTTAGTATTAATTTGACCAAGTAAAATAGAATTAATGTAGGAAAGTAATTGTACTTTTTATCTAATAATGAATTTAATAATTTAATTATTTCAATTGATTAATGTGATTTAAATCTAAAATTGATGATATGTACTGAAAATTTATACTTAAAAAATATTATATAATATGCATCTAAACAAGAAAATTTATTATCTATGCAACATGCATATACGTTTGCCTATGAAAATTTTCAATTTATTAAATAATTAAATAAATAAATCTCTTGACATATTTATATAAATAAAGATTTTGCTGTATCTAAATAATGTCTATTTTTTTGTCATATTGGATAAAGTTTTTCAATCACTAAGCAACAAATTTATTGGATTTTAATATATTGAGATCAATTAGAAAATAGCATAAATTCAAAGACAATATTAAAAATAAAAATTATTGGTTAATGTGTCACAAATAATCTGCTAACTTATCATCTATTACTTCCTAAAATTGAATTAATTTATCAGATATATATAACTAGAATTTTTAATCTGGGTATAGAAGTTTATCGTAAATAATAAGTCAACAATCAATTATTACTAATTATAATGGAAGAAAAAATGAAGCCAATTTATAATTATTGGATAAAATAAATTTACATATTATTAATTGATAAGGCATTTCTCCTACAAGAATTGCTAATTTGTATAGAAACGTTCCGCGGATATTGACTGTTTAAATACAGCGTGAAAGAGATAAAACATTATCTCTGCTGCAAGTCTACAAGCTAGTGCTGGTTTTTATGTTCACCTGCATTTTTGTTCTCATTTTCATAATTCATTCAGTGATGAGAAGAGCAGGTCAGAGCTTCAGGGAAACCTCATACTTAGCAACACATTAAATCTAGGCAAAATTAACAATTTCATTTATGAAATTATAAAATATTGATAAAATTATTTTTAAATTATAATTTTATGTAGTTTAAAGATAATTTTATTAGTAATTTATAATTTTAAGGAAAAAAATTTATCCTATATTTACACAAAATTGATCTGAATACAACAATTTGAGATATATATATATATATATATATATATATATATATATATATATATATATATATAAAGTACATTGTTGACCGCCTCGAGAATAGGCTCCAACGACATTGCTGTTTGATCAATGATGACAAATGTATTGCAGTTCGGTACATTTAACATTTTCCCACTATTCTAATCGAAAATGATTGACATTTCAAAAATATATTTAGGAAAAACAGCAAAATATCTATATAAGAGAGAGATTCAGCACTAAATATAGTAAGGACAACAAGTATCGCAATCTCTCTCTAGAACTACTACGTACCTGCGGGCAACTGGCTTGGAGTTGGTCTTGCTCATCTTTTCCACCACTTGACTTGATGAAATTTGAATCCTTTGGAGGAGCTTTATAATAGGAAAAAGATAGAATTATTTGCTTGTTAGGGCAAATAAAGCAACCTACAAATAAATGCGCCTTGCTTGTTAGGGCAAATAAGGCAACCTACAAATAAAGTTCACCTTGCTTGTTAGGGAAAATTGCCAAAAAAAGAAAAAAAAAAGCGCTTTAAGTTTCCTTTTTTTTCCCTAGTAATATATAGTTGTAATAAAAAGTAAACATGATATTTAATTTTTTATTTTTAAAATTAATAATTATTACATGTTTGAAATTTTATAACTAACATTATTATTCCTTTATTTTTATTTTTATTATAATTATTTGTCCTTAAAAATTAAAATTAATTGTTAAATAACATTTCAATAATGTAAAATTCATACTTATTTTTCATTATTTATTTTAACATTACATGTTAAAAGAAAGAAGAATAACTATAATAAAAATAAAAATAAAAAAATTAATAATATTATTTATGAGAAAAGAATATATTAATTATTATCTTTATTTATAAAAGATGAAATATTGTATTTACTCGCCTTTTAACTTTTCCCAATAATCAACTATTAATGGGATTAAGTTGCAATTGTCATATTTCTTAGGGCCAAACTGCACACCAACCCTCTCACCAAGTTGCTCACTTTTAGCACACTTAACACTCTTGCGAACGCAAGCAAAAAAGGCAAAATTGGAGGACAGTTTGCCGCCTCTTGTTCGGGGCAAACTTGCGTCGACTGCATCCGGGGTATGCTAAACTAACACTACGCACACACATTGAGATTATTAACTTTTGTATTGGATGTAAAAAGTAGTGACTTTTACTTTTTTTTATTTATATGAAAATTTATTTTATTAATTTAATAATAAAATAACAAAAAAATATTATAATTAATTTACTATTAATAATAAATACTTCCATCAATAAATATATTTAAATTGATTTTACTTATTTTTTATATTTATTAATAAAAATAATTGATATTGATCACAAATTAATTATAAAAGTATTTATTAATTTATTATTATTAAATTAATGATATAATTTTTTATTTAAATAACAGAATAATAATTATTAATTTTCATATATATACATACATATATATATATATATATATATGTGTGTGTGGAATTAGCAAGTGCGCACGTATGTGTGCCCATGTCAATTTCTATTTTTCTTCAAAATTGACGTGCACTTATATATATATATATGGACTTCCTTCGTCGGGTACACACGTGGGGTGATTAATGTAGACTTCCTTCGTGAGGAAGAATTTTGCCTAAAAAGGACATATTCCTTTGTTAAGAAATATAGATATATTGCCAAACAAAATCACATTGCATTCTACTTCGTCTTGCTTCGCGTTTTGATTAATTTTATTTTATATCACCTTTTCTTGAAAAGCGCTTTCTTTTTTATAACTAAATCACGTCTTTCTTCAAATTAAATAATCATTCATGAAAGATCGAAAAGGTAAATATATTATTTATAAATTAATTGCAATGAGATTTTAGTCTTTTTGAAGCAGAGTAACCGATTTTAACCCTTATTTACTTATTTTCAAATGATAAATGTCACAAGTTTAGAAGGATACAGAAGTCTGAAACATGTTTGAAGAAGGATTACTCTCCAAACCGAATCTGTTATTATATCAGATGAAATACTAATCTATAGGTTCATTAATTTAATTATTGATTCGAATAGTTTTAAATTAAAAATATAAATCATATATATACATATATATAAATATTAATTACATATATATAAATACATATATATTAATATTATATATTTATGATGATAATTTGATTGATGTTAAAAATAAAAAATAATTTTATTTAAGTTCATGATATAAATAATAAATAGATAAGTACAATATAAATGACATAATAATTATATTAAAAATAATTCAAAAAATAGCATAAATTTAATTAATTTAATTCATTTACAATTATGAAGGTAATACACCAATTATTAAGATATTATATCTCATTATTATAAAAGTTTACTTTTTCTTAAAAATAGAAATAAAAATAGAAATATATTAGTTTTTTATTTAAATTGATTAATTTTATCCAGCTTACATTAATTTTAATCATTTTATATTAATCATGATCGATTTATATTTAAGCATTTAAGTTTGATTCAAAATTAATGTAAATCATTTTTGTACCATCATTCACTCATATATTATTATATTAATAAAAAATTATTAAATTTTTTAATTATTATTTAATAATGTATCTTTTTCTAATTTATTAATACTATTAATTTTTTATATCAATAATGAATTAAGTTTAAACTTTATTTTTAATTAAACTCATTAATTAATTTGATAATTCAAGATCCAACCGGCCGATCCAATTAATCCCACGTTTAAAACAATGCCATTAATACTAAGCCCCCATCTATCACTAGAATTTGCCCCCTCACAGACCTTAGACTACAAATAAAAGAAAGCGGTGTATTTGCCACGTCATCAACCTTAATTATCAAGCCCTTTAGATTAGCAAACGATCTCATCATATTCTTAAGTTCGTGGCAACTAACCCGAACGTCTGAACCTCCTAGACTCCTAGTGGCCAAGAGACGAAAATATGTTTTGGGGGAAGGGGAGAGGGGGAGGGGGACCCTAATTAGATTTTAAACCGTGATTATATGAAAACATTTTCAGCTTTGGAAACCTGCGAATAAGATGAAAACATGTGGCAAAATTGTTACCGAAAAAATAAAATTTTTGGCTGCTATTTAAGGGCGTTTTTGCTGTTTGTAAAACGTGTTTATATTATGATCCAACGCCTTTTTCGGTGGACCAGATCGGTGGCATCCCAATTCTACAGATTATCTAGAACACGTCAAGCTAAAATTATTAGGCAATCCAAACGTGATCAAATGGTTATATATAACCTGAGGAATGATTAGGTTTTATCTTTACAAATTATGAAAATATGTAAATTATCTTTGAAATAATACAAAATTTAGATTTAATCTATCATTAAACATTAAGAAAAATTACAAATTATAATATTAATTTATACAACATTGGAATCAATCTCTTTTAAGTATTTAATAGGTTTTGAATAAATTGAACCTATTTGGATAATATGTTCTATAATAAACCAATAATTACATATAAATCAACATTGACTTCATTTGTTTCAATGAAAAATATTTTTTTGTAAAATATAGTTATAAAATATTAAAATGAAAGAATGTATTTTATTTGTTTAATATCAAATATAAAGAGTGTGAAAAAATAACTTCCCTAATTTTAGAAAAAAAATTTACTTTCTTTCATTACCATGATTCTAAATATAATTTTTTTTAAACTACTAATACAAGTAACATATAACTCTTCCATTTATATACACACAAATGATGTTTTTCTTATAAAAAATGCTTTCTAACGAAATAAATAGAACCTTCATGCCTTACATAATATATATCTCTTATTTTAGTCCTTTTATCCATTAAGTCATTAACCCATAAATAAAAAGTTGACAAAAAGACTAAAATAACTAATTTTTTTATTTATGAGGGATGAAATTAATACAAAAAATTTATGAAAGATTTAGTAAGGAATTAAAACATGATTGTAAATTACACTTTCATTGTTAACTTAATTGTTAATTTAAGTGAGAGACTAGAATAGATTATGGAGAGAATATTAGATGACCTAATTGATATTAACCTTCTTTCAAGAACTTTATTAATACAAAGCTAATCTTTAAGGGATTAAAACAAACAATTAATTTATTATAATAGATAAATGATTATTCTTGAGTTAAATCAATATGATCTTTATTTAATAAGATCAATAATAATATAACTCACATTTATGTAATGTTAGTGTGGATAATATAGTTGAGTCATAAGAAGAATAAATGTGAATGAGGAAATTATATGGCTCTCAATTATCAAAAGTAGCTATTATTACAAAGAATCCATTATTTTCTTTTGATGGTTTTATATCTTCCTTTATATTTAGTACTAGAAAGTTAGCAATACGAAAAAAATTAATTCAATACTATGTAACATTATAAATATATGTTAATTATTTAAAAAAACTCAATTATAATAATATTACTATCAATTAATTAATATTAAAAATATAACAAAATATTATAGATGGCTAAAAATATTTTTTTTTGCTGTAAGTTATGAAATAAGATATGTAATGAGATTGTTCTCATTATTATTCAATAAGCCTTTATATTATAAACAATACATTTATAATAATATTTTATATATATTATAATAATACTTCTCTATTATTTTCAAGTAAGTAATTGCACATCTCTTTGAAAATGATAAAAAAAAAGATAAAAAAATAGAAAGGAATTCAAATCCCACCTTTTTTAGATTTGTAATAAAAAATGATAATATATTATTATTTGACAAAGGGATTAATGCATTGTTGACATTTATTTATTTATTTATTAAAATATAAAATATATAATTAATCTGATAATTGAAAGGTAAAATTAAGTGAATTTTTTTTAATTAATTCCTAATGTATGAATCCAACTCTTCTGAATTACAAGATGCACTTTAAAAATTATAATAGATAATCCTAATTATTTATGAAAAAATTAAGGAAAAAGATAATCATAAATTAAAAAATTATTCTTTTGATGGCTTGTTATTTATTAAATTTTCAACCTTTAATTTTTTTTATTAATAGTTGTGATTATCCACTTTATTCTCTAGCCAAATCTTAACTTACTATTAAGAATAAAATAACTAAGCATCTATATTGAATGATTAGTTAACACAATAGGTATAAAATTTTATCTAAATATTTATGAATTATACTATAATTATAAAATTTTTCAAAAAAATTGATAAAAAATTTAAATTGATATTTCTAACTTACTTTAAATAGCATAAATAGATATTTTATTTATTATAATTTAATGTTATTTTTTAATCATTTGATGCAAGAAGACATACTAAAAAGATAAAAAAGATATAATATAATTAATAGATCATAATTTAGTATTTAAGAAGATATAGTTTTCATGCAACAATGATTATAATGTAATTTTGTATAAATTATTATTTTTTTAGTTGTACATATTATATTGAGTTGTGACTTTTAAAAGATATACATTTATTTGTTTATACAAGAATCAAGTACAATCCCTAAATATTAAAAAAATATAGTCCCTAAAATAATATCAACAAATTAAAAAATTGTTAAATCTTTTACAAGGTAGATATTATAATAAAATGACACACACACACACACTTCTAAGTATTTTAATCATTAAATTTCTTATAATGCTCTTTAGTGAGATTAAAAAATAATAAAATAACAATATAGGCTATGTGAAAATAGATGATAAGTATCCTAAATACAACTTTGATTACAAATTTAAATAATAAATAATTTAATAATTATTTATAATAAATGGAGCTTTAAATTCTCACCAACCATCTCAAAACCTTCTAATCCTCCTAAAATAAAAATACTAATTAATTTTAGTGATCTAAGAATGCTTAAAATATTAACCTATTTGAACAAAATACTCAACATTATTTTGACATTCAATCTTTTAAATTCTTGACAAATAAAACATATTTTTAGTAACAAAAAAAATTAAAATACTAAAAAATAATAAGAAAAATATAATTTATTTACTATTAACAGAAGATCATCATTAACATATCTTTATGAATCTATAAAATAGAAACTTTGTAAATTAGTAAATTTGCAAAAATCATACATTTTAGTTATAGATTCAATATAGTGAAGTGAAACTAAGTAAACACTTTATACAATTACTTTTCGAAAGAAAATGTCCTAAATACAAAGACACCTAAAAAAAAAAGAAACATTAAATTTTTCTAAAAATCACATTAAATTTACATGAAATTAATTTATGTACAAACTAATTAACATTGTAGAATCAATTCTACATACCTTAAAATATTTTATTGTGACAAAACCTCTCAACTTCTATCATTAACAGACATATAGCAATCTTTTAAATGAAAACATACAGATTTGTTAACAAAGAAAAAAAAATAAGTTGAGAAAGGTATTTACAAAAATCAACTTCAAATACTACAAGGTTAAAAAAATAGGTTTTCCTAAAATAAAAAAAATTAACTATTAACTATAAAATATAAAAATATTAAAAAAATAAAATCAAATGCTTATTTGTGCATGACTTTGGAGATAAAAATATAAGACAAAAAAAATTCATTCAACCTTTTGTAATAAAACCTTATAAGAAATCTTAAAGCAAAATTGAAAAAAAAAATAAACTAAGAATTTCTAGAAAAATTTTGTGAAAAAATATGAGATGATACTTAAAAGAAACAATCTTGAAATCAAACGCTCACCTACGTATGATTCTAGAAATTATGATATGAGATTAAAAAAATTCATTCCATTTTCTATAGCAAAATGATAAGAAATTTTAAAGTAAAACTAAAAGAAAAAGAAGATAAACTGAAAATCTATACACAAATTTCATAAAAAAAATAAAAATATGAGATAATATTTCAAAAGAAAAAAATTCAAGAAGAGGTAAGGAGGAAAAAGAAGAAAGTAATAAAAAATTTGGAGTGATTAAGTGGTAAAAATATAAACTTTAAGAAAGGTAATATAATAAGAAGAAATTTAAGAAAGAAAACAAATCACCACTCTACTAATCTAGGTTAATAATTGATTTTAAATTTGAATTTGAATTGAAAAATGACTTTTATAATTTCATCATATAGCTTTTTGGATATTAGTAATTAATTTTGAATTTAGATATTGATTTTAACCACATTTTTTTCAAGATAATGCATTAATTTAAAATTTAAAATTAAATTATTTTAATGTAAGATGATACTAGAGATTCGAAATTTAAAATTAATTTAATATAAAAAATAAATAAAATTAAATAAAATTATCTTTTATATAGAGAAGAAATGATAAATTGACTTTTTATTAAAAAATGACAAATTGATGAATGACAAATTATAAAAATGACACTTATCATAATAAGAGATAAGAAATATCACAGTTAATATATAATATAAAAATTTAATTTTTTATTTTCACGTGTATACATTTAATATTAAAAAAAATAAGAAGAAAGATAACATTTTATTTTTTATAAAAAAATTTAAAAAATATTTTTATTGATAAATCCAAAAGTGTCAATTTTAGATCTTTTAATAGACCATAGCAGGATTGAATCTTTAACAAAATTAAAACGGACTCTTGATAGATTTGGATATGATACCTATTTAGATCTTTAGATCTGACCCATTTTCACTGCTAAAGTCCAATCACAGTGGGTTTGGAAGTTGGAAACAACAATGTGCTATGTCCCAACGTTACCCATGGCTGAAAAAGTGCAGTCCGTCCGGATTATACTACCCACCCGGCTGGCAATCATAGCCTGAACCATGTGCTTGAAATCGAGGACGATCCCGGCGAGGACACGCTCAAACTAGGCCTCATCGTTTTGGGAACGGATCCCCCCTCATGTTTCTGAAAAATACGAGGGGATCCTTTTCTCCCAATCCTAGCCAACCATTTGCGGCATCTAGCAGCTACTAACATACCACATCACTCAACTTTATATATATATTTTTAATTTTATATCAGCAAAAATATCATTTCTCACATAATCTTCTTCATTCTCGTTCTATAGCCCTTGTATCTTCTTTTTAAAATTGTTCGTTATCTTCTTCAATCACTGTTACTATAACAAGAAATTCATCATCTTCTTCCTTATATTAACAAAAATATCATTTCTAACAAGAAATTCCATTTGTCATCTTGTTCCATAAATCGCATTCTCCAGTTACTATCACACTTCTGCACCATCATTAATTCTCACTAGTGTTAATTCATTGTCCCATCTCTATACTGGGGTTAATCCTTCTTCTCACTTGATTTCTGGTAAATTCCAATATTGAAATATTGATTCTTCCCTTGACAATTTCCCACCAGCAGATTTCAAAAATTTCCAATAATACAGGTCCATAGATTCTCATGAAATTTAGCCTCCATGAATCAAGAATCAAAAAGCATTTCCAACCAAACGATTTCCACAGTATCATCAAGAACCAATTCAGATATGTATACGGTACAAAGAGGGTGAATGATGAATGCCGATGAGCAAAACTTCCAACAGTGCAAAGGTTGGGAGGAAAACGTGATGATGTACAGGCTTGCTACGCTTTAAAACATAATGTGTTGCATGAGAAATGGTGTTTAATCTAATAGAAAATTAAAAAAAAAATTATAAGATTGAGTGACATGAAATGTTGGTGGCCACTAGATGTCACAAATGGTCAGAACGTCGTTATCTATTGAATGCTGCTGCACATCCTAATAATATTGTGACGAGCAATGCATCAAAGCAGTGCGGGAATAATGGGGCAAAAGGACAATGAATATTTTAATATTCATGACAAGAAATTCATAAAATGTAAAATTTATTTATAGCACATTTTATTATTTCGGTGCACTTTAGAGTATTTAGTATTACTCTTATCCTTAGCGGTTGTTGATCATGATGTCTAGTTTTCCATAAATTTGGACCGGTTTCAACGGCATTTTTTACTTGGGCCTCATGCCTAACCGCACGATGGATATAGAGACAATTGGTTAGACTTATTGATCAGACCGAATGGCCCAGTTCATCTTCAATGTGAAAGATGACGACTTTGTCTCCGTGCCAGACCACAACTAGGCAGTACTTTTCAATGCCACTGGGCAGGGCTGGAAATTGAGCGAATAAACCCAATTAAAAGCTCTAAATCAACCGCCCACCTAAAATCACACATCATAAAACTAGACTCACAATCACTTGTAGAAGCTATTGTTGTATTTAAAAATAAAATAATTAATTTTATTAGAAATATTATATGGATTAGCATTAATCAATTATTGGAATATTTATTTAAGTAATTAGTTTTGTGTTTTAACATTAAGTATAGAACAGATTGGGCCCTGGTTTAATGTGTATGATTCATGATAGGTTGGATCATGCATAAGTCCATATGGGTAGAGGTCCCAACTTACAGCCCTTTAGTGGTCAGTAGTTTCCTATCACAAGTCTGACCTTAAATAGAGAGATCAGGGTTATTATTTGAACACACAGAAAAATAAGGATTCCTACTCTTCTAAATTTTTCTCTCCCTTTTCTCTCTATCTTGATAACCTAAGGGGTCAAATAGGTTGTAATTCTACTCATTATCATTCAGATCAGTCATAACCTCATCAAATTATGCTCTAGATACGCTCATAATTTTATTATGATTAATTTCATATTTTTGTGATTTTAATTCATACTTCCAACAATTTGTATCAGAGCATGTTGATAGTATGAATTTTTTTTTAATTATGAGCAATTCTAAGTAATCTCGGTAAAATTCACAAAAAAAAAAATTCGATGTATGAAATCCTTGAACTTGGGTATTTTGATTCTGAGATAATTTAGATCAATCTTCTTTCAATTAAACCATGAATTCTAATTGTGTGGATGTGTAAAATATCATGTTATTGCCAGATTACATTTTAATTTTATGATCTTTATGAATCAAAGTAATGAAATTTCGGAACTGAGGATTTTTATGGAACAATTTGGATCTGTTTTTCTTCTAATTAAATCTTGAATTCTAATGTTATATACATTGAGAATATTATTCTGTGATTTAATTGTATTAAATTTTGTGACTATTGTGGATTGATGTTTGAATCTTTCTGAAAATTTATGAACATAGATGGCACAGTTTCAAAGCCTTTTACCTTCTAATAAATATATAAATCTATGTTAAAATAGGTTAGATATAATTTTCTGGGATTAAAAGGAGATAAAAATAAATTTTTTTGAAGCTTAAAAGCCCCTTTAATGGTGGAAAAATAGCCATGAAAAATTGAATAGCATGAAGGAGGAAGACAAAGCGTTTCTGGTGCTGCTGCGCGTGGGACACACGCTCCAGCAGAGCGCGTGAAATCCACACGCCAGACAGAAAAAGGTTTTAGTTTCTGCAGCGCGTGAGAACACGCGCCAGTCGCGCGTGGTATACACGTGCCAATCATGAACCGTTCTCTGGTAACGCGTGAGATACACGTGCCAGTAAGGCATGTAATACACGTGCGCACGCCAGAACAGATTTTGACCAGTCAACGACCGAACGTTGACCACACGCATATATGACGCATGTATTCACGCGCCACTAAACTTCTCCTATGCTTCTGATTCAATCCCACGCGCGGCCATAGCGCGTGTTAGCGCGTGTGTGTCACGCGCTAGACTTTTGGGTTCCAAATTTTGATGTTTTGTGTGAAATTTTATTTTCTACCTTTATATATTTTTTCTAGAATTTTTTTATGCCAATAAATATTTATTTTGAATTTTGAAAAGTTTATATTGTATGAAAACATAATTTATTTATTGAATTTTGATCTGAGAAAATTTATAGACATTCTTTATATTTTTTCTGGGTTTGGTGTGCTGTCACTCTCTCTAATTATGAACATAACTATATTAAATAATTTTGAGCCCTTAATTATGTTATTTTAGTACATATAAAACACCTAAAGCCATTTATTTCATACCAATGATAAATTAGGGATATAATAAGGCTATTTTTCATAAAATACTGTCCTTCTAAGATTTTTAGGAGTACATTGCATTGATGATGGATATACCCTATCGGCGTAACATTGTTAATGTAATTTTAAAGCTTAGACTCCTTAAAATAGGCATACAATAATTATAATGTTTCAATATTTCTTATACCCTATCGATATGATTATATTGATTACATTTTTATGTAGACTTTTGTACAAGCCAAATCTATGGTACATGTATTTTGGATACCACTTTGTTAGATAATTGTTTGACTGATTTGTTTAATTGGGAATCTTGTATTGTAATTATGTTGTGCACGTATAATTAATAATTTTCCAATCCTGTTACATCAGTCTCGGCCTTTCAACAACTATCTGTGGTGAGGACTCTTAATAGAACAAACTATGATGAATGGAGAGAGTCCTTGAACATGTACCTGACAATCTCTAAGGAAGATTTGGCTCTTAGAGAACCAAAGCCGGCTGATCTCTTACTCGAGTCTAGTGCTGCAGATAAGACCTATTATAAACAATGGTATGAATCGAATCGGATTTGTTTAGAAGTGATTAAGTTTACTATTGAGAAGGGAATTAGAGATAATATCCCAGATAAGGACATTATTATGGAGTACATGAAAGTTGTTGAAGAGAAATTCAATTCTACCCATTTAACTTTAGTGTATTTTAAGTCCAATAAACTTGAAATATCTTCTGGATTTTGGTGGTTAGATTCTGGTGAAACTGTTCATGTTACAAATTCTTTAAAGGGGCACAAGAACCAGTAGATCCCAAATAAGAGAGAGAAAAATGTCTTAGGAGTACCAGGTAGTAAGGTTAAGGTTCAATACATAGGATCAATTTCCTTATGTTTGTCATCTGGACATATTTTGGATCTAAATAATGTTATTTATGTACCTTCTACCAGAAGGAATTTGATTTCTATTTCTGTTTTGGATAATTGTGGTTATTCTTTTTTGGCAAGGGAATGGAAAGATTAAGATTCATTATGATTCTACTACTATTGTTGGTATTGCCACTTTACAAAATGGTTCATATCACTTGAATTTGAAAGATTATCCTATTAAGTCTTCTAATATTCCCATCAATGTCATGATTAGGCATAAATGTCCTAGAATGAGTTAGAATTCTTCAATTTATGGGATCAATTTTAGGCCATTTTTCTAAAGAGAGATTAGAAAGATTGGTAAAACAAAGGTATGTTATTAGATCTAGATTTCTTAAATTTTGAAATCTTTTCGATTGTGGGATTGGAAAGTAAATATGAGACCATATAATCCCTAATTAAAAAAAAAGTTAGACTCTAGATCAATCAGTGGATTCTTCATTAGGTTTTGAATTGGATCAAGGGGTTATAAATTTTCTTATCCCACTTATAGTACTAAGATAATTAAGTTTGATTGGACATTTTTCTTTAAGGATGGCTTAAATAGTGGGAGTTCGATGTTTGGGGCTATTAATTTACATGACAAGGCCACCATTCTGTCTATACCTATTTTAATTCCTTCACCACTAGAGGAGATAATATTGACAGTCCAGTTCATATTAATAAAGATCCTCATGTTGAAGAACCTAATTAGCTAGCCATTAAGTTCAGACGAACTCAAAAGGTTTAGAGACTTGCAATATCACATGACTATATTGTGTACTTGCAGGAATTTTAATAAATTTATTAGAGTAATTTTATCATCTTAGTGCTTTATGTTGATGACATTTTGTTGGCTAGAAACTTAGTTAATTTAGATGAGTCAAAACGCATATTATCATGTCATTTTGATCTTTGGCAAAACATATTTTATTTTAAAGTTTAGATCCATCGTAATAGAACTTATAATATTTTAGGTTTGTACCAAGCTAATTGGATTAAACAGATAGGATAAGATTTCTTACGCTTCCGCTATTGATAATCTTATGTATGCACTGGTCTGCATTCGTTAAATATAGCTTTTTGCTATTAGTGTGCTTGGAAAATTATCAAGTAACCCTAGGATGGATCATTAAAAAGTTACCAAGAAGGTCATAAAGCACCCACAAAGTACCAAGAATCATATGTTGACTTGTAGACAATCTAATATTACTTGAGAGTATTGGTTATTCAGATTCTGATTATGTCTTGAACATAGATGATCGTAAGTTAACATCTAGATACATTTTTATGATGTTTGGAGGAGCTATTTTATAGGAAAGTGTTAAAACAGACACTCACAGTTACTTCAACTATGGAAGCAGAGTTTATTGCATATTATAAGGTCACTTGACAGGTTGTAAGGTTGAGGAAGTTGATATCTGGCAGGCAATTGGTTAAGTTTATATCATGATCTCTACAAATTTTTATTACGATATGGCTTCTGCTATGTGCTTTTCTCAAAATAATAGGAATTCTAAACATATTGAATATTTTTTTATGATAAACTCCTGTTTGTTAGAGAGAAAAGATTGCTGAATTTCAGACTCACATTAAACATAGCCCTAGTGGAGACATGCAAGGGATCCGTTGACTTAAGGCTTACCTATAAGAGTATTTAAAATCAACTAACTCATATGAGTCTTATTAAATTTTTATGAAGCTTTAGTTTAGTGGGAGTCTGAGATATGCTTATTTTATTTTATTAATATTTGTGACCAGTAATTACTCATTTTGAAACATTGGTGATATTATATATATATATATATATATATATATATATATATATATATATATATATAAATCATTTACTTCCATATCGGATTCAATGATTTTAAGTTGCTTCTCTTATGAGCTGTGGTCAAAAGATTAACTTTATATATATATCAAGTTCCTTTGGGATTATGAGACATTAATTTAACATCACTTGTCTCCCTATCGGATTCAGTGATTCTGTATGGTCTCACTCCACTTATGCAATCATTGCTCAGTAACCTTATATATATATATATATATATATATATATATATATATATATCCAGTTCATTGGGATTATGAGACATTAATTTACCATCACTTGTCTCCCTATCGGATTCAGTGATTTTGTATGGTCTCATTCCACTTTTGTAATCGTCACTCAGTTTGGATATTGAAACATTGGTAATATGTTTTATACATATATAAATTATTTGTTTCCCTATCAGATTCAATAATTTTAAGTTGTTTCTCTTCTGAGCTATAGTTGAAAGACTAAACATTATTCTGTTCCTTTTAGATTATGAGACATTATATCACTTGTCTCCCTATCGGATTCAGTGATTCTGTGTGGTCTCATTCTCTGAATTAAGTTTATAACTTAATGTATAACTAATTGCTTAATTATTGATGTTTTTAATTATTCCATATAATTAATTAATGCTATCCAAGTGGGAGATTGTTGTATTTAAAAATAAAATAATTAATTTTATTAGAAATATTATATGGATTAGCATTAATCAATTATTGGAATATTTATTTAAGTAATTAGTTTTGTGTTTTAACATTAAGCATAGAACAGATTGGACCCTGGTTTAATGTGTATGATTCATGATAAGTTGGATCATGCATAAGCCCATATGGGTAGAGGTCCCAACTTACAGCCCTTTAGTGATCAGTAGTTTCCTATCACAAGTCTGACCTTAAATAGAGAGATTAGGGTTATTATTTGAACACACAAAAAAATAAGGATTCCCACTCTTCTAAATTTTTCTTTCCCTTTTCTCTCTATCTTGATAACCTAAGGGGTTAAGTAGATTGTAATTCTACTCATTATCATTCAGATCAGTCATGACCTCATCAAATTATGCTCCAGGTACGCTCATAATTTTATTATGATTAATTTCATATTTTTGTGATTTTAATTCATACTTCCAACAGCTATATTATCCACTTGAACTTGTACCTCACGGCTACTAATGAATACCATTGAGTGCATGTGGATTTAATTGATAAAAAAAAAGGTCAAATTTAACTAAAAAGTTAGCCTTACATCTTTCACAAAAAAATATTCAAAATTGACTACAATGAAGGGTATCCTAGACAAATAGCAATCACATTTAAATGACACAATCACACAACACATTTATAAATAAATTACAAGCTTAAAATTAAACCATTTCTCGTATAGAATTTGGACTAAAATAAATGAGAAATGCAATTATAAGTTATGAAATCAAAGCTTTTCACTTTCAAGAACTTTGATATCATAGTATATTAGTAGCATACATTACATATTTTATTCCATTTGTATTAAATAATTACTATGAACAATGTTTCAAGTTTGAAGCATCCTAAATTTCAAAAAATAAGACTGACCAACTAAATGGCAAGTGAACATGATTTTATATTTTTGCCATATCTATACCATTGGCAAATTTTATGTACGTGCTAATATATATTTTATTTATGAAATAGGTTAGGTTGTGTTTTTAGTGTTTGCTATCTTTGTGTGATGAGTGATGATGAAAAAGAATTTAACAAAAAAATTTTGGCAGTCAATGCCTAAAATGACATCATTCTTGAAAAATCAGTAGCGAGTTGCGGTTAATATTAAATAATGAATTTTAACTCACACCAACTTGCATAATTAAAATCCTTTTTTAAATTTCATCCGTTTCAACCTATTACAATACTCAATCTGACTTAAATTGTATAATTTTAGATTTGAAGAAGTGACTTGTAGTGGTTGGATTCAATATTTTCAATCTTACCACCGGTTCCTTCTGACGTTAACATTACTTTTTATATCAATTAAAGTGGTTAAAATTTATGAGTTATCTTATCAATTCACAAATTTTGAAAAATTTAAGAGTTGCGGGCCATAACAAGTCTAATTTGTAAAAATCTATGATTCGCATGAATTAGTCTTTAAACAATTTGCAAATTTTTTTTTGTATTTTTAAATTTTATATTAACTAATATTTTTAATTTATGCAAAATTATACTTTTATTTTTTATTTTTAATCATATAAAATTATTTTATAAATAATTTATGAATAATATTTTTATTTTATAGATATTTTATAATTAATATTTTATATTATATAATATTTTTAAAGATTACATATAAATTTAAAATATATTATAACTAATTTATAAATATATATGTGATATTTTTAAATAATTTAAATCTTTTTATTATTTAAAAGTTAAGAAAATTTTTATGAAAATAAAATTTAAAAAAATCACAAAATTAACTCGGATTCGCAAAAACCGAATTGGAACTTCGTCCTTACAAAAATAAATGAGCCCAGTCC
This sequence comes from Sindora glabra, assembly GCA_020226215.1. Classification (NCBI taxonomy): domain Eukaryota; kingdom Viridiplantae; phylum Streptophyta; class Magnoliopsida; order Fabales; family Fabaceae; genus Sindora; species Sindora glabra. The sequence continues at coordinate 61,009,546 of CM035233.1, forward strand.
GGCTCATCCAAAGCCAACCTGGACAAACTAATTTACGAATCGATCTGACCCGTACATTCAACAACTTTACCACTACTTTCCCTTTAAATATATTGCATTTGTTTTGGACAATACTTAATATACTTGCCACCAAGATAATAATAGTATTTTTTTATTTATAACAACAAAAGTAGTTAATATACTATATAAATATAGAAAAAATGTAAAATCTTCATATCGGATTCCTTAAGTTGAAGGCTATAATAATAATAAGTAAATTTAATACAAGGCCAAGACACCCAAGAGCAGAGTGTATTTGAATATGGACACCCAGATAGATTAATTGATAAAATTATGCCACGTAAATAAAATAGTTAGATGATGATGATGATGATTATTGAATGCAAAAAGTACCGTAAATTAATTTGCCACTTTCTCTTAAAATGATTAAATGAGTCATGCCACATTTAAAAAAGTAATATATTTAACATTGAAAATTTATTATTTAATATATGTATAATAAATCCTAAACAAATAAGAGTAGTGAATAATTAGTCTCTTTAGATTAAATAATGATTTTTATACAATTATATAATAATTTGTGAAATAAAATAAAAATAGTTAGTATTACACTTTGTTCTTTTTCAAAGAAATTGCCATCTCGGAAAATCAGATTCATATTCCTAAGTTATTAGCTCCAAACAGATGACGAAAACGAGTTCTACTGTGAAAAAGTTAATGATATAGAAATTGATGCTAAATACAATACACAATTTCAATATAATACTTAATTTAATTTGTTATTATTCTTTAATTTTCATCTAAAATTTTTCTCTCCTACTATTCCTCTTTCCTTTTTTTCATTTAAGTACTCCCTCACTGGATTACTTGACATATAAATTTATGGAGTATGGATAACTTTCGCTAAATATCCGGATAAATAAAAAAAATTAATTATTGAAGAATAATTTAATTTCAATAATTTTAATCTCTTATATAGTAATAATTTTATGAAAATTAACATAATATATACAACAATTGTATTTTATTTGAAATATTGCAAATTAGTAATTAAGATTTGTAAGGAAGTGGGTTTACAAAAATTTCTGCATTCATCTAAACAAGGATAGTTCCATCATTACAACAATGTTATATATATATATATATATATATATGAACTAAAATTGGAAAATAAATTTCACATATAAATAAAAAATTATCATTAAATAAAATGATAAAGTAAATTGATGAAATCTAATCTAACAAATACAAAAGATTTAAAATTTAATTTTGAATTTTTTTTCATATTTATAATATTTTTCCGATCGTTATATTCACATGTCAACTTGTTAATTAATTTTTCTGAACATCCATTCTCGGGTGAATTTGGCGGTGAAAATCTTCGCCAAAAAGAAAACTGTGAAAAGCCCATGGGCCGAAGCCCCAGCCACCTGACGGCATTGGTTTCCCTGATCATTTTCATTACCACCGCTCTTCGCCGAGGGAGGAAGAGTTGAGCTGTGAAGACCGCCAGCAGGCAAAGCAAATCAAATGGTTCTATGGTCGTACCCGCCCACACGGAAGCAATTAGCCATTACAGCCGGTGTCTTCTTCACCGGCGTTTCATTCATCGCCGTCGGAGGCTATCTATCGCTCGCTAACATAGCCCCTCAGCAAGCTCGTGCAAAAGCTCGTAGCGAAGCGATTAAGAATCATCTCAGAAAGCTACTCAGCGATTAACACCCATAATCTTGCTTGCTGCTACCATCATCCAATTCTTCAAATGGGATCGTAAATTTTCAAGTTGGTATCGAGATAGCAACTCTGTTCTAACTGATGCTTCGTTCTTATTTTCTTGTTCAATTCGTACTTGAAATTGTTAAATATCTTGCACCTCCCCTTTTTCTTTTTGTTGAATACGGCTGGTGCTATCAAAATCTAATCTTTTATTCTAATTTGGATCAAATTACGTCTCTTTATGAAGTTTTTAACAGATGCCGGGCGATGAATGATTATGCACTGTCTCATTCAAGAGAAGATAGTCATATAAATTAGTTCAACTTCAGTTTAACTAGCTGCTTAATCTTACGAAGTAGCCAAAAGCATAAAGGATTGGAGATCAAAGACTGTGGAAGGTACATCGGAAGTATGATGGGGGAGGAAGTATGCAATGAACTTGTTCCTGGTCATACAAATGAATGTACGGTCCTTGTGGTTGTAGATTACATTGTAATACGTTATTAGGAGTTTTAAATGCTAAATTTTAATGTATCAACTCGTTCATGGATGCAAATTCAAAACATGGTACTCGCAGCTGCCTTGTGATAGGTTTACTTAGTTGTTGCGACTTGCGGCTGTAAGTGGAAAATGCCTACTGATACGAAGTGTGGGTGGATGCCTATCTGCTCCAAATAGAAAAGGAACAAAATACGTTGAACAATATCAGTATATATTACAAGGGAAACTTGTCGGCTACATGCTCAAAACTATACAAACAGAAGCTTACCTCGGTATGGTCAATTTAGATACAAAAAATCGAGAACCAAGTGCAATTTTAGCAACTATTGGGTAAGCAAAACAACTAGACTTCCTGAAAAGCTTCAATTTTGGCCTTTTCCTCGGATGGCCCGTGTATGTTTTGCCCACATATATTGTTAACCTGACACCATGGCGACAACATAAGTGGACATGGCAAGCGAGGCTTGCCTAAAAGAAGATATGCGGATTTCTTGTCTTTTGAGCTCCTTACATTCTAGTCCTCAACCACGACTTCGACAAACTTTGATGATCTCACACCATTGTCCTGCAATATAGCATCTCATGATGGCCAAGGCTGGCAGCTGAATTGCCACCTTGGAGCAGCCTAAACTGGCCGTGATCTGATATCTCAGTCCTTTCACTGATTTATATATCTTGCAATTCATTGGTGCAACCTCTCTTTTGCCCTCTTCTCCAGTTTCAGAAAATGAGTCCCAATCTATTCCATCTCCTGATTTTTGAAGCTTTTCAGCTTGGATTCCATATTCTAATTCATCTGATATACTCCTCTGCAGAGGAGTATCAATTCCGTTGTCGTACAGTGAGTCCAGCTAGTGTCTTTGTAGCCTTTGTCGTCCACATTTAATTCTAGAACGCAGATAACTTTCAACTGAGTCCTCGTCATATTTTTGTTCCATTGTCAACCTCTCGTCCATCACCCTCCTCGATAATTCGAGCACCAGAGGCAGCTACTTCATCATTCAATTGGGCGGAATTGTGGCCTTTTTTTCAAACAAGTTTGCTTCCTAGAAACTTTGCAAGTAGATTACGTACTTCATCAACTGCTGCATTCTTTTCCTTAAGCTGACATTTCGCTTCCAAGAGTTTCATTTGAGCCATCTTCTCACGCAACATATGAGCCAACTGCGTCACTTCTTTGTCCATGTCCGCCTCTTCACAAACTTATGCAGACTCCCTCATTAATTCCCCTAACTCAGATTTTCACCTACATTTATTGCTAACTGATCAGTGATCACATAATTTGTTCAAAAACTTCCCGTGCTCTCTTTTCACTCTCAAGTTCCTCTGCCATCTCAGTTATCTCTGGTTTCCTTACTGATGCTTCCAAACCACATCTCTGGCTTCCTCTTTGTTGGGATTTTGACCCAATATTCACTCTTCTATATAATATGAGAATTATGTTGTCAACCTATTAGAGTTTGAATTTTGATTATATTAGGATACTAATTAAGTTAGATATATCTTATTATTTGATAATGAGGTTAAATTAGACTTATATTTTGATTATGAATTTGGATTATAAATATTTATATTGTGCAAGTATTATTAACAAATGAGAAAGGCGAGACAATTTTTTTAATCAATCCTATAGAAATAATTTGATGAGATCGCACAATTTATTCGTACTTTTTTAGTGATATTATTTGTATTGAGAATAATGTATTTAAATGTATTTGTGATGTGAATTTAAGAATAATTAAATACTTTATACTCTCTTTATAATTCTTTCTTAATGAATTTGTTTCTTATCTTTGCAAGAAATTCTTTGTTAGCTAAGCAACAATAAAAATAAAAATAAATATAAAGATGGGTTGTTAAAAAATTAATTATAAAAAAAAATTATATTTATCTCAATTTTTTTTCATTTATATCTATTTTTATTGGTAGTGGCTATACAAAGTTAAATGAAAATCTCTATTGATCTTAGTGAAATACAGTGGGCTAAAAATTAAATTATGTTAATTATCTATCACGTAATTTACCTCTTCTTTGATCTTTAATCTTGAATTATGCCAACGCTTAGCTTATGCATCATTGTTAACATCATCTGAAATTTTCCCAATACTCCCTACGTAAAGTTCTTCTACGACAGATTCAATTGCAGCTTAAAAATTTCATGCTCGTTGTTTTTCATTCAGTTTTCTTTAGCGACACACTTCATCAAATGTTTTATTTCATTCTGATCAGAGCTTTGCTTTGCTTCTGGACAAGCTGATTGACTTGGTAGGCAAGTCCTCTTCTCCAGCTCAGTTTGTGGAGCTGAGATAAGGGAAATACTATTAATATTTAGATTCTTCAAACTATGCCGAATCACTTTGCACGGTAAATAAGGGAACATTCTGCAATCGGTTTGGAGTATTTAATATTCAGCATGGGCAAGGATAACTGATCGCCCCTGCACTCTAATTTTTTTCCAGTGAAAAAAGCGCGGCTATTTAAATGGCCAAATCAAATAGGAAGATGAGGGGTAAGTTTCTCTTGGCCGAAGATTCTTAAAGGCCAAAAACGTCCGCAAGCCGAAGAACGTGTTAAGGGATTTCCTGCCAAACCACATTTTAGCAGCTGGCTCAAGACGGGATAGTGCCACGCGGAAGATTGGGAGACATACCAAAGAGTTTATAATTTCTCTCCAGAGCAATCACTGATATTCCAAATGCTTAAATAGGAGAAAGAAGACACAAGAGGGGCCTTTCTGCCAAAACTCAGAGCAAGCACATATCTTAATGCGCTCTACGTCTAACTTATGTCTAACTTGCAACACTCTGCCGCCGCCCTTTTACGTTCATTGCAATTCATTATGATTCTCTCTCCTGAAATTTTGAATGTGAGCATATCAAGACAATTCCACAAATTTCTTCTGGCTTATTGCAAATTTGGATGTACATGCCCTTTTCTAGGGACTTTGCAAACGTTTAGTTGAATTGCCAATCACGACCAATTTTATGTATTTTTTATGATAATTCATATAAGTTGTGACCATATATTAATAAATTTTATTGATTGCTAATTGTTTTCTTGAATGAATTCTACTTATTTAGGATTCCATTAGTAGACTGGACAAAACTCACTCCTTGCAAAGCAAGCCGAATCTCAATTGTAAAATTTTCCACTAAAACAGAAGTATCCTAATTTGTGATTTTGACACAGCAGTAGGAAAACAATTAGGCTATGCTTATCACGGGCTTTTTGGGGCCCAAGATTCCTGTTTTTAATTTAGGACAATTCCTTCTGATTGAGGGAGTTTCTACTTTCAGCATCATTAGACTCCGGATTGTGGCTTTTGCGGTGAAAAAGTGTTGGTTCATTCCAGCAGCATAAATAAAAAGCAGGTGAGGTCTAAGACACCCTCAAAGATTTTAAAATTTATGATGATATGATGATTTTAAAAATTATTAAATTTAAAGTATTTAATTTTAAAAAATAAATAATTTTAATTAAATAATTCTAACATAATAATTTTAAATCTAATCATACCACCTTTTGATTTTAAAATTTCAGGAGACAGCCACCATGATAATGATGGAATGAGAAGAAGATGCTGAAGAAAGTGAAATTGTGGACGTGGTTTACCGGAATTGATATGCTTTTCAGATTTCGGCGATAGTACACGGGCTCCAATCTTTAGTCCCGCCCACTTTTCTTGCTTCAAACTTCAAAGTTAGGCACACCAAGATTATGACTGCTCGGCCCTCGCCCTTCCTTCCGTCTCATTATTTCGCTTGCCTAGATCTCTGACAATTTACACGTGGAATTGGACCACAATTTTTGGAATAATCACAGGAAATGTCTTCCTAAACTCTAATTAATTAAAGTAGTCCCAAAACAAAAGAAGTTTGGTAATAAGGTAATTAGCAAGTCTAACTAACTAACTATTCAAACTCATGTATTGCATAATTTAGCTTATCAGAGTTGTTAACATTCATTTCATACTTTTGTATAGAAGGTAGCATTCTTCATATTTTTCATTTGGACAAAAAAGTCTAATTTTACCCTTTAAATTTAATTTTTAAGTAATGAATATTTTAATAATTGATAACAAAATTCAATTATTACAATAATTAAAGAAAAAAGGGGAAGAGAGTTATGAAGAATTTAATAATAGTTATAAGATAACCAAATCTTCTCCCTCTTATTAATTATTAGAATTATTAAAATACTCATTACTTATAAATTGGTTTAAAAAAAGTTAGATATTTTTATTTTATCTAATTGAAAACGAAGGAAATGCTTAACTTTCACTAAATCACTGTACATTGGCTGTAAGAAAGAAAATGACAGAGAAATGTTCTCTTAGGAGCATTGCCGGGGGTTTCTTTGTGCAATTTGTATAATAAATAAGGTAAAGATCTCAAGTTGAGATAGTATGTACATAATTAATTATAAATTTTGTAAAATTTGATATAAATTTTATTATTTTTATAATGATATAAATTATGAGAATATAATTATTTATATAAAATTTTATAATTTTTTATATATATTATAACGTAAAATAGTAATGATTATAATATAAAAAATTTAAAAATTGTTGTAAATTAAATTTTATATAAAATGCTATAAATTTAATGAAATTTCACAAAATTGCATCCATGCTACCTCAAATTTGAAGTGGCATGGAAGAATGCACAACTGACTGTCTTTATCAACATCCGATCTTATCTGCGTAATGCCCAGGCTAATAATTACCATAGCCCTCTAACTCACATGCATTTTAGAATCCTTATCGGCAATCCTGCCTCTATCTCCTCACAAAAAGCATAGCACAAAAGGGATGGCTTGTTTATAATTGACTTGAACTTACATCTTTTATGCTTTCAGTGAAGATTCCTCTGGAATCCGTGATCGCGTCAAAGTCGGCAAGTTTTGATCTTACCTTTTTGTTTGATTGCGAAGAAAATAAGAGAAAAAAAAAGATTTTTTTTAAATTTAAATAGGAAAAAAAATTAAAAAATTAAATTTTAAATTAATTAAATTATTATAATCACATATTTTATCTTTATAATTTCCTCCTTTTCTCCTTTTCATGATTGTTAAATGAATTTATTCTATATATTTGCGAATTGGTCCATGTGATTCATCCGTAAACATATCGTACCTACAAAAATTATGAACTCATCTAATGGAAGTTCAAATCCTGCAAACTGTAGATTCATATAATGAATTTGTGGACTTTTTCTTCCTTTAAAAAAGTAATTTTAATTTTAAAATAATAATTATAATTCTTAATTCATATTAACAATTTAAAACTAAATAAATTATAATAAAAATATATTAACCTTGAAATTATTAATTCAAAAAAATTATAAATATATAAATAATTTATTTAGATTGAATTGAGTTGAAAGACAAAAGATTGAATTTGATAGTGAGTATTGAATTGATTTGAAAAAAATTTGTATAATGCATTAGTTTAGTTTAAAGATAAAAAGAAAAAAATTGTAAACTTGTTCCTACATTGTTTTGTCCTATCAAACCACACGAACCATCAATTCACTTTAAATTTGCATTTAAACAAATTCATGTTTTGCAAATTCTAACCCAATTTGTTTTTTATGAACTTCCAGATTTATTTGTGGACTCAAGTCCATTTTAATAACTCTATTTTTTCCTTTTTATTCAAATAAAGAAAGAAATTAAATTTATAATTTTATAATTTTCTTTTCACCCAAAGCAAGTATTAGAGGATCTCATATCTAGATCCAACACTTTAGCTTTGAGAAATTCTAAAATACACATTATGCATTATATAAAATTATTTTAAAATTAATTTTTAGATATTAAATTATTTATAAGTTTTAATTCAATATAACAATTGTGGTTACTTAATATATCTAATAGTCAACATAAGTAAATTCTTTATATTTTTATAAGTTCTCTATTAATCTCAATGCGAACAAATTCTTCATTTAACCTATGATTAATGTAGAATTCATGAAAAATATGAGAGATTTTTTTGGGATTCGCAAATTTATCTACCAACCTAAATTTATTCTCAATAACTCTACTCTTGTCTTTTCATTCAAAATTTCAAATAAAGGAAGAAATTAAATTTTAAAATTTTCTTTCCATTCAAACAAAATTTTAAAAAGGCCCACATCTAGATCCGACCCTTCAACTTTGAGAAATTCTTAAATATATATCATCATGTATTATATGAAATTATTTTAAATTTAATTTTTAAATATTAAATTATTTATAAATTTTAATTCAATATAGCAATAACAATTATTTATTGCATCTAAACTAGTTTAAATGAGTAAGTTCTCTGTATTTTTTTAAAATTTTCTATTAATTTCAATGTTTTGACATTTACTCAATGTAAGACTCGTGAAAATATAAGAGCTTACTTATTTAAATAATTAAATGCAATAATTATAATTGCATTTGTTACACTGAATCACTACCCATAAACAATTTAATATTTAAAAATTATTTAAAATAATTTCATACAATACACAATATATACCTGAGAATATCACCTTCAATTCCAACCCGGGCACGTGCCATTTTACCCGACTCCGTCTCCATTCCCTCACTTTGCTTATCTCAAAGTAAGCCACACCTACCTACTGGTACTGCCTTTGCCCACGCACTGCTTCACTAATAGTTTGGGCCTCTGATCTCTTGGGTCCACGTAGCTCCCCCAACAAAAATGTTGATATTGTGGGGCCCCAGTCTACAGTGGCGCTCATCCCTCTCCAGCCCCCCCCCCCCCCCAAAATATCTCAGTCAGTGAATCATTACAGTTAAAATGTTTATGTTTGCGAGAAAAGTTGATTCACAATGAGTAAGAGTGCATTATACACTTTTTTTTTCTCAATAGACAGTTAAACATATATAATTATAAATCCTATAATTTATGAAAAAATAACTTTAAAATGTTTTTTATAAGATATATATAGCAAAACTTAATTCATTGAACTTTTATAAGCCAAATGCTTTGAGAAAAGTTAGATATATTTTTCATATAAATAGTAAACTTAGAGAGTCGTAAATTTTATAGTCTCGTGAAAAAAGATAATTTTCAAATATTTTTAAAAGAATGTACTAGCAAAATTTAATATATATATTCATTTCATGTATTAAATAAAATGATGTGAAATACGGTTGATATAAACACCAATTATTTTAACATGTGACTTTTAATTATTTTTTGTATTACTAAATGACCAATATAATGTGAATAATTTAAGGATTGATGATTGTTAAATCCCAATTATATACGTGGTGCGTGATGCGTTCATAACAGTAATTAGTTGAAGTTAGCTAGCCATTGCTTTATTGACCGATTAAGATGAACTTATAAGGCCAATATTGCACAACTAAAATGATTGTGTTATCTCAACATAGAAAATTCTTTTTAATCGATTATCTCTCGTTTTGTGATCTTAAAAAAAAAAGATTTTAATTCATAATTCGTAGTAACTAAATATATACCTTTCAAATATAAGTTTAGAAATAGAGGTGATTCCCCTCCTAAAATTAGAAAAAGCCTGAAATTTCTGGAAATTTTATTTTAATCATCTATCCTAACCCTCGTGAGCATGGCAATTAAATATAAAAGTTATGGTATGGATATAATTCGATAAAAATAAGTTATTTATTTGAGTTCGGCGTGACTGCACTTCGTGGCTATGACATAGCCAGACTTAACCTTGGGAAATTGTTCCATTGGCTATTCATTTATTTATTAGGTTGATATTTTTTATTTTAATTGATATTTATTAAGTATATTAAATTTCGATTAATTCAAATTTTAATTTTTGGAAATAAAATTTATTGGTTATCTATTTTTTTCTTATTTTCAAAATTCACATTTGAAATCTTGATTAAGGAAATCGAGTATCCAATCATTCAAGCATTGCTATTAAGTTGATCAATTTATAATTTATATTTTTAGGCTGGGTTGCTACATTAATACGATGGCTGCCTGTCTGTGCATGAACTTGGACCAGTGAATTAATGCCAGATATTCGGTTGTTTGGGTCTGGGACAAATCTATGTGAATAATTTAGAGGGTGATAAAAAGAGGATTTGATGAGATCTGCAGCTTTTTGCTTTTATAATAAATAAATTTATAATTTATTAATTTAATTAATAAAATATAAAATATTTTTTAAAAAATTTTATACATTAATTTATTAAAAATAAATTTAAATTTAATAAATTAATTCAAATAGTTTAAATTTGAGTTATTACCTCTTTAAAAAATTTTAAATTTATCTTTATTTTTTATTAATTTACAATTTATATCTTTCATAACATAAACTCAATTATTTTTTTCATTTTAATGTAATCATATCCTAATTTTATGTTATAGATATATAAAAGTATATATAAATAAATATATAAATTTATAAAATATAATTAATTATATTTCAAATAATTAAATAAAATTATATAAGTAAATAAATATACAAGTACATAAAATACAATCAAATAAATATTAATATTATATTTTTGTTTTAAATATTTTAATTATATCAATATAATTTAATTTATAATAAATATAAATTAATTTAATTTATATAACTATTTTTATTAATATATTTTTATATCATTTTTATAATTTCAATTAATTCAACTATTAATTTTATAAAATATTTATTATATAATCAACTATTCACCATAAATTATAAATTATCAATTAATTTATTAATTATCTATGCAAAACATATATATATATATATATATATATATATATATATATATATATATATATATATATATATATATATATATATATATATATATTTTACGGCTGTAGAGAAATTGTTGTTATTATCTTGCAATAAATGCCTCCTTTGTTTGGTTGTGTTTGATATTTGGGTCCAAGTTCGATGACATATAATAAATAAAATCTTGTAGAGTTCAAGTTCATGGAATTCTCTGAAACATTTCTAGTGCCCGCCATGCAGCTATTGTTGTTAATTTGCTCCTTCAGGAGGAAAAGTACCGGCAACGGCAATTTTTTCAGAAAAAATATGCTCCTTACAATGATGATAATACTATTTAATGTAAGTACAGGATGGAATTGAAAATGGAAAAAGGTGTAATATAACAAGTGATTTGGGAAATGGAATCTCGTTGGAAGTTATATTTTTTAAAAGTAAATTATCTTATCAATTTTTTTAAAAGTATTTAAATTTGTTAGCTTGATTTTAAGAAATTAAGTATTTTCAAGAATTAAATTCAAATTTTTTATTTAGTTTAATTATAACTACTTAAAAAGTATTAGTAAAATGATTAATGTATTCTTTAAAATTATAATAACAAATTTTAATTATTTCTAATTTTTTGTGGAACAATATTTTTAATATCTCCTTCAATATTTTTTTTATAAATTTATAATGTCTTAATTTTTAATTTGCTATAAAAAAGAAAAACAAAAATATATAAAAAATTAAGATATCTTATATATATATCTCAAATTATCTTAATATAATCAAAATAAAATGTTATTTAAATGAAGGAAAAATATTAGTTAAATAATTATTCCCATATAATATATAAAATAGGTAAGAAATAAAATTTTTTATTTCTATGATTAAATATTAAAATAATAAAGCATAAATATAATAAATAAAATAATATAATAGATATATATAATAAATATAATTTTATTGAGAATTAAAGTTCTATTATAATTATATTTATGATATAATATTTAATATTTATGTTATATGATTTTGTATAAAATTCATTATATTTATATTTTATAGTTAATAAATTATATTTATTATAATTTTCAAATGATGAGAATGAAATGTTACAATAATTATTAGTAAAATTAAGTAAGAATAATTTTATATTTTTATTTATAAATAATATGAAAAAAAATTCTTACCACAAAATGTGAGTAAGCAACTTTCTATAATTTATTTATAGGAAGCAGAACATCTAACTTTCAAATTATGCTTCCTCTATTTTAATAGGTAATAACTAACTAAATAATTTAAATATTTTCTACTTTCCACCATGTTATACTTCCCATATCAATTTTTTCGTATTAAACGGCCTCTAAATAATGAAAACACTAAAGAGAAAAAGAAAATGAACAATTAATATAAACTAAAGAAATAAAAAAAAATAGTTCTATCAGATTAAATTATACTTCTTTCAATAATACAAAATACCCACTTAAGTCCGTTTTATTGTAAATCTCAGGACAATATAATAATCTAGTTTAGTATTGTAAAGGATTATATATATTTATTATATATACAGTATTACTCTTTTTTCACTTGGAGAAATGAGAATTTTTCTTGATTGGCTCTATTTAGTTAGAATAATCTCATAAGCAAACTACCAAGAATACACTTTTGTGTACTTAAAATATTATGAGTATGTTTGTTTTTAAAAATATTTAAAAGAAAAATATTAAAAAATTTATCTAATAATATTTTCCAAGATTTTATTTTTAAAAATTGTTCTTGGAATTTTTTTTAAAAAACAAACAAATAAAAACAAATTTTATAAGTTTTCTTAATTTATTTTTTATTCATAATGATAATTTTGTAATTAAGTGATTTTTTTTTTTTTATTTCACTAGACATCCAAGGGAGGAACTAGGATTTTTTTTCTTGGATACGTAAAATTACTAAAAAATATTATTAAATAAATTAAAAATAATTAATTGCAATATTTATTTATTTTCATTTAAATTTTTAGGCATCAAAAAAATAAATATTTTGAATTAAATAATTATTATGTACTATATAAAATTAGTTCAAATGATTGGATGGATAAAAATTAAAATAGAAATCATGGATTAAAGTGAATAATGACATTTTTGTATCATAAAAATACTTATTGTTAAAATTTTTTACTAAAAAATGAAATGTCAAAAAAAAATAAATTATGATGATTATATCAGTGAAATTTTGAAGTACTTTACATAAAATTATAAAATATAAATACGTATAATTGGAAAAAAAATAAAAACAGACATGATTTAAGGTATATATAAAATGTATAAAAGAGATAATGTTTTATATATATTTAATTCAAAATCTACATATAGCAATACTCTTAGTTGTAATTTTTATGTTATTAATCATGTATTAAAGTTAAATGCATGTTATTTTAAAATCATCCTCATAAACTAATAGATGTTAAAAAAAAACTGTACATGTAATTTAATGTGATAATTTTTTAAAGAGAAATAAACATATAAAAAATAAGGCATAACATAAATAATTAATAATCAACACTCTATTATTTTAACAAAAGTTTAATTGAAAATTTTATTTGAGAGACTGACATTAAAATTTTAGAGGGCAAAGTACATAACATATTTGCTAATGTGTGACAAAATCTTGTGGTTTGGGAGGCTCCCACCCAAAGGCCATAAGATGGTTCTGTCCCGGGAAACTTCCTCTATTTTTTTTTAAATTCAAAAATGATTTTTAAAAATAAAAAATAAAAACATAATTTTTTTCTGGGAAAGAATCGGATGTAATTGACATTATTGTCAATTTGTGACATAATTGAGATAAATAGTTATAGAGTTCTGACTTCTGACAGTAGCTAATTTGTCTCAATTTTGTGTATCTTATCTGACCACTGACTTTAGCACCAAAAAATAGTACATGAATGCAGGGTTGCTTGCTGCTGATTGATCAAATAATATGATGCATTAATGACAATTAAGGGAATGTTAGAATTAATGGAATCTATGATTAGTGATCACTGATCAGATAGCTAATTATATGCCTAAGTAGTTTGTGTTCAAAATCTTAATTTTCCATTTGAAGTGCTAAATTGCATTTGTACGCGAGTGTCTGACTTCAAATTTTTTGGGTTATTGGCCAAATTACATATACTAAGAGTTTTCGATGCGGCTCCCTTGGATCTGCTTCCTCCGCCTTCCTCCTATTTATTAGATGAAAACTATACATAACATAGGAGCTAGCAAAATTTTAAATATTGTGCAAGGAGAAAAAATCAATTCCAATAATAAAATCCGTTTATTTTGCTTCATTAAAAAATATTATTTATATATATATATTAATAAAAAAATAATATTTCACTTATATTTGTGATTAAAAAATTAGACAAATACTAACTATAACCTTAAGGTTATACATAAAAATTAATAAATATTTCTCATTTATTATTATTTTTAATTTTTAAATATATTATAATTATTCTTAATTAATATTATCTCATAAGATTCTTTTAAAATTTAAAAATAATAATAACTAAGAGATGTTCACTGATTCTTGTAGATGATTTTTTTAGCAAAATTTAAAAAATAATATTTAAAACTATAATAATAGATTCAATTAAGGAAAGCTAATTCCTTTTTTTAAAAAATTAAAATTTGCTTTCACTAAAGTATATTTAAATAAATAAAATATATATTTATTATATTATTATTTTATAATTATATTTTACCTGAAATATTTTCATCAAAATAAGCAAACGTTACGTTAATTAATTTAACATGTAAGCTGCTCTGAAAATACTATTAAGCATCGAAAAAAAACGAAAATAAATAAAAAATCACTGATCATATATCCGTATAGACAGGTCAGGGACCACACACGTCCAAAGACAATGAAATGGTTTGTACTGCAAATATAATAAATGGAATAAAGTCTATTATATCGGCTACTTGGCATTTACGCTCTATTATCAAAGCTAATGGTCCAGATATGACCCGTGACTCGAGTTGATTCAGCAGTTATGTTCAAATATATTACTATCTATTCATATCTTATGTTTAAAATGCACTGTCAAATAATTTTAATTAATTAATTGGCTTGTAAATATCATTATATTTTTTTTTAAAATATTAATGTTAAAATAATCTTTCTTACTCTTAAATTTCTTTATGAAAAGAAAATAATAATAATAATAATAATAATAATAATAATGTTCCAAGTCCAATGACAGACCATGCTCGTTAGGGACGGATAAGGGACCAGGGTCCCCACAGAATTAAGGGGCTCCAGGTCAAGAAGGGACAAATCTAGAAAATATGAATCAGCATGAGGGAGACTGTGTTGAAATTTTGGCATCGTAAATTTTCCCGTCTTGATTTGGTTGGGTCGGGGATGAAGCTTTCACTTTCAAATCACCATAGTTTCCGTTATCATTGTTATTCTTTGTTGCAGGTTTAGGTTCACATAATTTTAAGGGTGATTAGTGGACAGGTCAATTTGGATCGTGTTAAAATTTGGGCAAATTTAATCTATTTAAACTTAATTTTGTTAAAGTTTATCTTTTAAATGAATTTGCTTTAATTGATTTAATCCGATTTATAAATTAATTAGATTAGTTCATAGGTCAGCCTTTTTTAAAAATAATTAAATTTAATTTTTAATTTTTTATTATTTATTATATTTTTATATTTATTATCTTATTTTTATATTTATATTTATTTCATTGACCTCATTATTTATTTTTATTTTTAATATGTCTAATTACTTTAAGTATTTATATTTAATTTTTTAATAATTAAATTATATCTTATAGTGGATTGTGATATAAAAATAATTAATAGATTATTTTCTTAAAATATAAATATTATTTAAATTATAAGATAGGAAGAATTGTAAGAAAGATTAATTTAGGCCTATTTAGATTCACAAATCGATTCGATTCATTTAAAAACATTCTGTTTTGATTTGTGATCTACCAAGCCAGGCTCATTTTTTAATAAATTTAATTTTTTTAATCTAACTCACATCCACCGACTCTAAAGCTGCCCCCTCCCATAAGTCCAACTCAAAAAATATAATGTTTGAAGTTTTCTTTACTCGATAGGTTTGTAATACTTTTATTTATGACTTGATTAATAATCGAATTAAAATAAAAAAAATTTGATATAATTTATTATTTAATTATATTAATTTTTTTAATAATATAATTATATATTAAAAAAATATTTATTATTATTTTTAATATAAAAAATTAATTTGATATAATGAAATATTTTATATATTTAAATATTATATTATCTCTTTAAATATATATTTTTATTTTAAAAATAAAAAAATATTTTTTAACTTCTTGTATAAAAAATAATAAAAATATTAATTTTTATTTGATTTAATTAAAAATTAAAAATAATAAAAGAAATAATTTATTAAATGATAAAATTACTCATATTATAAATCAATAAAATTATTTAATGAACTTCCCAAAAGTGTAATTTTATAATTATAAAGTTTTCTACCTTTTTTCTACATTTATTTGATAAAAGAATATTTTTCTAATTTTTGAAATATTTTTTTAATATTTTTTGTTTTCACATCAAATATTTCATAACATTTAAATATTGAAAATTTTATTTTCAATTTTTTTACATCTTTGCTTTCTATCTTTCTTTTTTTCCGTAAATCCAGACCGTGGGTTAAGAAGAGCTGCATGCATATTCTTTATTACTCACTAATAATCACGTATAAATGAGATAGATTCTAAACTAGCAGTCTCCATTTACGACTCAAAATTATAATTTTTAAATTTGAATTAATCATTGAGTCATATATAAAATATTAATTTATTAGCTCATTAGTTCAATTACTAATTTACTGTTGAACCTATTTTAACTTTAAAAATATAAATTACATATATATATATTAATAATATATATTTAAAATAATAAAATGTAAGTAATATAATAATTTATGTTAAAAATAATTAAAAAAATAAATTTAACTGACATAAAATTATGAAAGTGTTACATTTCAATTATTGTAAAATTATGAAAATTTTATTTCTTAAAAAAAATAAAAAACTAATCTGTTCTGTTAGTTTTGGCCAATTCACTCCAATTTTGATCAATTTATATAAGTTTTGATTGATTCTCACCGCTTCACACGCATTATTGATCCAAAGGTCTTAATTGAACGTGTTTATTGGCCAATTTACCACCTTGATTGGTAAGTCTAATTTGATTTTTAAAACTATGCTTAAAACTTTTACTTCCTCGTGTATTAGTAAATTCCATTTTGATATCATCAAATTTATTTTTTCTTATTTTTATTTTTATAAATATTTTATTTCAAACATTATCTTTATGTAATATTAATTTTTTAATTTCATTAAAAATTCAAAATTGAATAAATTAATTATCATATAAAAATAATAAAATTAAATAAATTAATATTTCAAAGATATAAAATTAATAAAAAACCTATAAGAATAAAAAATGAAAAATAAAATGGTATGTTTGAATATATTTTTATTTTTTATTTTTAAAAAATGTTTTCAAATTCAAGAAAAATGAAAAATAGATGATGTTTAGTGAAACAAATAAGCAAAAATTTTATTCAATTACAAAACTATTATTAAGAATAAAAAATTTTAAAAAATATCTAAAAATTGTTTTATTTTTATTTTTAAAACAAAAATTTTAGAAACAAATTTCAAAAACAATTTTTTTAAAAAAATTGCCAATGGAAATTTTTATTTTTAAGAATAAAAAATAAAAAATATTTAAAAAGGTAAACAAATAGACCCTACATTTTTCACAAGTATAAGAAGGGGGTTTACTCTCTTTTAAATTAATGACAGTACATCAAGTGACCAACCAACGTAATTGTGGACAAATATAAAATGTTACAATTATTACAGAAAAAATTGCAAAAAATTGTAATTACAAAATCTAATCAATAGTAATATTGTAATTACAGATTATAATTTAAAATTCAACAATATTACATGAATTGAAAATAAAATTTAAATATAAATTAATAATTATTATATACAAAATAATAAGTAGTTTGGGTCGAAAACGGCAGTATCAATTCAACTCTTTTTCCAGCAACATTGGGTTCTTCTCCAGTTTGCTAACAAAACTCTAAATAAATTCTTGCTCTACGAATCAATAAGCGGGGGAAGAAGTAATACAACTCAGTAAATGAGAATAAGGCAATAAATGCTAAAATAATTAATAATTAGCATAGATTGCTCTAGCACAAGGCAACCAAGCATGTAATTGTTTATTGTTGCTTAGGAAAGTAGGTCTTATGGTGCATCATCACTGCAAATGACATAACTCTGATTGTTGGCAATCCAGATCGTAGTCTTCAAGAACAATATATACAATAATAACAACAACAAAACCTTATCCTAATAAATAGGATTAGCTACATAGATCGTACGATACTATTTGGTTCTATCAGAAATTAAATTTTCAGTAATATTATTTACTAAAAGATTTCTTTTTATAATTTTCTCCAATATCCTTTTTGACCTCCTTCTATATTTTTTCATAGGTTTAAAGATCATATGATTAACTTTTATTACTGATACCACTAATGGCTTTCTTTGCACATGACTAAATCACCTTAATTAATTTTCTATTATCTTCTCCTTAATAGGTGTCATGTCAATATATCCTCATATGCATTCATTTCATATCTTTCCCTTTCTTATATGACTACACATCCATCTTGACATTCTCATTTCTGTTACCTCCTTTTTTACTCTTGTTATCCCTTTAGAGCCCAACATTCATTGTCATAAAGTATAGTTGGTCATATAGCAGTCCAATAAAATTTTCCTTTAATCTTAATAGGTATTTTATGGTTACAAATAACTCCAGATGTCTTTCTTCATTTTAACTATCCAACTTATATCCTATGTGTGACATCTCCATCAATTTTTCTATTACTTTGCAAAATAGATCATAAGTACTTAAATTTAGATATTTATAGTATGATATACTCTTCAATTCTTATATCCAAATCATTTTTATTTTGTTTCTTGTTAAATTTGTAATGCATATACTCCATTTTACTCGGATTCAAGTAAAAATCCTTTGATTCCAAAGTCTATCTCTAATTCAAGAACAATCTATATTAAAAAAAAAATTATAAGAGTTGTTTGAAGACATGCAAAGGATGGCAACAAAATGTTGCAAAATTGCTAGAATTGAGGATGTGGGGTGCATGTATGCTTAAGTAGCAATTTGGCCAAAATGGATCTTCTTTTCTTTGCTTTCACCTTATTTATATTGCAGGGGGATTTGAAACAATTATTCCATTAGTCATTATCAATCAAAGTAAGGATTATAAATGATATCAATCCATTCAGGGGGAAAATAGCCATTTATACCTATCCATGTTCACTTGTTACCTTAACGTGATAGATGGCACTGAGGTTAATGGTTCCAACCCTATCTCCAACTCCTCTTTCAAGTACATGTTGTTCGATTACTTGTTTGATGAGTTCTACAAAAATAAGTTCTTTGAAGCCTCGTAACTCGACTAGTTAATTGCGATGATACAAGTTCATGTGGCTTGAGAAATAATCATGTTAAACTGACTTAAACCCCAATTTCAATCAATCCTTGTTTAATGGTCGAAAGAATTCTACATAATGATGAACAATCAAATAAATTTATAAATCTTAATCCAATAGATATAAAAATTTAAAAATTTAATTTTAAATTATATTTTTTGTACCTATAAAATTATTTGTTTAAAATAAAAAATTGTTAAAAGTAACTTAAGTATTTAGGTAGGTCAAGCATAAGTTTAATGATTAGTGATGTCTCCAAAAGTGTGTGATCATTTTTTGATTAACCAAGTCAAATTTATGGTTGATACAAAGAAATAAGTTCTAACAGTGGAGAAGAGTCTATTGAACATTCTCTAATATATAAATTAGCATCTAGAAATTTAGTAGAGAAATCTCGAGAAGCTTAATTGTGATCATACATTTGAATTTTTTTATAAGATTTAAGACAGTAAATAAATAAATAAAATGAAAGGTTAATTCTTTGCCTTTATTGATTGGACTATCAGCTGTATTAAATGACTGAAATTTAAAGTTAAGCAAGAAAACTAATATCTTAATCTTAAGCTTAGCTAAGATTAAGGCAAATCAGACTTGCTTTTATTGCAAGTGCGAGTATTTCACTTAGTTCGACTAAAACAAAGCCGATCAGCTATTTTAGTATATATTAATAGATGATAAATTTTAAAAAGTTCAGTAATTAATCTATAAATTTAGCCCTATTAGGTAGATGGGGATTTTATCTTAAAATTGATCATTTGTTTATTAGAGTTCATGTAGTATCAACGCAAGTGCATGATAGAGTTCATGTTAGATTGCGTACATCGCTCTTGGCATCTAGTTACAACTTGTTATTTTTGCAACACATTAATTAATTAATTACTGCTAACAACGAATTAACAATCACAACCCGGAAGACTCTGTTTGATATAAAATCTCACGAACAATTATATTCAGTTTAACCAATCACAAAGCCAACCTCACTGGCTTTGTTCATTGAAATTCACCCACCTTGTGTTTATTAATTTAGTACTGAGACAGTGTAATTGATTGCTAAAAGAAGAGACTGGACTTTATTCATTGATCTGACATTAAAAAAACCCGGCGAGGTGGGCATTTTGCTTAGGGAACGAGGAACACCCAGAAATGGAAAATATTTTACATTTGATTCTGTCACTGTGTATTATTGTATATCACTAATTCCTCTCACCTTGTGGGGTCCTACTTTCCTCATATGTATCGTGGGCTTGTCTTGTTCTTCAGAATAAATTATGATGTTTTTCTGTAAACACCAGCCATGATCGAATTACATGGCAGATTCCTCACACCAGCCTGTGTGCAGTGGTTTCTTCGAGGTCAAGGATTCCAGCAATCAGCCAAAATACATCTTTTTAAGCAGCTAATAAATAAAATATCAGGTTTCGGCATTTTACAGGTCAGACGACTTTATTATAATCCATTATTTGCAGAAGTCGTAATTTTCTCGGTTTTATTCATTGAGATGTACATACAATCGATTGCAAATTTTACCAAATTTTTTATAAAATTTATAATATTTTATGTCCAATTTTTTTGTAATAGTATAAGTTATGTAAATATAATTATTCGTGTAAAAATTATTATCTTTTTAAGATCTTTTAATTTTTTTTTCATAAATATTGTGACAAGATGGCACTTGTACTAATCGTCTGTTTTTGGTGTTTATTGCGGTTCCGTATTGAATTTGGACTTTTCAATTTTCTAATAGAGTAGAAAGTTATGACAGAGAGAGCATATACGATATACCTGGAGAAGAAGATGGCAGAGAGTGTGTGTGTGTGTGTGGTTTTTTTTTTTTTTTTTTGGCATTATTAGATTGCCGACTTCCATACTGTACTTTCTATATTGTTATATTTATACCGCCATTTCTAACGTACAGTATGCTGCAACGTAAAACAGCAATTAGATCAATATCAATGCGTATTTTAATTTCAAAGTATATTTAAATATTTTAATTATAATACATATTTTTATTTCTATCCGTTATGAAAATAATTGTGTAATTTTTAATTTCTTCAAAATTGAAAGTATAATTTTAAATGCATGAATAAACAACAAAATTGACAATAACCTTTTCTTGTTTTTACATCCTGACTTTTCTATCTTCTAAAGAAAAATTGAGACAAACTGTCCCGTACCAATCTTCGAACCCGAGCACATAATGGTTAAAGAATTAAGCACTTTGACACGGAGACTTATTACAAACTGTTATCCCCTCGTATTCCCTTATCCAATAATATAAAGTATTCGGGGCAGTTTGATTCAAATCGATATGGAAAAAAAAATCAATAAAGAAAATTAAAGAAAAATACAATGAAAATACAATGATTATTTATTTTATTTGATTCAATAAGAAAGAGAATTAAATTCCTTTGATTCATTTTGAAAATAATTGGTACGAGAAAATTTTATTTTTTATTATTAAAAATAATAGTTATATTATTATAATTATTAATATTTTATTATTTCTTAATATTATATTATAATTATTATTGAAATTTATTTTTATTATTTATAATTAATTTATTTTCTATTTACTAATATAATTAATTTTATCATTCAGTAATATTATAATCTTTACAATATTTATCATTTCAGTATTTTCATTTATTGAAATTTTATTATTATTTTCATTATTATATGATTATTAATATATAGTATTGTTATTTTATTAATACTATTGATTATTTTATTATCCTTTTATCCCCTTTTAATTATTATTATTTTAATAATATTGGTAATTATAAATATTTTATTATTATTATTAAAATTTTCAATTTAATTAATTAATATTTACTATTTTATAATTATTATATTAGCATTAATACATGGTATTGCTATTTTATTAATATTATTAAATATTTTATTATAATTATTATTTTAGCATTTAGTATTATTTTTTAATATTATTAATCATTTTGTTATATTTATTTTTGTAATTATTATTTTATTAATATTATTATAACTATTACTAATCTTTTTACTTTTATTCTTTTTATTATCATTACTATTGATTATTATTTTATAATAATTATTTATTTTTAATATTTATTATTTATTATTAATAGTAATTATTATCATCATCATCAAAAATGATAAATTTAAAATTTAGAATGTAGGAATTTAATTTTCTAGGAAATTAGAAGGAATTATCATTACTCCATTTGAAATAATCTCATTAAGAGAAAATGAGGAAAAAAATCAAAAATTTCTAAAACAAATATATATACAAAAAGAATAAAATCTTTCAATTCCCCCCCCCCTTTTTAGTTACTCCCAAAATAAACGGCTCTTTAGTTTTTGGATTTTGCTCCTTTAAAAAGTACGTAAGATTGTATTTTATCAGGTAAGATGAAATATGACATCTGTTAATAAATAATAATATTTAAATTTATAATTTATATATTTTTAGTTAATTTCTAATTAAAAATTATAATATTCATTTGAAAAAATACAAATAACTTCCTTAAAATATAGCTTGGTGCCACATAAATTTCAAAATCTGTAAATAAGCCTCTTAAAATTTTAAAAAAATAAAAATATTGATAATCTAGCTAAAAAAGAGAAAAAATAGGAATGTAAGCCACTATTTAATAACTATTTTTTTTATCAAATTTCGAATGAGTTTCAACTAAAATAAATTATTAATAATAAAATTATTCTTATAATATGTTTATGATATAAGTATCTGAGATATTCATAATTAACTAGTGAATACACATTTGCACACTACTAATAAGATTTGAGATAAATATAAAGAGGAATAATTGAAAAATTAATTAATTAATCCTTCTTAAATTTATCTAAATTCTTATTTGCAGTTGACATATATATTATATGTCCACTTGTTAACTAAAATTTTTTTTAAACATTTTGAGAAAATTATTACTAATACTTACCAAAATTGCACTTGGAGATATCAAATATTTTTTTATTTTTACTAAAAAATTAAAAAAAAAACATAGCTACTTTATTTCTATTTTTTTTCATTTAACTGAAATTTTAATATTTTACTATATTGAAAATTTTGAGAGAATTATTTATAAATTTTAAGAAAGTTACGTGGCATAAAAATATACTTTAACAATTTATTTATATTTTTTCGGATTCATTTTATTTTCTCAAGTCTATATTATTAATTGTCGTATATTAATTTACTTTTGTAAATAAAATAAGTACACATATTAGCATCAAGTGCTATTAATTTACACACTCCACATCATTCTTAAGCTTATGGATATTCATTCATAGGGTGAATTACATTTGACTCAAATAGTGTAATTTGTGTATTTGCGTATCAGTAGAGTGAGCACAGGGTGTGTAATTGATACTGATATTTTTATTAAAAGAATGGAAAATAAGAAAAATAGACGAGAAGGTCTATCAGACTAGGCGTGTGAATCTACTAGGAATGGTAATGAGCTGAGCGGATTCGTTTCTACCTTAAATTGTTCTATTTTTGTACTTTCCTATTTTATAGGATGGAGCAAATTGGAATACCATGGTCGGTGTCTTATGGGATAATTTGTATATTTGAGAAAAAAATTAAAAAAAATAAGAAGAATTTTAAATTTATATATTTGAAATTTAAATTTAATTAATATAAAATATTTATTATTTAATATAGTTTTACCATATATATTTCAAAAACATATAATTTAGTTAATAAATTATAATAATTAGGATAATAATTTTTTATTTTTTTGTTTTATATAATAATTGAATTGTTAAAAAATATATTTATATAATCTACATATATTATTTATATAAATAAACTTATAATATTAAATATACGAAATTCTATATACTAAATTATACTAATACCATTTTATATCTGCAAAATCTAGCTCAAATTAAAAACTTCTCATACATCCTACTTCCCATGACAAATTTTTTATCATCCATACGCTTCATCGGAAGAAAATTCGCAGAACAAACATCCGCTCGAAAATTTTGCTATCCATAGAATGTACCTGGAAATTGCGCTGAGGGAAAAGGACACGACAGATATGACGGAATAGCAGGAGTATACGGTGGTTGGAGCAAAAGAAGACCGGATGAACGTTAGGAGAGCATTCGGACGCCACTGCCCCGTGCCCAGACAGACTGACCGTTTGTCTTTTCCAATTCGACAAATCCGAGAGCAAACGCGTCTCTCCGCACGCCTGGAAATCAATTGACACAAACCTTCCGCTCGAATGACAAATTTTACCATGAATTGATATAACTGATGAACTACATTTGATTCAAAGATTGGATCGTTGAATTAAATTTACAAATAAAATAAACTTAGAACCCAAATTTAAATAAAAATTTATAATATATTATTAAATTTTATTATATATTAATTTTATTTTTTAAAATTAAATTAACATATTATTTGATAACAAATTAACCATTAAATTTAATAATACATTAATATACTATTATGTTAGTGTTGTACTATAATTTTTTTTAAATTTAAAATATTAATTTGATTGTTAAATAAATTAAATATAATTTATGATTAATTAGTTTTATTTGATTCATGAATCAATTTAATAAATTAATTATATATAAATATATTTTAATAATATTATAAAATAAATTATGATTTTAAATATAATATTATATTATATAATATATTTAGATGAATTTAAATATCAATTTTTATATAATTTTTTGTTAAATGAATTAAATAAAATTATTAATTTGATTCATTTTTATTTAGATTTGCTTATTTGAGAAATTGATTCATTCAATTAAATCAAATACAAGTGAATTATCAAATTAAGCCGAACGGTTCACAAATTTAATTCCAACTGAATTCAATTTTTTTTATTCATTTGATTGCGACTAGAGTTTTGAGTCAAGCCGAATTAGTTGACAACTCAACTTGTGTCTATCCTACTTTCATATTTTACTATTTTTTTTAATTCCTTCTTACTAATTTCAATCATCCTTCTTCTTTATTTATTTTAATATTAAAAATTATAAAATTTTCATATGCAATAAATCAATAATCCCTTTAACGTAAAAAAATGATCGAGACCCAAATTACGCATTCAATTAAATTCCACTGTTTCTCTGTTCTTTTCTTTTAATACTGGGAATGGCCAAACACAATAATACTGTCATGATATATCATAATTTTTAAAATGGCACAGGTGATTAAATTGGACACATTTACTGGTTTATTGATTCAAATATAGAATTAATGATTAAATTAATTTTGATTTTAAAAATATAAATTATATATATATTAATAATATATATTTAAAGTAATAAAATATAAATAATATAATAATTTATACTATAAATAATTAGAAAAATAAAAATTCTATTGATATAAAATTATAAAAGTGTTATATTTAATTATTCTAAAATTATAATTTTTTAAAAATTTTGAAAACCGATTCAATCCATTAATTTTGATTAATTCGCACCAATTTTAATTAACTTACATTGATTTACATTAATTTACATATATTTTCATCCAAAAATTATAATTAAACCAATTTATCAGTTGATTCACTGGTCCGACAGCCAATTCAAAACAATTTTTAAAATTATATAATATATGTAATATACATGCAAGCCGCCCTACGCTTCACGCAACCGTACTCTCCAAATACCATTAAAAAAAAAAAAAAAAAGGAAAACACATACACAGATACGCACACATAACTGCGACTGGACTGAAAGTTACTACAAGACCTCAATTTCCAAAATTCAGTAATTTATGTCAAAATAAATAAAATTTGAGATGAATGTAAAAAAATAAATAAATGAAATTCCGTGTTCCCTGGCTGTCTCCCTGATCAAGCGAAAGTGGTACATAAGAAAGCTGGCTGTGGCATAGGAAATGAAATAAATCTGATAACTGGAATTGATGCTGATGATAATAATATTATATATAATTATAATTATAATTAGCCTGAGGAGATGTGGGGCCCACCACTTAGTTTGTTTGCCTATTCAGTAACATGGGATGTCCCTAATTACAAGAAATAATTCACCTGTAGAATCTCAATATTCAAAACACACACATGTTCGGTAACAACTCATTTTTTTTTCTTCCTAAATACTATAAAACTTTCTTTCCTTTCAATAGTATTGAAAATTTTACTTTTTAAAAAATAAAAAATAGATAAATTATTTAATTAATCATTATCTTATAAATTAAGATAAATAATTTTTTTAAAAAAATTCTACTTTTTATAAAATATAAAAAATTACTTACCCTCACTTTCTTTTAAATAAATTTTACTTTTTATATTATTTATAAATACAATAATAAAATTATTTTTATTAAATTTAATTAATGATAGTTAAATTTTATTAATTTATATTATAATAATATTAAAAATATAGTAGTCATTCTATTAACAATTGCTAAAATAGTCAAAATTAAATTAAATAAAATTATTCTCATTAAATTTAATTAGTAATAATTAAAATTTATTAATTTATATTATAATAATATTAGAGATATAGTAACTATTTTATTAATATTTTTTAAAATATTCAAAATTAAATTAAATAAAATATGAGAAATTACTTCTTAAGAAATATTATTTCTTATATATAAATCAAATAATTTTCAATAATTCTCAAAAAAATTACGTAAAAAATTATTTTCTAAAAAATTTAATTTTTTATGAAAAATTATTTTTTATATTAACTAATCGATTCCTTACACTCTTGTTCCACCTCATCTATTTCTTTACTTTTTATTTTAATCCAACACGACCAAAACGAAATCAAGGTCGACTATTTTCTCATCCAAGAAGCTAAGTGATTGATGAAAGAAAATATTAATTCGTCGTTAATCAAATGATAAACAACTTTTGAAAATTGCTAATATTAAATATAATATTTATTCCTTAATTATAAAAATAATAATTATTACAAATCTTAAATTTTATAATTAATATAATTAATTCTTTTTTTACTTTTGTGAGCTTTAATATAATTCTTTAAAATTTAATTCATTTTAATCATTAATTTAAATAGATCAAATTACGTAAAATTTGATCTGATTTAATCACATATACAAATTAATTCGTTTAGATCAAAATTTGAACGAATTGATTTGCGGACTTATAACTAAAGTCTACATATTCATAAATCAAATAATGGTTACAGATTGAATCAGGCCATCTAAATTTTGATTTATTTTTTAAACAAGTTTAAAGGGGTCAGTTCGTACAATTGAACTATACACGAATCGGTCCATTTTACACTTTTAGTAGTATATAATTATTATATTAAAAGTATAAATAGAACTTTCTTGTAAAATAGTTTAAAATTACATCCTACTCTTTTTACATTTAAATTGAAAGTAATTTATATTTGATTATGTTGGAAAATGTAAAAATGGAACCCAAAACTTTCTAATTTCTTTTGCATTAGTATAGATTATTATTTATTTCTAATTTCTCTAATTTTGTTTGTATTCTCTTATCAGATATTTATTTATTTTTTAATGTGAGTTATATTTATTTTTGGAAAAAATAAAAAGTAAACGCTAAACCTAACTAATAATTATTGATTTTGTTATTATAAAATTAATCTATAGTATAAAAGTTTTAAATTTTTTGTAAAAATAAAGCCTTCTTAGAAGTATCAAAATAGACTGTATGCTAGCTAAATTTTAAAATAACAAATGACTCGCATCAAAGGCTTCTTAAATTAAAAGACTAACTAATGATGGTACTACATTTAAGATTTCAAAAGCTAGTAATTAACATTAATAATTAATCGTTACATCCTTTTAAAATTTCAAAAGTTTATATGTCATTAGAATTTGCTCTATAGTTTACTATGCACCAATAAAATCACTTTCGAGGATTGCATAACTTATTATAAGTACGAGAAAATAGTTTCTGAACTCATATAATTTACTATGAACTTATAGAGTTATGCTTTGGGTTTACGTAATCAATTATATTTTATAAAGTTCTACATATCATGCTACAAAAGGGATCAAGGTGTACTTAAATTTCTTTAGTATCAAAATGGATTATTACATGATAAATATGGTTAGATACAAGATGTAAGGCCATGCAAAGAGGTATAATGGTATTATAAACCATGATTTATATTGTGCATTGAAATATTTTGCTATAAATGAGTTTCAATGTGTCATGGCTTATAAGAATGATGATAAGTGTGGTGTAATGAACTAAAAATTTAAACATCGAATTTGGTAAATGCTTGTGAAGGAAAAGTTAACATTGAGGGATAAGGATAGATTTATAAGTGATAAGGATGGAGGAAAGTTATAAGAAAATTTACTTGCTTTCTATTTTGACTACTTTTGAGTTATTATTAAATTAATACTTTTATGATAGACAGGGACATGGATAGTGGAATGCATAATGGAATATGAGAATATAAGAATGATATTGAGTATAATATATCAACAATAAAATTTATGTTAAAAGTGGGACATTAGTCAATATATAGTCAATTATCACCTTTTGAATTGCATTTTAGATTGACATGGTTAATGATTATATAGTCAATTATAATTTAGTAAAATTAGCTAATGAAGTTAAAACCATAAACTACATTCTTTTCTTAAAATATCCATTAACCTTTCACTACAACAAATCAATACTTGTGCCATAATCAAAATTATGGCACAAGATCAAAATTTCTATGGCTATGTTATTTAACCATAGAAATACTTGTTGATTAATCTTGTGACACCAGTAAACATGGTAAAAAAATTATCACGAGAAAAAAGATCCTTTGATATAGATAATTTTTTTTTGGTTACAAATTTACTTATGACAAATAGATTCTTCTAGTTACGAGTACAAACATAGTAAGAAAGATATATTTGTGACTAGCAACTTATACTACCATAAATAAAATTGTGGCAAAAAAATTATTATAAAAATTAATGTAATTAGTTAAAATAATTTTTATATATTTAAATTAAACCAATTATCTAACTAATTCAATAAGGTGTTATCCTATCATTTTATTTACATATTTGTTAAAATCTATTAATATCAAATTAGGATAAATTGTTGAAACTCTATCTATCTAGAAATATTTATATTTACAGAGAATCGAACTTGAATGTCCAAGTTAAGGAATGTAATACCTTGCCATTGTATTAATTTTCTTCTTTAATATTACAATACAATATATTTTATATAAAGTTTTAATTAATTAGTTAACTTCAAAAATAAAACTATACTCATGTGATATTAATTATATAATAAAATATTATACAAATAGATATAATAAAATACACTAATAAATATTTTATCATTTTATTTTAAAAAATATTTTTTATAAATTAAATTCTCATGTATTTTATATTAATTTATCATTTACAAATATCTTATATTAATTTTATCTCTCATAATTAATTAATTAATTAATTTTATCCTTTTATTAATATTTTTAATAATTATTATTAATTGAGTTATTACAAAATAAAACTAAAATATTTACATTTTTGAGTAATTTTTTTTTATTTTCTAAAATTCCTTCAATAAAGTTAAATTACATGAAATAAATATCCATATATATCATAACTTTGAACTATTATGTATATTTAAATTTTGATTATAAATTAAAATTTAAATTATTATAAATTATTTATTTTTAATTTTTTATTTATAATACATATTTTTTTATTCATAAATATAAGTTAAATTATTTGAACCTTCAAAATTTTTTTGCATTAATCTCATCTCTCATATGTTACCTATATTTATTTTTTATTTTTTCATTTATTAAGTTATTAACCTATCAATAAAATTATAAATAAATAAATTAAATTAATTAAATTATATTTAGAAGAAAAGAAATTAATAAGGAATGAAGATAAAAATTTACACTATTTTATATATATCACTCCCTTAAATAAAATTTACTTAAATTTTGTTAATATAATAATTTAATTATAATTATTATTTTTAATTTTTTAATGAAACTTTTGTTAATATTACAGTGATAAATGTAAAACTTATTATTAAATATCTCTATAATAAAAATTATTATAACTTATCTAAAAAATTATACTATTTATATATAATATAATGATTTTAATATTTTTATAATATATATATTTTTTGTTAACAAATTTTTCAAGAATTATGTAATTTGATAAAAAAATAAATTTTTATAATATTTTATATCTTGAATAATTTTTATTTAATTAATATTTTAAAAATTAGACTAACTAATGAATTGAAAAAATTGTTATATATGTTTGTATTATATATATGTACATATTAATTTTATTAATTTTTAATTTTAGTATGTATAGAATTTAAATTAATTAAATAATTATATAATCAATCTTTAATACATTATAATATTTATTTTATTGATGTATATTAATTTTATTATATAAATTTAATTGATGAAAAGTTAAATAATTATTTATTATTTATGAAAAATAATTACATTCTAATAGATATTAAATTTAGTACATATATAAATAAAAATTATTAGGAGCTTAATAATTGAACTCTTTCTTACATATTTTAAGAATTGGGGTTCAACTTTTATCTCAATTATTTTAAGAAAAATAATAAAAGTACATAATTATATATTTTATAAGTAGTTCTTTTTTTACATATATTTCATGAATTAACTAATTAAAAATATTATATTCTATAACTTTTTTATTTTAATTTATTAGGGTTAATCAGTTGATGAATTAACTATTTGCTAAATACTTATAAAATATAAATACTTGTATTTTTTATTGTCTATCATATTGTAATATGTTATACTTATTATAAACAATCTTTTTTATATGTATAATTATAAAAAATGATATATTTGACTATGATTTTATTTATAAAATTAATTCGTAGCATAAGTAATACTTTACTATAAATAATTTTTTTTACTTATATAATGAAATAAGTGATACTTTGTCACAAAAAATATGTACTTATAACTAAATTTATGGCACAAGCGATACTTTACTATAAGGATTGTGTCCTCATAACTTAGTTTGTAGTACAAGTGATATTTTACTACAAGTAAAGTTTTCTATTGCACAAGTGATGCTTTGCAATGAGAAATGTGTTCTCGTAGCTTAATTTTATAATACAAGTAATATTTTGCTACGGATAAAATTTTTTCATAGTACAAGTGATATTATGCCATGAAGATTATATTCTCATAACTTAATTTATGGCACAAGTAATATTTTATCATAAATAAATTTTTTTCGTGACATAAATTTTTTAAATTTTTAGATATTTATTTAAATTTGTTGGTTTCCCTGAAAAGAGGAAAAATTGTCACGATTTTTGAATTTTTGTTATATAATTCATAGTACAAGTATTAATTTGTTATAGTATTTTCATTCCCAAACATTATCTTTTTTTTTTATTTTCTCATTTCTCACTATCATCCTTCAAGCTCCCAAAGGATACCCTAAAGTATTCAAGAGGAATTCTTTAATTCTCCTTAATCTCATTTTCTTGAGGTAAATGATTTACCAATTGTTGATTCCTTATTCATTAATTATCCTTATACTCATCTATTTTCTCTTTTACAATTGTGTTTTCCAAACAAAAATATTAATGAAAGTGGAGCCAAGAAAATTTTAACACATAATCTCTTATTTAATTGATGAATAGACGTTACACTTAACTTATCTTACATTCCAATCACTCTTTTTAATCTTGTGAGTAATATTTTACTTAATCTCTAACTTAAATTGATGTCTCAGTGAGTTTTAATGTTTTTTATGATACGTTGATTTCATGAGTGAAAATAAGGTTAGATGCATTAAATTGATGGATTGTGTGACAAGTTATCATAATCAAAGATGCTATTTAATGCATTTGATGATTTGGTTGAACATTACAAAAAAATATATATTTAGTGATGAAATTTTATCGATGAATTTAAAGATGGTTTTTCACTTAGTAAATAGGATTTTAAAAGTGATATTTGTCTTTTGAATTTAATGACAAATTTTTTAACTCATTGTTAATTCTATCACTAGTTTGTAATATTTCTAAAATTTTTTCATTTAAAGATTTATTCATCACTAATTATGTTAGTACATATTATTAACAAAGTTAGGAAAAGAGTTAAAAAATTAGGGCAATAAATTACCAATGAATTTAGCAATAAATTTTTGCAAGAAAATTTAAAAATTTATATGATAGTAAATTTTTTATTGAAAAGTAGTGATGGGCATTGATAAATTAATTGCTAAATCCTTTGATAGTCTATATGCACCTTTTCATTAACTAATATTTTGCAATGGATACATTTCTGGTTAAAATGAATTATATATTAGTTTCTAGCATTAGATCACATCTTTAAATTAGGGTATATATCAATATCTAGAATTTTTAAATCTAGTGATATAAGTTCAACATGATTTGATTCTTTTTAAAAGGAGGTTGTGCTCTACCAAAATTGGTGGTGATAAGGATAAAAGTTAATCCAAGATTATCCTTGGGTTACTTTAGGATTGTTTTTGCTTTTCAATAATGCAATTCTTGTATTATTAGTTACTAAGCATAATCCTAAAATGACCCAAAAAGGATCTTAGGTTAGTTATTCTCCTTATTACTATTAAATTTGATGGAGGTGTAACCTTTATTTTACAACAACCAAATAGTAAAGAAATAGTGTAAAAGGTGTGAGTCTCGTGACTTTGAAAAAAAGATACAAGACAACTAGGTATTTGAATGTTGTTGTATAATGAAGAAAATAAACAATGATGAAAATCGAACTTGACTACGATATTCTTAAAAAAGTTCTTTACTTTCATGTCCTTTATAACTATTTTAATCCTTAAACCTTTAATTTATTAGCAAACTTTTATAGAAATACCTACTCATTTTTTTAATAGTACTATTAGATTTACTTTATTAGGTTAGCAGTGAATGAATTAAAATAACTCATTTTTGTTTATTTCAAAATTGTGTTTTGACGTATATTATGGTTAAAAAAGGATGATAGCTTAGGAGTAATAATTTGTATATCAATAATTGACAATCAAGTAGCATGAGTGCAATATCAATGCGTTATTTAAGAGTTAGTAATTTTTTGTATTTATTTTTATTTTGATATATATAGAGCTTTGATATCAATATTTTTAGGATATATGTTGAAATTTATTGATTTTATCATATTTTTACTTAATATAAATAAAATATTCACATTTGATTTTCTTTTTATGAATAAATTTTATTTTATGAAGTTAAATTGAAGTATTTGATTATTAAAAAGATTCTAACTTTATGAAATTTAATTAGGTAGAGTTTTCTTTGTTTGGATCACTACAAAAATGAATAGCACATTGACAAAATGCATAATATAAGTAATAGCATTTTCAATATGACATTGTAGATTTTTTAGTAATTTTCTAATATAGTGATGGATTTGTTGACCATTTAACATTAGTGGCAGATTTATCCAATAAATCCTTTATTATATTGAGATTTAGCAATGTATGCAAAATAGTGATAGGAAAATCCATTGCTAATTTCATACCGTTGTGCATTTTTTGTAACAAATTGCAATAACTTTAACAATAAATGAAAATAATTTGTTGCTTATTAATTACTGATGTGTTGCTTTTTGACACATTTTTATTGCTATTTCTATTGCTAAATATTTTAGTAATAAAATTTCTCTAATTAGTAAAAGATTTTTTTTGTTTGCTAATTAGTGTTTTGTTTATAGTGGAAGTTTGGTAGGGATTTAATGAGGTTTGGAGAGTATTAATTACATATCAACCATGATTGCTAAAAAAACCTATATAATAGTAGTATATAATTAATTATATAGTCAATTATGTATTTTTGAGTTACATTATGGGACATCATAATCGATAGCATAGTTAATTATTTGAATTAAGTTTTGATTTTGGATAATGATAATTGCTTATATAGTTAACTATAATTGTTTACAACTACCTTTAGATCTTTATATTTAATTATATAGTCAGTTATAAGTGTTAGAGTTTGCCTTTGGACATTAAAAGTCGAATATATATTTGATTATGACCTTATTTTCTAACAAAAACGTATTTTATGAAAAATAAAGTGTAATGGACTATCTTGAACATGATATACAAGAGTGAATGACGTCAAATGCATATGATAATGCATAGTGTGAATTGTGAACCTACTTATACGCTTCTTAAAGGTTAAGATGTAATTTTTAAATACTATATTTCAAGATAAATATACATTAATTAAGATTTTGCCATCATTTTATAATTTACACATTATTTCACTTTCTTTTATATATTTCATTACATTTTTCCTATTCACTTTTATTATTTACAACTTTAATGTCAACACCCCTAAATAACATAATACATTTTTATTATACTAATATTTTAAATAATTTTAAGATTTAGTTTTATTGAATTACTTAGTTACATATTCTACTTTATAATACAACAAAATTGGAATGTAATATTTTTAAGGCTTATGTGAAAAGCTTTCATAAAAAAGTTCAAAAACAAAATTTATAATCCTTGTTTTTTATGTTACCCTCTTATTCTTTTTTGTAAACCTTATTCTTTACGTTACCCTCTTTTTGTGAACATACTTATATGCTTCTTAAAGGTTAAGATGTGTTTGAATATTTTATCATTGATTCTTAAATCTTGGAAAGGTTAACCATTATGATATGCTTTGTGGAGCTTGTGTATGCATAAATGCTTCTGTTAACTTAAGTTTAATATGAAACTGATACTAGGAGGTATCTATTGAATTGATGGATGATTTGTTAATGATGACATGAGAATGTAATATGATATGATGTGATTGTTATGCATAAGGATTTGTGTGCAAAGTTTGTAATGTTGGATTACCATGAGACCCTAGAAGGACAAGGTTGAAGCTTATAATAGTTAGTTCAACATGTGACTTTGGAGGGATAATGTTAGAGCTTATAAGGAACAAGGGTGATGAGAATCATAAGGTAGATGTATATTATGTTATATTAACTGTAATGTTGTATGATTCCATGCACTTCT
Organism: Sindora glabra; assembly: GCA_020226215.1. Lineage (NCBI taxonomy): Eukaryota > Viridiplantae > Streptophyta > Magnoliopsida > Fabales > Fabaceae > Sindora > Sindora glabra. Next base: position 61,045,079 of record CM035233.1, read on the forward strand.
TACAATGGTTAGTTCAACATATGACTTTGGAGGGATAATGTTAGAGCTTATAAGGAACAAGGGTGATGATAATCATAAGGTAGATGTATATTATGTTATATTAACTATAACGTTGTATGATTCCATGCACTTTTTATGTTTACACTTGATAGGTGTAACTTTATAGGCAATTAGACATATGGTATTAGAGATGTACATGGGCCGGGCGGATAGGCCCGACCCATAAAAATAGAGGATTTAGGCCTTCTTTTTTTAGCCCGTTACGCTTTTTTTTAAAAGGCCAATTAATAATTAGGTCAGGCTTGGGTCAAGATAAAAAAGTTCAACAAGCCTTGCCCAGCCTGATTATATTAATTTATTTTTTATAATATAATTACACATTAGAAAAATAATTATATCTAATTATTTTTAATGTAAAAAATATTAATTTAATATAATTTAATATTTTATATATTTAAATATCATATTATTTTTTTAAATATATAATTTTTATAAATAATTTTTTTTACTTAAAAAATAATTAAAAAAATTTATTCGGATAATCGAGCCATCCTAACGGGCCATTTATTTAAATAATCGGGTCAACCCATGCCATAATTTTTTAAACACTAATTGGATTGGGCCATAAATTTTATATAGTTTGATCCGGTTGGCTCGGCCTGAAACCTATCCTGCCTGGCCCATATACAACTCTATATGTTATGCATATAATGAGGTATTTTGTTAACAATATTTGATAATTGTATAGTGGTTTTATAGAACCTTAAAAAGGCATTGGATGGTTCCCTTTTATACTTGTTTATTATATTATAAATTGTTTTCAAATTACTTATTGATAGGATATTTCTTACTAAATTTTATGCTTATTGTTTTATGGGTTCAACCTTTTAGATACATGGTAGGATCTTTCATTTCAATTATCATAGTGCATAAGGTACCCTTCTTTAAGGTTTAACATCATCTTTTAGTGGATTTGATAGCATATTTTAATTTCATATAATTATAGATTCCAATAAAAGGGATGAAATAGTATAGTGAATGAATTCATTTTTGAAATAAGATTCAAATTAAGGATCCTTTTGTTGGGTAGTTAAGATAATTTATACCCTACTATAAGGTCCATAAGCTAACTTAACTAATGGTTGTCAAATTATTGATTTGTATAGAATGTTTGAAAATAGAATGAATGATTGGTGTTTCAAATTAATTATGTCCAATGTATGAATTTCTTGTTGTGATGCAAATCAAGCTAATAAGATTATTGATGAATAATCTTATGTTAGTCATGATCAAATTGAATTATGATAAAATATGACTCTTAGAAAATTCTTTTTGAAAATAAAATTTATAAAAATTACAAAAATATAGGTGATACATAATATTTTCTTAATTCTTACTTCTATAATTTAAATGGAGAAAGATGTATCAAGGATTTTTTTTCCAACATGGTTTGTTCATATCATGGTACTTGCTACGATAACATCAAGGTTTAAATTTTTAAAATGACGTAGTAAGTTTAAAAGTTATCTGATTAAATTTAGAAAATAACTATAATAAATTATTAATGTAGTAATATATTGATATATCATCATAATTGATTATTAATATATTATGGTGTAATGTATTAAATTTGATTAAAAAAATAAATTTGATATATAATTAGATTTAATAATATATTAATATATTAGTATGTCAATAATATATTATAATTTTTTTTAAAAATATTCAGTCATAAATTATCTATTTTTAATCAAATTTAATTAAATAATCTAAATTTGACATTTTTTAAATATATTACATCACCTTAAAAAAAGTTAAAAAAATCATAAAATTCACCGAATCTACGCGCTAAAACATAAACTACACCTACTTGTGTTGCTCCTTCTCTCAACACCATCTTTCTCTCTCATTGTCATATCTTAGCAAATAGTTTCCACTGTTTCCACATCAAACCCCGTAATAATCACCATCACGCCTCTCTTTCCAACCTGCATTCTCCTCTCCTCTCTCTAATTTTTTAACCCCACAGTTTCTGCGCCCCATAAATTCTTCAATTTCACTCTTCCTCCATCTCTCCACTGAGCTATATAAAAATTAGCTCACACCCAAAAATGTCTGTAAACCATTACTCTTCTGAGATTCCAGAAACATTTTGGTGGACTCATCAAAGCCAAACCATCCTAATGGAACCAATCCAAGACCACCCTTCCTCTACTTCTCCACCGCCACTAAATTCCCACTTCCACCACTACGACCGCCCCGCGTACCCGAATACACACGGCAATACGTCCCATCGCTTCAACCTAAACCAAAACGAAGATGATGAAGACGACGACGACAACGAAAACGCACAGGCAACCACGACTTCAGTAGGAGCAGCTGAAGAAGAAGAAAAAGATGCCATGTTCGAGAAGCCATTAACTCCGAGCGACGTTGGCAAGCTGAATAGGCTCGTCATCCCCAAACAACACGCGGAGAAGTACTTCCCCCTCAGCGGCGACACGGGGGAGAGCAAGGGTTTGCTACTGAGCTTCGAGGATGAGTCAGGCAAGTCCTGGCGATTCCGCTACTCGTACTGGAACAGCAGTCAGAGCTATGTGTTGACCAAAGGATGGAGCCGTTATGTGAAGGAGAAGCGTCTCGATGCCGGTGACGTCGTTTTGTTCGAGCGCCACCGAGCCGACGCTCAGCGGTTCTTCATCGGTTGGAGACGCCGGCAACAGAGTGGGTCCCCGGCGGCGCATGTTAGCAATAGTAGGGCGGTCGTGGGCGACAGCAATGGGATTAGCATGGGTGAAGGGTGGGCCAGAGGTTTCTATTCTGGGCATTCTTATCCTACGCATCATCATCGGCCCTTACCATACCAACCTCGCTGTCTTCAAGCAGGTCTCTCTCTCTCTCCCCCTTCTCATCACATTCTGGTTTTTAGTAACCCTACCCTGTCTCCCTTTTCCCTCAAACTTCTATGTTTTTCACGTTATATTATCTTTATTTTTATCTCCATGCAAGAAAAATGTTAATTAGCTATTTGCTTAATGACTCGAATTTTAATTAAAATGCTTAAGAAAGATGATTAAATAGTAAAATAATCATACTTCCATGGGTATGCGTGAAGGGCACCTTCCTGATTGATTGGGAGAATGAGTGTTCTGTGTTGTGTAAGAACCGGATTATCTTGTGTCTAGTATCAGATGAGATTGTCCTTTCAGTCTGGTTTCTGCCGTACATTTCGTGTGCCGCACACGCGCGTTCCTCAATGGGGAGAAAGGATCTCACCTAGTGCTAATAATATAATTAAGATTCTTCGGGTCCTAATAGTTTAATTTGAATTAAATTAATTCTTAAACGGTGCTAATAATGTAATCAAAATATTCAAGTTGTTCAGTTTTTGTCTTCATTTCATCTCCAACCATTCAAACTCGATGCATTTGTTGTTTTGCAAGCTGTATGTACTTAAAAAACGATGGACTAACATTGACATGCACGTGTTGAAATGTTACAGGAAACGGAGGGCCCCGAGAAGTAGATAATCAAAAGACGTCGCCGGTGCGAAACAGCTCGAGAGTACTAAGGTTGTTCGGAGTCAACATGGAATGCCAACCCGAACACGAATCCGGACCCTCCAAACCCGAATGTTCCTACCTGTCTTCAACACAGGGTACACCCAGCCGCCGGCGCCACCAGCACCACCAGTTCTACACTCATCCAACTTCGTATTCTCCCAACTCTCGTAATCAAATGGTACGTCAACAATCTCATACTCCTTTGTATTTACTTATACGTTACTGTTAATCGATTTCACGTATATTTAAAAAATAATTTAATGTATTTATTTATAATAAATTTTATCAAATTATTTTACATGTATAAAATTTAAAATAATTAAAAGTAAAGAAAAAAATTTTAAATAATAAATACAAGTTAATTAATAGTATGAAATAATAAAATATTTATTAATAAAAAATAAGAATAAATTTAAAAAATATTTAATATTTTATTAAAATTTTAAAATAATAAATATGAAATAATTTTTTTTTAAAATATGGCAAATAAAAAAGAACGGAAAGAATATATATTATATTCTTTTTTTAAATTCTTCTTTTCCCCAGGTGCGAGGAATTCATACACTAATATATTATTTTGGTATAGATGTAATTTAATGCAATTACACTTTTGCTCATTCTATTTTTTTTAATATTTACTGATTTTTATTTTTTTATTTTAAACTTATATTCGTATTCTTTTTTTTCCCAAAAAAGGGTGGAACGTATATTTTAAAAAATATAAAAATTTTTGGATATAATTAGATTAAATTTTAGGAAAGTGAGTATAATATATTTTTTGATAATTAATTTTTAAGAAATTGTTAATTCTGGTTGAAGATTGTATAGTATCGTTCTGGTATTTATTAATTTAGTGGGTGGAAAATAGTTTATTTGTTTTTTGGGATTGCGTTGTTCCCATCAAATGAAGCATATCTATCAGGTAAGGTGCGAAGTTGTGAATGACATGTTCCCAATGCAAATATGGCTCTTTCAATATAGGAAGGGTGAAGGTTGAAAAGGAAGTTGATTTGCAGTGAGGAATCTATTTTTTTAAGGTAAAACTGAGAGCACTTTAATGGCAGAAAGTTAGTTGGGAACTACAATGAAGAGTTGTTTAATTGACTATTAATTAATAAAATAAATAAAAAAATTTACTTCTCATGAAATAAAATTTTATTTATTACTTTCTCAAGTCAAGAAGAATTTATTGCAGATATTTTAGATTTTTAATTTTTATGATCAATTAAATAATTTTAAATTTTTCTTGAAATGTTTAGAAAAAAATTACTTTGAAATTTAATTTACTGCAAGAATTTACATTTTGTGTTAATCAAATCATTCATCCATTTTTTATATTATATTAAACAAGGAGATGGAATGGCACCTGATATTATGCATGTGCATAATTTCATGTGGGTCTTGAATGTGAAGTAACGAATTCAATGAATCACAATGAGCGTGGGGCCCCAAAGGTCCAAACTCCGTTAACATTAACAATTGATTAAGCAAAATTAGAGACAAGGTCAAAGGTTAGCTCTGGAAATATCTAGTCGAAGTGCATCTAATCATTTGCTCCAGGCCAACCAAACCTGTACAGAAAAGGGGGTAAAGTAGGTCGTTTTCCTTATTTTCAATATTGAAGAAAACTAGTAGTGCTTCTTCGGGGAAACCATTATTATTCATTTTTTATGATATTTTCTCTTGCTATATAGATGATTTTTTTTCCTTTTTTAAAAATAAAGAAACAGCTTTATTCTGGAGGGAGAATTAAGTTTCATGAAGAATTTTGCTAGTTACATTTTCTATCTCCCACTTCCGCACATTGTCTCAAAAAGCTTTGCCCTTGAATATGAAAAATATGATTCTGAAAAGAAACTAGCAGAGCACAAAACTTCCAAGAAATACCTTAACAAACAAACAAGTTCTATGTATGATATTGTATTATGATCTGCTGTGAAAGGAATAGCAGTAACAGGAAACTAATAATAGAACGTTAAAACAATAACAAGAAAGTATTTGTTAGGATATCTTGAAATTTCAAAATTCGAAATTAATTTTAAAATCATTTAATTATAATTTTTTTTAAAATATAATTAAATAATTTTAATTTAATAATTTTTAAAATTATGATATTATTATAAATTTTAAAACCTGCGGCTGTGAAATTTACTAATTATAGATGTGATTTGGAGGTGACATCCTAGAAATGGATCCATTTAGCCCCCCGTCGGGTCCCCCCAACGCTAAAAGGGTCAGGCTAACAAGCAGTAATAACAAGAGAAGTAGGAAGCAACCTAGAGGTGATGGTAGTACTGGAAAAGAGTGCGAGTGATCAGTGCGGCCAGTTGCAGGCTCGAGTGAGATAGGTAGGTAGGGGCCCACATGGGGTGACAGCTACAGCTGACGTCATCCATTTGCTAGATATGTAGAGTTTGGATGAGTGGAAAATCCTAAGCCAGGTGTTTATTTTCCTCCTCTGCCTCAAGATTTACTGTTCGAGGGCTCTTTATATAGTTAGTATAAACAATATTTGAGGCTGGTTTTGTGCTGGGAACCGAAGGTGTTGTGTTTTCTGATATAACAAGAATTTCTTAATCGAGAAGCAACGAAGTTAAGTATAAATATTTACGTGAGATACTGTATGTGATCTGATAATAATGCTAAAACATGTACAGTAAACCCACTTCTCAGTTTCTTGAAAGAAACTGAGGGAATCTATATTGTGATAGGTGAATAAATCCCTTAAAAATATAATTTGATATCACATAACCTTCCTTAAAAATTTTAAAATCTATAAATAATTTCTTTAAATTTTCAAAAAGACAAAAAGGATACGTAAGTCATTGATAATTATTTTTAACTATTTTTTATATGAATTTAATTTAATTTTAAATGAGTCTTTTATTAAAATAAGTTATCAATGATAAAATTGATCATGTAATACGCTTGTAATATAAGCATTTTCAAAAAAATTACTATTAAAATTTGACTAAACTCAATTTGAAAATAAAAAATATGTATTTTTATTTTTTATTATTTCTTTTCTTTTCCTCAAAAAAGGGTTAAAAAAGTTATAAGCAATTAAATCATCCTTCAAGAAATTTATTTATATTTGCCCCTACCCTATTTGTACTCTTTCGAGCAAAAAGTTTCGCTGTTTAATTTGTTGGTATTTTTTCTCTATAGCATGCTAGTTGTTGTTGCTTTCTTCCTTGCAGATATTTTGATATCTAGCATCACGTATTTTACTATTTCATATTTTTCAATCATAAAATAAAAATGATCAACGTTGATTATCCATATAAACATTACATGTATTAAATAAGGTTAAGAGGCAGTGGCTAATAATATATCTGCGTGCGGTTGTGCAGGAGTTTTGAGGGGTAATATGATCGGAGCTGACCTCACTGCCATTGTTTCAACATGGAAAAGGAAGCTAATAATTTATTTTTTTTCTTTTTTAAGGAATAGCTTTTTTCCCATGTGATGTTGGTGATAGTGATGCTAATGATAAGGGCTTTGTTTCTGTGATGGTCGCATGCCATTATTTTTACACGTGGATGAAAATACATCAAGCAGATGGAATTAAATGCTCAACAAAACAGCACCTAAGATGTAGATAATGGAGACACATGATATGACTTGACACCACTAGGCAACACAAAAACAACTTATAATTTTTCAGAAATTATACTTCATATGATTATTATTATTATTATTTACATATTGTTGATATAATATTTATTTATAAAAAAATTATATAAATTTTGTAAATAGCAAACAATTAGAAAAAGGAATGCTTTTTTGCACTATATATATACTTCTATAACATTAAAAAGAGCAAGTAAAGACAAGCCAGCGACTATATATCATCACATGATGTTAATATCTTAGAAGAAGAATGGTATTTCGTATTTTTACATTTAATTCATTTTTTCAGTGAATTAATTACATTAGAAATAACAATAATTAACGAGACGTGAATTCTGATGCGGTCCACTCATCTTGTTTTCTACTACACAAAGTCACGCGGAGGCAGAAACTGCCAGAAACGAAACAACTCACTTTTATTGTTCAGCGCAGGGTTTAACTCACTTGAGATCCGTCTGCATTCACTGGATTATTAATATATCAATAAATATAAATATTTATATTTTCTCTTGTAATTTATTTATTCTTCAAATTCACTGGATTGATTACAACTGCTTAAAAATTTATGTACATTCACCATTTTTAATGAGATAAATCTTTCAAATAATAAGTTTATAAAAAAAAATATAAATATTTATATTTATTGAAATAATAATTATCTTAACAATCTTACGATACCTATTATTTCTATTACATTATATATATTGTATAAATTTATGAGAATTAATAATATTATTAATTATTATTTAGAATATTGATTAATTAGTATCAAATAAATATTTAAAATTTAATAAATTAAATTAAATTAAAATTAAGTAAAAATTAAAAATAAAAAAATAAAAAGGCCACAGATTAAAAATTATAACAAAATTTTAAAAAAATTGAATTCAAGTTGAAATAAAACAAATTTAATACAAATAAAGTCAAAAATAGAAAAAAAATTAGTCAAAAAAAATATTGTCACACAATAAAAAATAGAAATAAAGTAAAAAAATTAATAAAAAAATAGAAATAAAGTAAAAAAAAGATAAAAAAAGAAATAAAATAAATAAAAAATTAATAAAAACATAGAAATAAAGTAAAAAAGTGATAAAAATAAAAAATGATAAAAACATAGAAATAAAGTAAGAAAATGATAAAAAAAGTAAACAAAACTGATAAAAATAGATAAAAAATAGAATTAAAGTAAAAAATGATAAAAAATTGATAAAATCATAGAATTAAAGTAAAAAAATGATAAAAAAAACTAATAAAAATATAGAAATAAAATAAAAAAATAATCAAAAAAAAATAAATAGAACTTATCACAGGGGAGGGAGCCCGTGATGAGATTGCTTGATCATGGGCTCCCCTTCCCGTGATAGGCATTTTTTTTAAAAAAAAATTTAAGCATTTGATAAATAAAATTTGCAACGCAGGTATTTGGTAGTTTTATTTTTCAATGCCAACGTTTAGGTAAAAAAGCTGACTTTTATGATGTGAAATCTTCAATTTATTGGATATAAAATGTTCATATTTATAAATAATATAGAACTCACTCTTAAAAGTCTAAAATTTTCTCATTTCTTATCATATTAGAAATATCAAAATATTTTATATTTCTTTAAATAATTCATTCATTTCCCTATAAAAATCTAATTAAAATATTATTTTTAATATAAAACTCTGTACCTTAATTTAATTAAATGACTCTTAACACATGTTTGTTGCTGTGGTAGTAATATTTTAACATGGTTTTGTTTCGGTACAACTTAAAAAGAAAAAAAATGTATTGATTTGATTTTTTAATGAATTTTATAAAAAAAATTATAAAACTCATAATTTTTTCATATAAAATAAATTATAGGGTACAATTATTCATATAAAATTCATACTTTTTTATATAAAATTTTATAACTTTATTCATAAATTTCATGATATAACTTTATTGATATGTTGAAGATGTACCCTTCCGCCGACTTTGAGCAGAATTATCGGTATATATCCAAGTCAAGATGTGAGCCTTCGGTGAAGCCATTTTGCATCTCACTCTACTCATTACGAGAACATGAACTATAGCAAGTACTAAACAAACAAAATAAAATAAGAAGAGCTTGTGCCCTGTTTACGACAAGACTAAACACATGTTATGAGTCCCATTAATATAAGTCCTAGCAATTTCGTCCCTTGAATAGTTTCGTATGTATTTAATACTTCAATTATTTAATTACATCTAATTAAATTCTTTGAATGTTTTTAATATTAATTTAGTTTTTCAAGTGATTCAATTAATAAGCGGTAAGTAAAAACTAATTAGGATTGTCAGCATTTTTAATGGTACAGTACACTCCCTGTGTTCTGACGGGACCCTTCTTCTTTAATATCCCATATTCAAACTCACAGCATTAAATTAAATCTACATTTGTTGAGTGATTTATTACACCTACAGTAAAAAGGACTCGCTCTTAAAGCTCATAAGCCAAATTAGTCTTGGAAAAAAAAATTAGGTGAAGTTTTTTATGCGTTTATTGTGAAAATTTAAATTACAATTTTTTAGTGTATTCAATTCTTAATTAATTAAAAATTTAATTAATAATTATATTTATTAAGCTATAATTATTAGAGATAATTTAAAAAATAATATATATAAAATTATAATTAAAAATTTCACAATAAATATTTATAAAATTTCGCTTAAATGTAATCCATTAATCCAATGTACGGTGATATCTAATTGTTATGGGCCCACAAAGATTGAGACCAAAGGCCCATACAAGTATCTGTTGAGATGGAGTCCATTATCACTAGTTCCTTCCCCAAGTGGTACGCATCATTGGCCTCGACAAAACTGCCAAGCGAAGAAATGAACGGACTTAGCCCTTCAATTTATGTGTCACTATGACAATGATTGAGCTTACAATTAGATGCAAACAAAGGGAAAATGTGAATTCCCAAGTGGGTTTGAATTGGTCACTCAAACTTTAAAAACTTAAAAATTAAAACATTAAATGATTAACTTAAAAATAAATATTTATCATATATTTAATTAATTGCTTTATTAAATTAAGTTATTTTATGAATTTTTTAAATAAAAAATATAGTATTATTATGATTTAACACATGATCTTTTCACTTAATTTTCACGTCATATAGCCAATAAAATTAATTAGATGCATAGAATTTTGATTAAATATTCAAAAATAAATTGTGAAGTTAAGTACAAAAAATTGATAAGATAAGTCAACATAAATAACATTGTAATTTGTGCTTATAAATTAATGAAAAATCATATAATTTAATAAAATGATAAATAAACAATGAGTTATATAGTTTAAAAGAAAAATGCTTGGTGCAATTTCTTAAAAAAGAGTAATTATTCATTCTCTTTTAATAAATAGTGAAATTTATAGAATTGTGAACCTTACAATTTGTGAGAAGAAAGTGAGTAAACATTAAGTACATGAAAATGAGAATAACATTATTCTAGATTAAACTTCTAATTTTCAAATTTTTAAAGTTAGTATAAGTAAAATCCAATTACTCAAATTTAAAGAATGTATTTTGCATTTTTCTTAATAAAAAATGAGAAATTGACTTGGCTCAGTTAAACCAAACTATAATTAATTTACAATTTAACCAGTCCAATCAGTCATTTTGATTCAGTTTCTAAAACATTCTTGACTATCAGCACCAACGCAAATCTGATTTATGGACCAAGAGAAACCAGAGTCCTCTCAGCTTTAACAATCAATCACAAAGCAACACTCTTGCTTGCATCATTTCAAATGATGCAACCCATTCATTGGCAGTCTCAATTTTCATGTACGGCGGAATCCTCAATACCGCAGAGTTCTAATGAAATGAAACAGAACATGCGCCTGAAACAAGTTTCATCATAAGGCAAGCGTGGTGTTTAAGCCCCACCATTCCAACAATGTACTATTAAAGAGTTTTCCCATTAATAGAAATAGATGCAGCTCAATAATTTACACCCAATATATCATGCTAAAGCTGGAATCGAATAAAATTGTGGGGTCTTAATTTCTGCCTCATCTTTCATCTTCCTATGGATATTATGAAAGTCATTTTCAGTCATTACAATGAAACCAAAAACTATTCATCCTGTGTCTGCCACCTACGTGTTATCAAAGCAAAAGATGGTGTCCTATTGTACAAGATCATATTTCACACTATAGTATCCAGCAAATTCATCACACCAGTTACCAGACAATTTAGCGAAATGTCAATACAATCCCGCATTCATCCAAAGGCAATAGAAATCCAAGAACGATAATAAGACTTGGCCGGATGCCCAAATCTAAGAACAATCAGATAGAATGGATCATTTGATATTTGGTGGTTATGTGCGTGCTCACTGCTTAGTTGCCTGTCAAAAGAACCAAAGTGCAACACCGACACTGAAATGAACATGTTACTGACAGGCGTTATTCTCCAACCTTTTGTTTGACAAAACTAATTTGAAATTGAATTTGTTTATAATAGCTAGCAGATATTTGGTGTTTGTACCAACATCTCTGGTTCAAGTAATAAGGAGTTTTAGACTTGTTAAATAAAATCTTAGATTTAAGAATTATAAATAGAATCCCGGATTCGAGTATTATAAATAGAAAAGATAAGTGCCAGGTGAACTTTCCTCTTGAATGGAGTTCGATTTAGTTCAATTTCGAATTAGTTGAGATTCAATATCATTCTAAATAGAAGGGTGGAAACCAAAAGGAAAAAAAAGATGATATTTGATGTTTGTATGTGGAGGTTCTCGTAGAATAATATGCAAAATCGCAAGAATCTCTGGCATTGCTGGTATTGATATCCTTATTAACAAATCAATTAATAAATGATATCTATTTATATATGAAAGAGGTTTTCAGGTAATTTACCTATTTATAAATTTTACAATTTTAAGCTTAAATTTATTCTAATTTTATTTTTGACCCAAATTTGGTTTTATAAATTTATGAGTTTATAAAAATAAGTGGGGGCATAAATATCTTTTCCTATATAGATTTAAAGATTTAGGCTAAACTTTATTTTACATATATATGAAAATTTTCAAAACAAAAATTAAAATTTCAAAATAAATTTAAAAATAAAAATGAAAACTAAAAGGTTTCATTGTAATTTGAAATTCCTTTGACGATAAACAAACTTGAAAAATAAAAAATATTAAGATCAATAATATTATTTTTTTAATATCATACATCTCTATATATAAAATTTAGAAGTGCATATTTTTCATCAAAATAAAAAAATTCATACATTTACTTTAATTATTTTCTATTTTCATTTTCATTGAGAATAGAAAATTTACAAAATTTTTTTTGACATTTAAAATTAAAAATACATTCATAGATAAAAATTTTATTATAAATTTTTTAAATATATTATATACATGGTCTATCATTTATAAATTTAGCTCAATATAAATAATTTATATGCAAATCACATGTATTGATTATTGAATATGTTTTATGGCCCAAAAAGAGTAAAAAAAAAAATACATAACTTAAGTTTTCTTTTAAATTTATTATTTATTTCTCTTAATAAAATGTTGACTTATTGACAAACTTATAAATAAACAAAACCTATTTATACATGAAACATGTTTTCAGGTAATTCATTTATTTATAATCCTTATAATTTAGGGTTTAAATTTATTCTAATTTTATTTCTATCCTATTTTTTTATAAACTTGTGAGTTTATAAAAATAAGTTGAGCCAAATTTTTTTTTCCTATATAGATTTAAAGATTTAGATCAAACTTTATTTTACATATATATGAAATTTTAAAAAAATATATATATTTTTAAAATAAATTAAAAATTCATTTATATAAATCAAATGTTTCTTTTAAATATAATACATGGATACATATAGTATTGACATTTTCTTATTGAAAATTTTAACATTTAAAATATATTCAATATATTATTAACAAAATTAACTCATTTATATAATAAGATATTTTTTTATTTTATGTTAAGTTTATATGACTTTAATTAACTCATTATATATGAGTTTTCATCCTCCTCCTCCTCCTCTTTCTATGCCATCATCATCCAAACTTTAGTTTTATTCATATCTTGTGTAATATTTCTTATATGTAACTTTTTTCTTATGCCAATTTGCATAAAAGGTTCAATTATTATGTGTTCTAATGATGATTACTTTTCATTACTTGATATTTTTTCTTCTTCTTCAATGTCATTTAATTAAATTTTAGGTACATTATGTTTCTCTTTCAATTTAAGATTATCTTCATCAACATTTTTATAATCTTTTTAAAGTTAAATAATGAATTTATTTCAAATAAAATTTAAGTAGAAAATTAAAATTTTAATACAGATTAAAGTTAAAATTATATTTTTTTTATAAGAATATAAAAATATAATTTATATAAATCATGAAGGATGTCAATTTAAATGACATATAAATATTTTTCTTAAAAAATTAATAAAATTAATTCATTGAGAAATATTGCATATTTTTAAACAATTAAAAATTAAATTTATTCAAACAATTAAAATAAGACACTCTTTTTTTTTTTTTTTGCCAACTTTGAAAACTTGTTTGTTCAATTTTAAATTAAAAAGACTATATTCAATTACATTTGAGTGATTTGTCGTTAGTCCTACAATAAAAAGTATCATTTGTCATTCTTTTTTTTAATTGCATTTTATAAAAAAAATTTAACATTTAAAATCATAAATAAATTTATGGATAAAAAATTTATTATAAATTTTTTAATATATTATATACATAATCTATCATTTATAATTTTAATCTAATATAAATAATTTATATGAAGATTACAAGTATTGATTATTGAATATGTTTTATGACCTAATAAATTATTATATAAATCACGAATAATTTAATAATATTAACCCAATATTAATAATCTACTATATAAATTTATTTTAAATCATTACTAAATATATAAATAAGTTAAAATATATGAGGAGAATAAAAAAATGACATATCATCATTTTTTACAAGTTAATCCTTTCTCCCATATGTTTTTCTTAACCAGTAAATTTAAATAACATTTTAATCTAAATATAAAAACAAGTATCTTAATTATCGATATTTAGACTTTTACTTTGGATACTTAGAATTGTCCAAAGGAAAAATCTCCAAAATGGCACAAACAGATATTCAACTGTTCGCAGTACTGCAATTGCTTTTACAAGATGCAAGACACCGATCTAAACTATAGTGAGAACAGAAAAATGTCAAACTTAGCAACACCTTAATAAAGCAAAATTGAGTATTATCGCTAGAAATTTAGAAAGTCAGATACACAATATTTTGGTATATACACAGATATCAATTCAGCCTAGTCTACAATACAACTCTTCAACTAGCCGTGTCGCAACTAATTTCTGCTGAGCTGAGTTGATGTGGACCAGGAGAAGAGTTGATAAAGTGCCTCCAATAACAAAGTTCAAGTTGGTTTTTTTGGCTCGTTGATATTTTCACGTGTTTTGAAATCTTCCTGAGTTCGAGGATCTTCCTTCTTTTCCATTACTTGCTGAACCCCCTCCTGGTACCCTTCTATGAAACTTTTGAGAGCATCCCTATAAGCAGAGGCTCTGGTCATGTACACACGCTGCAAAGCAGGTCTGAGAGTCTCCATTCCTCCTCTGGCAGCTACAGCTATTTATTGTCCCCGTAAAACAAAAGAAAAATTATATTATTTAATACATTGGTAGAAAGACTAAAAAATGGAATATAATTGAATTGGAAGCCTCTCGGCAAGAGCACTATAGGCTTTTGAGGTGGTCTATCACGCATTACAAATTAGCTTGCAGGCTGAATTAGATCACAGCGTTTCCTAGGCTGTAGTTAAATGGAAGGGAATTCTTGAACTAGAGCCTAAGCAGAAGAGTATGAATCCAGAAGCCTTGAGTTCAATGAATAGCATAAACAGAATGTTCTACTCGTCGAAAAAAGGATTGTTTTCAAATGCTAGAACTTCCTCCACAAGAGGCCTTCCTGAAGTTCCTATTTGAATAGCTCACCCAAAGAAATAAAGCAATTCCTTTGCCCTCGAAGCACTACTTCTCTTTATGATTGTGCTAGATTCAACAACTTGACTCAACCCAGCTAGAGTTCCAACTACATCAAATTGAGTAAGTCTCTAGTCTCATTGTGCTATAAAACTTTTATTCAAGTAGATTAAGTCATATGGTTTCCTTTCAAATTTTCCTACTTGAATTTTATAACGTCAGTTTATTGGGGCATTTTAATCCTCCTCACAATCATTAATATATGATATACAAGAAGATTGAAGACCATTCCTTATCTTAGCCTTCACTGGAGCTGGTTCCATCTTCAAATAATCTTATCATTTCCTGATCGCCTAATCTATGATGCCACAAAAGCTAACTGTCACCAATCAAGACCTGATCGCCTAATCTAACAGATTACAGTTAATGACTCAAATACCTTTGTTTTCAATATTTTAAATCTCGTATTACCACCTTATCTCAACTAACATGCTATATAATTTGTTCAAGTCTTAGTTAAAATTAAATACACCAATTCAATAACCTCTCAGATTGTCCATGATAGACAAGTATAAGAAGACATTAGCCTTCAGGGGTCCAAACTCCAATGCTCAAAGCATACATCATTACGCAATTTTATGATTCATAAGCTCAATCAAAAGCTATCTACAGGAGTAATATCAGATTCGAAAAGGCAAAAATACAAACTGCATAAAAATATAAATAGAATACCAAGATCTTCCAGTGTGGAGGGCTCTCTCTCTTCAGTTGATTTTTTAGCAGCACCAGGTTTTTCAGTGTCTTCTTCCTTCTTATAATCATTTGGGCGAAGATCAGGACCAATGTCACGTACCCAACTTGCAGCGTAAAGCCTAGCTGCTTTCTTCACAACCTGAGGAGTGAAAAGACAAATTGATTAAATTTAACATCTTCATCTCCATAAAAAATTTGAACCTGCTTCATTCACTGACAACATCGATGCAAATAATACTGAAATTATAAAATGATTGATAATTTCTCAGATGAATTACGAAATGAACGAAGGATTTGAGCTTACCCAAATACGCTGCTCCCAGGTCAACTTCGGGCGCTTTTTGATATGAGGAGGATCAGGCAAAGAAGAGGGAAAGGCAATTTCCTTGAGATCATGACGTATGTAATCGTAAATTTTCCTGCATACTACCCTCACTTTCATTTCCACCGCTCTACGCCTTAGGCCTCACTCACGGCAACTGAATCTCCTCGTCTTTGTTAGGGTACTGCTTACCCGACCCGTTTTCCGCTGCTACTGGATCTGGGTCAATATTCAAGTTTTGAAATTGCCATCGGCCCATATTTTATCGGCTCAGCAAAGTATCACTAAGGCAAATGATTTGAACCCCAGTTTAGATTGACTGGTGCAGTGGTTCAGTTTTGCCTTTCTCTTCTTATTTATGGTTGAAGAAAAGCTGTGCTTGAGAAAACTAAACTGTAGATAAAAAATCTGTAGTTTGCTCCACCATTCATCATTTTTTTTTTTGTTTTATAAAAAAAATTACGAAAAAACTATAAATCGAATTCTTAAAACGTATGATTTCTGGGAGACAGGCTATTGTTATCTTAAATAATCCATCAATAATCATATCGTATATATCTATATATATATACCCATTGGTTGATGAAGATAACTAGGATAAGTCATGATCTTGCGTACGTAACTAATCCATCTATCCAAATTTTATACGATAAACTGAACCTTTGTGCAAGTTTATCGTGTTGGAGATGATATGTGAAATTCGGCTCCGGGAATTAAAGGTTGCTATTAAATAATAATGATGAAATAAATTTTTAAAATTTAATTTCGAATTTTATTTTTGATACTTGTATTTTTGAGTAGCAAATGAAGATAATACTACCGTAATTCCCCAGAAGAATTTTGTTGAAAAAAAATGTATATCTTTCTGCAAGTTAATAAATTTTGTTAATTTTTTTAATTAAATGACATGAATTTGTGTGCCAAAAAATTTATATATTAATAAAGTTAACAATATTATAACTCATATATTTTTCCTTTTTTTATTGATAAATTAACTCATTAATTCATATATTATTAACGTAACATATAATTATATACGTATATAAAGTTTTACATTCATATTATTTCGAAAAACTTCAAAAATATCTTATATAGATTTTACATAAAGATCACAGCTTTCTAAACAAATGTAAAATCCCAAAGCATGGAAACAAATCTCTCAGATTAATACACCCATCATATCATTTTAGAAAAAAAATATTTTTATTTTGTTATCATTTTAAAAAGTTAAAATTTTATTTATTATTTTTTAAAAATATTACTCCCTCTATTTAAATAAATACTCAATAACTTTATTTAATAATTGAGTTTTAGTAAAAAAATATATTAGTAGAGGATTATTTTTTCATACTTAAATTATAATCATGAATATCAATACTTTGATTCACAAATTAATGAAATGATGACATATTATTTATATGTTGGAAGTCTTCAAATTAACTATATCTTTATAGACCTTTTAATTCATATCTTAAATTTGTTTTAATTTTATTTTAACGTATTTTTTTAACAAATTATTAGTTAAATAAAAAGTAAATTGAACAAAATACTTTTTTGCTCTACACAAATTTTAAAAAAACTCTTCCTTTAAATATTTCTTTTCTCTTTCTTTTTTACTTCACATACGCACATATTTTTAAAATTTATATTTATACTTAATCTTAAAAACACATGATAAAATTATTATTTTAAAAAATAGAATAATATATTAATTATCATAAAAAATTATTGTTTATCATTTAAATGTTACATGATAAAAAATTACTTTTTGCTATTTGAAACTACACATTTATATTAAAGCAAATATATATAAAGATTGATGCTTCAACATTAAATGAAGAAAAATGTAATTTACCTAAAATTTTTTAAAAAGCTATATATTATATCCTCAAATATTTTATTTTAATTAATTTATTGGGAATATTATTTTTTAACAATAAATTTTTTATTTGCTATAAATTTATTAAATAAAATATTTTAATATATACAATGCTATGAAATTATATTTAGACACTAATGTACTACATCTAAATAATTTTATATTTTTTGTTTTAATTAAGTCAAAATAATTTAATAAAAATTATGTTATTATTCTCTGTAATATAATGTAGTATTTTTATTTTTTATTCTTTTAAATTATTTAAATTTGTATATAAAATTGAATAATACCCAAAAATTGTTAGTAAAGAATCAATATATATGCACACATACTTACCTCTCTCTCTCTCTCTCTCCTCTCTCTCTCTCTCTCTCTATATATATATTCAAATACGTTTTACCTAAAAATTTAAGACTAAAAAAGTAGATGATTTATTATTATAATTTTGACAGAATACAAATAACTTATTTTGAAATTTAATGCATGAGATTATTAGTTACATTCTATTTTCTTAATATTAGTCTCTACTTTATTCATAATTTCACACATTATCAAGAGAAAGTCAATTTTATTTCATTTATTTTTTATTTTATCTTATTCAAAAATTATTAATAACAATAAATTAAATTAATAAAATAAATATTTTATTTTAAAATGATAATATGTATGCTGTAAAGATTGTATTTAATATAATTTATAAGATAAAAAATAAAAATAAATATAAATACTATATTTTTATAAGTATATGTGTAACACTTTAATTTTTTAAATAAAATTTGTTTAACATATTTTAAACACACTTAGAGAACTTAATTTTAAATGGTGAGATGTCAAAAAAATAATATGTATAAGTATTACTTTTTTCAAAAGTATCAATAGATATTAAATTTTTGATTGAAAATAACACTAAATGTTATTAATAAAATGAATATTTTAAAAGATTCTTTTATGTATTAACGTGTAAGAAATAAATAAAGGATATTATTTTTAGAAAAAGAGAAAAAAAACTAGCTTCATAAAGTAAAAGTTTAGGTTTTTAATTTGTTAAGTATATTTTATATCTTCAAAATAATTATGAGGTAAATTTTTTTTTGAAAGCATTTTAATTTTGAAAGTTTTAAATAATAATGTATTATAAATAAATTTGATTTAATAATCATTAAATTAAGTTTATTATATAGTGAAAAATAGTAAACTAGACATACAAATTAATATGGATAATTTACTCAAATTATTTATTTTAAGTTATTAATGAATTTACAATTAAAATAACATTTATGGTTCAAAATATAATTGTCATATCATCAATTTTTTATTTATTAAAAAAATATAATAATTATGAATTTTAATTATCAATTTTTACATCATTGAAATCTACTAATTCATATTTTATCATAAAATTAAAGCATCAATACTCAAAATTTTTAATTTAAGTATATTAGGATTATTTATTAATAAATTATATTTTATCTCTTTAAAATTTAAATTATTTCTTATTATTTTCAATTTTTGTATATTAACCTTATATGACAGTTAGAAAAGAATGAAATGAGTAATTCAATTTTACAAAGATTATAGTATTCGATTCCAAGGGAAGAGCCAACACATCACCGCTATAAGAGACGTGCTAGGGATGAATGTGAATATACAAATTATAGGTCTCATTCTCAGAGACTGCTTCATACTTAGAATCACCCCTCACTGCTCTTCCGATGGATCTTCAACTTTCCTCTACATGCAGGCCATAAATCGCGCAACATGATATATTTAATAATAATGAACAGAGATTTCAAATATGCAGCCTCTTTTCTTGTTCTCTTGTTGTCTTCTGTATTTGTCTTGAACCTCCTAAACCCTTCTGATCCACAAACTCTTTCTCGTTTTGGTTTTTTCTCACAAACTTTTCCCGGAAATCCGCAGAAGTCATCCCTCGGAGATTGTGACTATGCCACTGGGAGATGGGTGTGGGACGAAGGTTATCCACTCCGGTCGTATGACGAGAGCTGTCCGTTTCTCGACCCCGGATTTCGGTGCCGGAAAAATGGCCGGAACGATGGATCGTATAGGAATTGGCGGTGGCAACCCGACGGCTGTGACCTTCCACGGTATGAGTTATTCATTATACTGGCATCATGCACAAGCCACGTTACTGCATGCATGGTTGTTTCATAAATTCATGCTGTAATTGTCACATTCAAGAAAATAGGTTTATGTGGATTTCAGCTGTTGTTTTCTCTTTTTCCGTTGTTAAGAGTCCCATTTTAGAGAGAGAGAGAGCTCATGTTGGAAACATCGACGTAATTGGCAGGCAGTCACTAAAGACAAGCAGAAACGAATGACTGTTCAAACAAAAAATTGTTGTCACCAAAAACAGTAACTTGAACACCATTGGATTCTAGTTTCCAGCTGGACTTGGTCCAAACAATAATTAATTCGATGAAAATTTCAGGTCTCTTAGCAAAGTATTGAGAGAGGAAAGGTTTATCCTTGAATAAAAACGAGGAAAAAGATAATCTTTGATCATTTTCTTGAAGAACGGTTGGAAATATTTATTGAGTGCCTCGATACGTTAATAAGATAAAAACCTTAATTTTTAGCTAACATAATTGACGGTATCTATTTGAAACTGGTGAAGTAGGATTTACCTGAGGAAGTGAAAACAGAGTTAGACTAGAAGATATATTATTGTATATTAGCTAGAAAAAGCTTCAAAGCCTTCCAGGTGCTGAAACTAGCTTAGCCTCTGCAAAAATCCTATCTATATGATAGAAAAAGGGAAAACAGTAATCAGTTCTTCATTTATGGTTTGATTTTATTATTCTCAGATTCAATGCAAGCGACCTCCTTGAAAGAAGCCGCAATGGACGCATTGTGTTTGCCGGCGACTCAGTTGGCAGAAACCAGTGGGAATCTTTACTTTGTATGCTGACACTAGGGGTCTCCAACTTTTCTACAATATATGAAGTGCATGGAAATCCCATCAGCAAACACAAGGGCTTCCTTGCCATGCGGTTTCAGGAGTACAACATGACGGTTGAATATTACAGGGCGCCTTTTCTCTCCGTCATTGGCCGGCCGCCGCGGAACTCACCGGCTCATGTCCTGAGGACTGTTAGGCTTGACCAGTTGCACTGGTATTCCAGAAAGTGGATTGGAGCTGATGTTCTTATTTTCAATTCGGGGCACTGGTGGAACTCGGACAAAACTACCAAGATGTATGAAACATATCCAGTCTTTCTCTGTGGTTTTCTAACGTTTGTATTTAGAAGTTTCTGATGGTGTTAGTATTTTCTAGGGGCTGTTATTTCCAGGAAGGAGGGAAACTGAACATGACGATGGATGTGGTGGAAGCATTTCGGAGATTTTTACAGACATGGAAGTCTTGGGCTTTGAATAGTCTAGATCCTGAAAGGAGTTTTGTTTTCTTCAGAAGCTATTCCTCCTCACATTACAGGCAAGACACTAACCACATAGCAAGTCAAAATTTGATACAAACTAACCTTACTTAATTTTGCCATGTATACGCTCGTAACAATAACAATTGTATACAATGTGGAGTGCAACTAGCAATTTTCAAGAAATGAACTGTGATTTGTTGAACAATGAACTGACAGTTCCTTCCCACTTCAAAATTTCTGGCTCGAGATGCATATGTACTGGATCTATGCGGCATTAGACAAGGAGCTGACGAACTGCTGTAGTATCATCTTCTTTGAGCAAGTTCACTGTTAATTGCATTACCTTCTATATATATATATATATCTCGTCTATTCCTTTCCGTTAACTATTGAGATATCTCATCTCACAATTGGCATTACCGAACTGTTAAAGAACAAAGAGGAGGAGAGGGAAACAGAAGAGGTGGAAGGGATAAGGGGAAAATCATATGATTTGGGACAAAAAGTCTGCTCAGTAATGAAATTTCTAATTCCAGTTTATCATTGGTGAAACTGCAGGAATGGCACATGGAATGAAGGTGGAGATTGTGATATGGAAACACAACCGGAGAAGGACCCATCAAAACTCGAGACTGAACCATATAATAATATGTACATATCAGATGTCATCAGACAGATGAAAACTAGGAACAGCACAGCACAATTTTTTAACATCACGTATCTGTCGGAGTTCAGAAAAGATGGCCACCCTTCCAAGTACCGGGAACCAGGCACTCCACCTAATGCACCGCAAGATTGCAGCCATTGGTGCTTACCTGGAGTGCCGGACACATGGAACGAACTTCTCTATGCACAGCTCCTCTCTAAGGAATTTAGAACCAAGAAAAATCACTAGAAAAGGGAGAATAAATTTGCTCCAGTTCTTTACAACAACAAATGTTAAATTGTGCTAGCTGTATATAATCTGCATTATTTCTGACTAGGCAACTTCATCCATTTTCTCATCTGAGTTAACGTCATCGGATGTCATGTCCTTCACTTTCTCAAGCTGCCGCAGGAGATCCAACCTTTCTGGTGCATATGTGGATGGAATCTACGAGACATAGCATATATCACATCACCTAATGGTTGGAGGTCTAATATGTGTATAGGAGTCTGAACAGAAAAGCAGCTAAAGCCATGTACTTACCATTGCTGGTACATATCTCTGAATAGCAGCCAAAATGGCAGCATGACCAACTGCAGTAACCTGTGGAAAATACCATTGGCGTCAGTAGGTCACACTAAATCAATAGCCAAGGGAAGAAACCACATCTAATTCGGAAATTGAGAATTTCAAAGTATATGATATAGCAAGGAATCTGCCACTTTTTTTTCTTTTTTTTCTCTCCTTTCTCATCTTTCATTTTATGTGTAGAGTTCAAATATTTCATTGACTAATCCAAATTCTGCAGAACAGAATCACTAACAAAGAAAGTTGAAGGAAGCAAGAATTTCCCCACCTATATGAAATCAGCAAGTTTACTACAGCAAGCTCAAAAAAAAAATAAAATTAAGTGTTAAGGAAAACTAGAGAAAATGATCCTTTTCTTGCAGGAAGGTTAGAAGAGAAAGTAAAAACACCAACTTAATTAGAAACTAGAAATAGAATGTAAAAACTCTTGTAGGGAGTTTTGATAAAGCAAGATACCAGCTCAAGATCTTTCTTAAACATGCTAGTGTAGTAGACTTGTAGTAGATGATATCGAAAGCATTAATTGGAAAAAGGGGAAGGGAACAATAAACTTTGTGAATACATGTGACATAAGGAACAGATGCTTCCCTGGACAAAATAGAGAGTTTAAGAAAAAGGAGAAACAGAACTTCTCACTAATGATGATCCAGAATATGAGAATGAGCCTACAATGTGCAAAGAAAGAATATTCGACTCACTGGAAGGAGCATTAAAAAGCCAATAGGAACTACTGATGCCAGGTCAGTCAAAGTCCTATTCAGAGCTTTCTTCTCTTTCTCAGTCAAATCATCCCCTGTCAGGGCCCTTCTAAGCAATCCCGTGGCAGCAGTAACATCGATAGCTAGAAGTTGAGTTCCCTGCCAGACATCCTGTTTATTGAATATAAGACTTCCATGTTCAGATGTTATGGACAATGAGATAAAAAAAAAGGGAAAGTAACTCTTTGGTCCCATGTTTGGTTGCCTTTTAGGTATGCCCCCTTTTTTTTTCTGTGGGGTGGCAGAGGGGGTGTGTGGTTTGTGTATGGATACAAAGAGAGGCCTCATATTATACTTATTCATACCATGCTCGTTTCTTTCAACTTGCCAAATGATTTTTCCAAGATATTCTTCTGAACCTGAACCATTTGAACACCACCAGCATCGCCATAAATGGCAACAGCATCCGTTACTACAGTATCCTGTAAATATAACCACACAAAGATAATAATAGATCAAGAGAAAGTGGCTGGTAGAGAACTAGAAAGATTACTAAAGACGACTGAGAAAGGTTGATCAAGGCCATATATATATATATATATATATATATTATATTATATATGCACATGCGTGCATGCATGCGCACACACACATTCTAAGTCATACAGAAATGGATATTACAGAGAAGTTATAAGTATGATAAACTAATAATAGAATGAAGGAATTGGAATGGAGAGGGCCCCAGAAATGGTAGCTTCTCACAGTATCCTCATAAATTCTGATGCAATTACATAGCTAGCTATTCTTAGCTATATGAACTCAGTCAAATCTAACAACTCCAGTGACATAAAGACACACGGCACTTAGTTATAACAGAAATAAAAACAGAAAAGTAAGAAGAGATGACAAGGAATTGTGCCTAATAAATTGCTCGTCTGAAGCAAGCCCACTGGACTGGTGCTGAAGCTTGCTTTGGGGCCTAGTTGCTCATTTGAATCATATCACAATATGGCTTGATTCGAGAAACAATGACGGAGGAGCAGAACAAATTAGGACACAACCTTTGCCCAGGTTGGAGAACACATAAACTATTAAGTCAGAATTATAGAATATAATATTACTACAAACTTTGTGGATGATAAAATTTCCTGGAACTGTAACCTATAGCTTGTAGAATGTTAGGTTTACCTCGTCATTTTCTGATTGATAGGCAGTTCTTTGAACCCGCTTCTCAAGTTCTATTAGCTCATTTCTTAGAAGCTCAAAGCGGCGAATTTCACTAAATTCTAAGCTGGCAACACCCACATTTGAACTATTCTTTTCAATATAATTCTCCTGCAGATCAGATAAAACAAGTTCAAATTAATTGAATAGCACAACTAGTACCAGTTAGAGCAGACAGTTGAATCTCCAAATAACACCAAAAGAAGTGGGGGCCCATAAAAATATAATTATTAGGTGATAAAACTTAATTCATTCAAAAGCAAAATATATTCTATGTGCCTAAATCCCTCTAGAACCTGCTGTTATAGCTCAGTGACCACATAAAATTGACTTCAAAATGCATGAAAACTATTTGTTTGCTCAATGATTAAGGAGGTCAAACCTAGGTAAGGTGGTTTTGAAAATCTGGAAATTGTTTTTCTTGAAGTTAACTTTCACTTTTTCAAGAAGTAAATCCTAGCATTTTCATCTACCAACTCAGTGTAATCAATGTAAGAATAGCCACATGCTGAATTATGCCGGGCACAGCAGATCATGAATACAAATTGAGATTTTCATGATCACAGTATGACATAATCAGAGGGTAAAAATAGAAGATACAACAGTACTATCAAGATCTTCAGATATGACATTTACATAGGATCAAGAAAATATGCTATCATCAAGAATATTCAATTTTTCTGTAAGGTGCAAAACTTCAAAATTCAGCAAATAGATATCCAAAGGCACGTACATGTGTTAGTAACCACTCAGCGTTATAAACAAAATGCTTCAACAATGCATTTGAAGGAAAATCATGTCAAAGTCTAAAACATTTATTTTATTCTGATAAAAAGTTACCTTTTTCAAATATTTGAATAAGTGGAGAGTTCAACTAAAATTTAAAAAAATAAAAAAAGAGGTAATAAACTCCCAATTTCTTCATAACCTTAGATACCAAATTGTATAACATTGTCTGTGTTGTGCTACTTATCAAATATTTGAATAAGTGGAAAGTTCAACTAAACTAAAAAAAATGGAAATAAACTCTTAAACTTTTCATAACCTCAGATACCAAATTGTAAAACATTGTCCGTGTTGTGCTACTTGTCAATTGTTCAGAATATTTACAATCATTTTAATCACTAAAAGGTGACTTTATAATTAGATGTCAAAAACAATGATGGACAATCCAGCTTGAATTAGTAAAACATTAATTTCAAAAACTTCGTATGCTACAATTATCTGACAATAGCAGCAACACTAAATAGGCAACTAACTTTTGTACTGGAAGGAACTCTAACACTCAAGGTTTCAAACATATGGAAAGGCAATCAACATCATAAAACTACAATGAAGACAATGCATACATCTTTATTGGACTCCTGATCAGGCTTTCTGGTGATAGGACGCACAAAGATGCTCCAGAATCCTTGGGCTTTAGCAAAATCTCTAGGAAAAAATATAAATAGATAAGCATAACACAAGAATGACCTCAGAACAGATATTAATGACGTGATGGTTCTTTGAAATCAATCACGAGATATGAAAAAATTGGAATTATATCAATTACAGAATTTTTCTACCTCTTGCTCCTGTCGACCTTTGCATAATCATTCTTTCTGTTGCTCCCTTTCATATGCTCTTGCCCCTTACCAACAGTGGTATTGGATTCACCTTTAGTGACTCCCTGAACAAATATAACAAAAACAAGAACAATAATGACAGGGATATCTTGAAATATGAAAAAAGGGTTACAATCATGATAATATGAAGACAAAAGGAATTGATAAAGAGGGTGGAGCAGAAAACAATTACCTGTTGCAGAGATTCAGCTTTTGCTCTGAAAGATGCTTCGAGAAATTCAGCTTCTTTCTTGAGCTTTCTAATTTTTTCCAGGTCAGAACAAGCTGCTTTTAAATGCTCTTTCCCAGAACTAGCACTTGATACATTTAACTCTTGAAGTAACTTTTCCAACCTTAGGACAGCTTCTTCAACATTCTCCAGGGCCTGAAAACAAACACAAAAGAAAAGCCAAACCCTAAGGACATGGTCAGTGCTGTTACATGGAAGTTGAAATACTAGCTTGTAGTCTATTTATATTTAGGCTTGTGCAATCCTTGGCAGAACACTACTTCAAAAAACTTGGATGCAAAATTTAACTCAAGCTCATGTTCTGAGAGAGAATCAAACCTCATCAAAAGACTCTGACTCTTTTGAGCTTGAAAAAATCATTGATCTATTACTGTCAACTGTTCTTTTGACATCACTCTCCAATGTGTTATCCCTGCATCAAATTTTATGGAGAGTGATCAGTAATTCAAACAGTGAAGGGAAACAGTTTCTGAAGTAAGCAAACTTCAGTATGGAAAGCAGTTTCACATTAATCATGCCCTTGTGATACTTGTAAATATCAACCAGAAAATATTAGTTTCCATACTAAGAAGGTAAAAAGCAGCACTGTGTTCTCCGCCCTTAGCCTCATCTTTTAGAAGAATGTATTGGATTTGGCTTAGTATTAAGTTACTAACTGTATACTGTTCAAATGGGTGTCTACAGGCACATCTTTCATGTATTTTAAATTTGGTTCCTTTAAAGTGTATGATATAATAAAGAGAGTAAAGTAGATAATTATAATCATTGATGGAAAAATTAAAAGCTCAAAATTGAATAAATAACAAATCATTGAAAATGTAATTCTTAAATTTGTACTTATCTGCTCCCTTAATTTTCTCAACAATAATTGTGATAATCCACCTTACCTTTTACCATATGTCTTGCACTTTGGAAATTGGAGGAATTGTATCCTATTTCTTTACACACATAATGGGGACTAGAAAGCAATTCATTTTCCTTGAAACAGGACATGATAAATATTTAAAATTTGTAATTGGTGCCAGCCTTCAGTGTTGTGATTCTAGATCACATCTGAGTCTTGTAGTTTGTCAAAACTAGCAGTCATTCATTTGTTTCAAGAGTATTCAAGGGCCACAGTCACTTTAAGTGATAATTCAAGTGTAGGAAATTATTCACCAGAACAACAGATAGAGCATGAAATCTGGCAAAATAACATAATTTCTGAAGATATGGAATGCCTATGGAGAAAGCTATAGTTAAGAAATTCACTGTATCTCTTGTCTTTTGAGCCATTCACTCATAAGCATTTAGCATATTCATTAACCCATTTACCTTTTAGAAAAGCAATTTGGATTGCATTACCATGACACAAGCAAATGCAATTGACATAGTTACTACAATGGTATCTTACAATCATTCTGACTCAGCTTTCAGACATGCAAAACATTCACAAACTGCTCCCCTCTGATTGCCTGAAAAAATTTATTTGGCTTACTATTGCCTAAGTTATACTAATTTGTATACACAAACACCCCCACTATATGCTTTTTATTTTAACTCAATAATATACACAGTTTCATTGCATGAGTCTGGCTACCAGTGAATACATATATTCATCTACGGGGATGCAAAAGATGATCATATATGCAGACTTTCCCCTCAAAGCTTACTTTTTCATACCAAGTTCTTCCATGCACTCCATCAACTTGTTGTGCCTACATGCAAGATAATAATTGCTTATAAGAATTTCTTAACCAAGAAACTGGTAGTTTTGT
This sequence comes from Sindora glabra, assembly GCA_020226215.1. NCBI lineage: Eukaryota > Viridiplantae > Streptophyta > Magnoliopsida > Fabales > Fabaceae > Sindora > Sindora glabra. Next base: position 61,073,403 of record CM035233.1, read on the forward strand.
TGAAACACCACTAAAACTGGGTGTGGTTACCCTATTGACAGGAATTTTGCTGCTTTGACATTCGAAGGGCTCTCCAGCCATGTACTGTACTTAATAAAGTTTTGCATCCAGTAAGAGCAAACATCCAATGCTTGGAGCAAGGCTTCAGCATTTGGAGGACCTTCTTGTTTACTTCTATGTCCATGCAACTGTTTTGTAGTGCTAATGTGTCCTGGATAAAAAGGTAGCCAGTCCAGCTCTTCACAAACTACCTATGAAGTTAAAGGGTTTTATCAGTTGACATGATTGAATGATGAAACTTAGGTTAAATTAAGCTTTCATCCTTACATTTTGCTTTAATTTGTAATTTCATTCTTACAATTTTTGTCCTTTTAGTTTCTTCTTTATAGTTTAATTGCCTTTGTAACTAACTCCCTACCAGAATCAATTTAGAGATTTCCACTTGCAACTATTTAATATGATAAACATTTGTTGATTCACGTAGTCACATCATGACATAGAATGAAAAAGGTAGAACCCCAATCATGAAAATTACTAAGAATCAATAATCATAATTTCAATTATGAATATTTTTAATTCTAGTATACAATTCAAATGTATCTGTTTGAATATTTCCTTCGAACTGGAACAAAGTTGTCATTCCAACAAATAACTCTTCATTGTTATGTCACCATATAACCATATAAATTCACATATACTAGCTATGCCAGGTAATTGCAAACAAATATCTTCAAATTAATACACGTAAAGAGCTAACTACAATTGGAAATAAACTTTTTGGGCCTAATTACGAGGAAAAAGTATAAGGATGAAATTAAAAAGGTCAAAAATTATGTGAAATTCCTTAATTGTTTATTACGAAGCTCCCAATCACAATTTTACACGTGTATTACTTTTCCAACTCACAACTAATAATTATAACTCCACAAATATAATTATTAATTAGTTACTCAATTAGTTGGGAATTGAATACACATGTAAATTTGTGATTGGAAACTTCACAACAAATATCTATGGTACTTTCCCTAAGTTTTCTCCAATTAAAAATTGGAACAAACTATAAGGATAAAAGGTTTCTTTTGACCTGAGACTTATCTATCAGATATAATGATCACAAATACTGACCTCTACATACAATTGATATGAACTTATTGATGAGAGCTGTGGATAAAATAAAACAATGCCTCCAATAAGATATCTGTAACAGAAAACACATTGGTAAACAAATACACACAAAATTCACAGAAATAAAAAATAAATTCAAGAGAAAGAACACCATGTAACAAAGGGTTTACCTGATGAAGTCTTCAACTGGATCACTTAGAACATTAAATCCATTTGAGGAAAGAAAGGATCGTGTACTTCTGCCCAAGGCAATAAAAAATCCAAATATAGCCAGATCCTTCTCCAAAACCTGCACCATGCTAACTTTGACTTGAAGCTTCTTTTTATAACAAAGAACATACTTTTATCGTAAAACCATATATTCTTCTACAAGACTCCAGTGTCACTAAATATTTGTTAACTCAATATTTGACAAAATTCCTTTGGATAGTAAAATAATAAGAACTACTTTCCTGCTTTGGAATCCATCAAAACAAAATAGCTGTTTTTTTTCTTTGAGGGGGTAAAAGATAATGAAATACTCAGAACACACCAAAACAAAACAAAAAAATTGGAATAATTGTGCATTAAACATAATTTGTACTGCATAATCCAGATAAAACTAATGCATTACACATAACAATATTAATTGAAACTGATGAAAGAACAAATAGCATTACTTTTAAAAATATTTAGGTCCCAGAGACCTGATAATGGGCAGGGTTAGCCTTAAAGTAACATAAAAAGCCTAGGCCCAGGCCCAGCATTGAGGCTCAGATTTAAGCCAAATCCCAGCCCAAGGCTTCAAAACAGTATTATTTTGGTTTTTAAACATACAACTAAAATTTCCAAAAGGAAATATGAACTTGTCATACCAAGTGACTCTTCAAAAGATAATTTGCTATTTCAGACACTAGTTATGAAAAATTATATTTATTTTATTTAATGATTAAATTAACAAATATAAATAATAAATAATACCCTATATTCAAATTGGCTTGGACTAAACTTGGTAAATAAGAGCATAAGTCTTTTCTGAATATCAATCTTGCTTTATAACAAATAAGAAAAGCCTGAATATGAATTGAGACCCAACCCTATAATTTCCAGGCAAGGCCATTCAGGCTACCTGGCCCATGATCAAGTAGATGTACTACTATGGCAATACTAGTCCTCAAATACACACATAACTAACCTCTATACTTTCAGATGTGGTCAGTCTTGACCATATTTTCTCCTTATCAATTGCTTTCTGCAGATGCTTCTGAATTAGATTTACCCAGAAAATAACCTCTTGGGAACCACGATTAACTTTCATTCTACATGCTGCAGCTCGAGGACCAAAATGGACCAGAAATTCTCTGTGAAGCCCAACATCCTTCACTGAATTATAAGCCTGGCTTATAGGAATTAAATCAACCAGCATGTCCATCAAGCTACCAGTTATCTCCTTGATCATTGAAAAGAATTGTGAACAAGAAATTTTTGCTGGGCCAAGTTTCATGGTTGCAGCAATGCATGTTAGCACAAGCATTAAAAGTGATACGCCGCTTGCACTGCTTAAATCAGGAGACATATTTTTGCCAGAACTGGGAGGTCAATTAAAAGATTATTACTGGATTGTCTTCAACTTCTGATGTAAATGAACAAGGATTGAGAAATGAAAGCTTTCAAGAATATATAGAACACAATGGTGGAACTTACAAAATAGTAGCAGCAGTAAAGTGTGCATGCCCTTCAAACTTACTAAGAAAGGATGTCACTACAGCTGGAACTTGCTCAGACCAAAACCATTCATATACTGCAGGTTGTTTGGCTGATAATTTTTCCCTGATTAAGCTCTCCAAGGGAGCAGATAGCCGTAGTAAACTGGATCAATGCATTAAACAAGACTAAGGTCTATATTCAGATAAACAAGAGAAGAATATAGAATCTCAAAAAAGAAGGATGAAAACAATAATAATCAGCATGAAATCAAAAGACCATTCACTAGCAATGCTCTCTATCTGTACTAGTATCAACATGAACTAACTGAAATCCAAACAGCATCCACTAGACTCAATGCTTTTTATGTAACAAATACTACATGTATTTCCTACCTTAAATGCCAAACGCAACTAAAAAATTATTACAGGTGCTTTTAATAACATACAACAACATCATATATCACTCAAAAGGGAAAAAGGTAGAACAAACTTTAAACTTCAGGATTACATTAAAATGTAAGGTAGTTATAAGACACGCTTTCATGATGTATAACACAAAACTAAGACTCCTTGCACAAATTCTGTGAAAAAATATTAGCTACATGAAACTTCAGTGTTTCAGCTCCCTAAAAGGTAAAAAATAGGCCTAGTTCAATCATAAAGTTCCTTTTCCCTACCTCCTCTGAACATTGGTATTTCTATCTTGACCATCACTTCGGGATGAAATTTCACTTGCAGCTTGCAATAAAGAGTACACAGCAGCCTGAGATAATTGATGCAACTTGTTTCTCAGCTCTTAATTAATTATTGAGAAACATAGAAGGAATGAGCTGCACGGAGAAATTAACAATGGCGGGAGTAGAAAAATGAAATACTAAATTATTGAGAAATAATAAAGTAGGAGTCAATATTACTTCTTGTAGCAAAAGAAATAGCAGACAGAAACAAACAAAGAAACCCAAATTCAATTATGATAGAGTATATGTGCATCAACAATAATTCATTTGGTGCCAATTATATCACTGATGTTCATTTAATTGATAATTATAACGTTGGAATCAAAGTGCAGAATTGAGGGTGAGCTAAATAGTCATAGGTCCCAACAGATGAAACAACTAACTTACCCAAAACTAGAGATTCAACTAGCACCTGTGTAATATCTTGAGTTCTATGACAAAATTTTTTCGGTTACTAACCTTTACAATTAGATCCACCTTATCATATCACGACAATTTATTAAACAGAAAAGTTAAAGCATTGGAGCAGAAAGTAGAGAAATAGCATGCTCATTTAGGATGCAATAATAATGAACTACCAATCCTATGACTTTTCAGTAATTCCCTCAGCTATTCTATGATAATGTCTTTGACAAGTCATAACATTCAGCCATCAATCAGGCCTGGGCACAATATTTTTAAAAAAGTTATGATTAAATCAAGGAAAGGGAAGAAATCCAGATCTGTTATAATGATTCTGTATAAAGAAAAAACCAGCTATCTGTATGACAATATTGTACTCAAAAACCAGTATTGTTCATGACAATACCTGATATGACAATGCCTTCACCCATGCATTCTGGTCAATCCCAAGCCACGCGGTAGAAAACCAAGCAACTCCAGAGAATGGCTTCTTCTCTTTGATTGCCAATTCAAAAACCCTGGCAGCGTCATATAGAGACTGAAGAAGCCCATCACAGAAATCTTGATCCTCCAGTGACTTGTTCAGTTTCACCCTCATTTTCTCGAGGTCTGTACTTGTGCTTGCTTGGGGACTTCCATTGACAGAGATACCATCATCAGCAGAGGCAAATGGCAAAAGGTAAGGCACCCTTCTGGGTTTTGAAAGGGTATTACAGTACTTTCTACAATCCACCGATCCATAAGCAGCATTCCACAATACAGCGTTTCTAATGAGGCATCTCTTTCGGGAAGTACCCCATTTACTAAGTGGGCAATGCAAGTCCAAGACGGAGACTTTTTTGCCAGAACCACGTTGATCTTGTGAAAGCCAAGGATTTGACGAACTGGTCAGCAAGAAATTTCGTCAAAACAGCATACAGATACATACATGAAGAATTCTATGCAAGAAAGAGCTGAGCAGAAGGGGAGGTGACCAATTTGAAAACAATGTATGCACTGTTTCCACTAAACTATTTCTCAGGGCCGTGATTATGGTATAAAGCTCCCAGCTTATTTATTATAATTTTCAATAAATTAAGCACAAAATATTCAGATATTAAATTGAAGGTAAGTCAAAACATCTTAAAAATCAAACTGATTCACGCAGTACTCTCAGCCCACTAAACAAAGAGAATGTAATCTGAGGAACACAAAAAGCTTAGAAGGGATAGAGAATTCGATTACCTTGCAGATAGAAAAATGTTATTAAGGTTTAATTTAACTGCCATGGAATTTGCATATAGAAGTTTGGTGAGAGGAAGGAAAAATGGCGCAAAAGCACTGGAAAAGGAATTAGCGGATAGGAATGGGTGACTGGGAGTCTAATTATCAGCAGGCGTGGAGAGCCCAGAAGACAGTCACATAGCGGGACGAAGACAGAATTTATCCTCCAAAAAGGTAAAATATGAACGCCGTCTGTGGGGATCGAACCCACGACCACGTGGTTAAAAGCCACGCGCTCTACCTCTGAGCTAAGACGGCTCAGCGTCCGGGATTATTACACATTTGTTATATTGATTTAGTACTGTTGCTCTCCCCACGTGCTGAAAAAGTGCTTCAAAATCAAATTTTACGGAAATTAGATTAATGCAACGTTATTAATAATAGTTATCGAAAAAATTGTTAATTTTATTTTTAAAATTATAATACATTGATAAAATAAATATTAAATTATATTAAATAACTAACTTCATCCTTGAATAATAATCCATACAAATAATTGTGTTTTTTCATACAAACAATTTTATTATTGAATATTTATATGAAATGATAAATTTATTTAGATACACTACTATTTAAGAATGAAATTGATTATTTAATATAATTTATAAATTATTTTATTTGCATTTTATAATTTTATCTTATTAATAACAACAACAAGGTACAAAATTTTGGTATGTATTCAGCATTTTTCGTTTGAATTAGGTTGGTGCCTGTAAAATTTAATAATAAAATAAGAGAAAAATATGATGGAAGGTGAAAAGTTTATGGGGAAGAAGTTGAGAAATTTTAAATCCCAAGTTTAACATTTAATCTTCACGTCCTAATCTGATCAATTTTTTTTTCTCCGCAAAGCTATTAACTTATATTTTTATTTTAAAGTAAACTTTTAAATTGAATAGTGAAGTACAATAGTTATATTAGGTTTTTCTGGTAATGATTATATTATATTTTTTTATTCTTTTAAATTATTTTATACCAATTAATTACAGTTTTTAAAGAAATTTGATGTAATATTTATCTATTAAGGATGTATTTATTATAAAAATTAAAGACTTACATACTTTTAAGATGCGAAATAAATTTTCAAAAAAAAATTAATGTAACATTTATATTTTAAGAAGTAATTTAATTTAATTTTTATTTTTATTTTATAATAGTAGGAGTGACTAATTCATTAAATTCTTATATTCCAGAATTAAAAAATAAAAAAAAGGTAAAGTCTTTTGAGAGAAATTGGATTGAATGTCATTTGAGTTACAAGTGACAAAATCTGATCAATTTTTTTTTCCTCCTCTGTATGATGCCAGATGGGAACTCAAAGCATAAGATGCTATTGGATTATGGCAAAATCCTGCATGGTATTGGTTAAAAATATAATTTACAGGATTTCAGTGTATAAACTCGCTCAACTTCTCGGCAGTTGAAACTTATTTTGTTTTGTTATCTCATCCCTCAAATTTAAATAAGGCCAATTCTTCCAAGAAGAATTAAACAGTTTCCTTTTTTAAAACTTAAATTCCACAGTAAGTTTTACACAATTTTGGAATCTGGTAGCAAAATTATCCTTCGTTTTTTCATTTTAATAAAGAATACAAAGGCTCGGCCCCGGCATAATATTCTATATTTGCGTATAATTATAAATAAAGAATGGGTTATTTATTCCATATTAAACATAAAAGAAGAGATGAAAAACAATATCTTCTATTTTTTAATGAGTAAGTTATGCAATTTCTTAAATTGCTTAATTGATAAGATTTGTTACACTTGACTGCTTAAAAACTAATACAACATATCATATCTTTAAACTTTTCTATAGCAAAATTATTATTCCTTAATATCATATCACTAAAGTTCTGTTTATTTTGTTAAAAGATATTTTTTATAAAAAAAATATTATTTATACATAAATTGAAGAAGCAGTAATATGTTATTTATATATGTAGCTTAAAAAAGTATACTAAAAACCAAAATAATGAAAAAGCAAATTTCTTCTTAAAAAAGATAAAGTTACTTTTTCTTCAAAATTTTTTATATTTAATGTTAAATAAATAAAATATTTTTATTTTAATATTTTTTAATTATATTTTACTAAAAAATTCTCTATTGAAACAAATGGAACTAAGTACTATAATTTTTTAATTAAGGTATATAAGTTATATAATAATTCCTTATTTTATACAAATATATATTTTTTAAAAAAAATATCTTCTAATAAAATAAATAAAATTTTAATGTCAGTCATTCTTGTATTTGTTCTTCTCTTTCAAGTGACGGATCTCAAAATTTGAAAGGCAGCGGAGGAGATTTCGATAGAGAAGCAATAAAAAGGAGGGTGGCCACTGGCCAAAACAAAAAACTAAAAGGTCTGCTTGATTTCTGCTTTTAAAAATAATTTTTAATTTTTTTAAATAGAAGAATGTGTTTGGCAAGCTGATTTTAGATTTTTTTTAAAAAAATCATTCTCTAAATATATAACTTAAAAATAAGAAAATAAAAATAACTTTTAATTATTTTTTAAATTTATTTTCTTGTTCGGAATATCAAATTTGTAATTAAATAAAATATTTTTTATTTTCAATATTAATCATCCGCTAATCTTAATTTTTCTTTAATTCAAAAATAATTTATAAGAATAAAAAAATAATTTTTAAAATAATTTTTTATAAAATTTTTAAAAATATCAAAATAAAAATATATCCAAATACACTCAATAACAATTTTTTTTTTGGGTTTGGGGGTGTCTAAAATGCACCATTAAAATAATGGTGCAGCGTTGCAACACCTCACCAATAGTGCACGTTCCATCACTTGTGGCATTCACTCTCTTTCAACATTTGCTGACTAGAATTACAAAAATTGTAGAATCACTCCTAATATCTCTTAATTTTGAAAAGTGCGCTCAGCTAAAATATTGAGTCGGGTTGGGTATATTGCTTCAACACAATTCATTGCTCAAATGAGTATCGCATCATGTAATACAAGTAGAAAGAAGAGGAATAAGTTCTTGCTGGTTGATGATAGCAACAGATAGTGAGAATCCATGAATGATAGCAAAAAATGTTAATGATTTGAGGGCAAATGATGCATTTTATATAGGACAAATGATCTCACTTCACTTAGACGAAAGTTAACACTGCAATATGCTATACAACTTGACAAACTTTTGTCGGGTTTTCCTGAAGTGCAAAATCCCAAACTTTCGCTAGATTCAAGCCTAATTTAGCTCACCTATAATAAAGTTCCATTAACCAAAATTTTCTTTTTAACCATTGCCTCCATCTCATCTCCTTCTTCCCCCTCTTCCTTCGTTACAACACCATCCATTAGCCGAAACCCTTTATTGCTCTTTTGTCAGTTTACTTCACAAGCTTTTGATTTGATTAGGTTATGAGCTATCAAGTCCAAAGTCTTAATTTAAATTAACTATTTTGCTGAGGGTTAATATATAACTTTCTTCCTCCATTTTTCATTCTGTTTCTAATAACCTACTTAAAATTGAAATAAAATTCTATCCACACATTTTTTGAAGCATGGATGCACTACTTTATCAGTGATACATCTTAGATTTTCCCCTTTTTTTATTAAAGTTGCTTTTAAGTAGAATTATTTTTTTGCAATATTTTAAAAATGAATTATTGAATGCATCTTAGATTTTTTCCTTTTTTCTTTTTTTTATTAAATTGGCTTTTAAGTAGAACTACTTTTTTTTGCTATATTTTAAAAATGGATTATTGAATCAAAAGTGATTCAAGATTTAACTATTTAGAATTGTATTGGGATTAAATTAGAATTGTAATATAAATTAAAATTTTTAATATAAAATAATTAAATTATTATAAAATTAAATTTATATATATAATATGAAAATATTTCAAATATTACCAAATAATTTCATATTGTATGTTCATAATTCAAATTATTATAAAAACAAATATTAAATCCAATTTTCATTTTCTGTAACTTTTATTTATAAAAATAAAGTAACTTTTTACTACTTAAGACTTTAAATTTTAAATATGTATATAATATTAAGTCAAAATGATATTATTTTTATAAATAAAAATAATTTTTTAAAAAATTAAACTTTAAAAATTGTAATCAATTCGTAATCAATTCATCAATTTTCTAATCAATTTTTTGAAGGTCTGTTTTAAAAATTAACTAGACCTACAAATAGCCAATTCAAGATTTTTGTGATTGAACCAGATAATTCAATCCAATTTTTGGGTTAGTTATTGAGAATAAGTTCTTCATTATTCCTTTTTGATTGGTTAATTATCAATCGTAAACCTTTTAATGTATACTTTTATTTTGATAATTTTAGAAGTAATTAAATTATTAAATATATATACGTAAAATTTTTTAGATCGAATTTAAAATATTGCAGAAAGTAAAGCTTCCACGTATACTATGTAAGTCAAATATTCCGACCTCTTAAATTATACTTTAACAGAGTACATTTGCTGCTATATTGGCTAAATACGTAAAATTTTTTAGATCGAATTTAAAATATTGCAGAAAGTAAAGCTTCCACGTATACTATGTAAGTCAAATATTCCGACCTCTTAAATTATACTTTAACAGAGTACATTTGCTGCTATATTGGCTAAGTATATTTATTTAACAAATTATAATTACTCGATAATTGCACATATACAAGCAATTGATGTCAATAATTTTGTCATGTCATGATCTTTACATTTTTAAATGTCAATTTTGCACTCCGTGGGATATTTCTTTTATTTACAATGAAATGTAAGAAAATAAATGAATAAAATTACATTGAAATTAGTTTTCATGGAAATAATGACTTAAGATTAGTAGGTGGTAGCTTAAGAGTGAGAAGATTAAAACAGATTTCTTGTAGAAGAGATGCTATATAAAATCAAGACGCTACTGCTTTCGCGGTCTTAAGAAAAAAATATATTTTTACATTTTTTTAAGTGTCGAAAATATATGCAAGTTTTCTTTTCTTTTAAAATTTATATATGCCTTTTTTTAAATGATCAATTTTTACTATACTTTCCCCAATTCAAAATTTATATATACCTTCTTTTAATGATGAATTTTCATTAAATTTTTTCTCAATTTAAATTTTATATGTACCCTTTTTTAATTATTATTTCATTATTTGTGCATGATGAAATGACATTTTTGATAAAAAAATATTAATTTTTCTTCTAATTTATTATATAAACATATGATTTGTTTTTAAAAATTATTTTTCATCAATTTTTTATTTGTAATTTATTTTTATACTTCAATTAATCAAAAAATACAATATATTTTAATGTGAAAATCATTGTTTCAATTATTAAAAAATATTTTTGTCATTAATAAAAATAAAATATAATATATTTTAATATAAAATTATTTTCCCATTATCATAAAATCATTTTTTCCATTAATGAAAAAAATATAGTATATTTGAATATGAAAATCATTTTTTATTATCAGTAAAAAAAATCTTTCATTGATAAAAACAAAATATAATAGATTTTAATATGAAAATCAATTTTACATTATCTTGAAAAGAATATTCCTTAATTAATGAAAACAAAATATAATGCACTCATTTTGTTGCACAAATTTAACAATAAAGACCATTTGCACTTGAAAATTAAAAAATTACAAAAGATGTTAACATTAAAATCACTTTTCCATTAAGAACGTCATTTAAAAAAAAATTAAAATGAGTACCTTTTATTCGAGGGTATTTTAATAATAAAAAATAGTACAATATTAAAACCTCAATTTTAAAAGAAGTTCAACATTTAAAAAATATTCTTAATGAAGAGCTGTTAAATGAAGTGACGTATAAGTTTTGAAAATGGATGGGACCTCTGCGCATACTTTCAATAATTTAAGAGAACCAACGGCTCTAGTTCCATAGCAAGAGAGAATCGTCAATTTCCAGAACGAATGGGAGTGCAGCAATCACCCCCAATTATGAATTAGCCATATAGAAAGAACTTTCAAGTATACAACTACAACACAGAATAAGTCAAAAACTCCCATGAAAGTACCATATTGGAACTATCCATCTGTAGCAGACAAGCCTTTCCTGAAGTGGGCCAATGACCCCAACTATACACCAAGTGATGTCAGGCTACTGCCAGTAGTGAAGATGAAGCGTATAACTACTATACAAACAAGTAAATTTTATATTCAGTTTTGCTGAGACCCTTCAGATTATTCATGAATTCTTACGCTACGGCTTCGCCAATGCTTGGAATATCTTGTCAATGAATTGATCATCCTGGCACAAGAAAAACTCCTTAGTGGAGGAACTATCATAATGAACTCACTTCAGAAGAGGCTTAAAATGATATTTGATGGCAAGCCTTGGGCAGAGGAAAAAAAGAGCAGGAGCATAGATTGATTTCATAATTCAATTCGAGTGTAAAATATATGACTAAATCATTACATTGTAAAATTGTACTAAAGTCTAATTTATATTGGTAACAATTATCGTGTATCTTATTCATCATTTTTCTCTCTCTTCCAAATATCAGTTAAATAAAGTGTCTAACAGACCATAGAAGTGACTTCGGAACCTGGAAATACAAGTTCAATTAATTAAATATCGATAATCAAGATATACGGGGAATTAGAACATAAATTGTGGAGATACCTTAGCCAATGACGAAAGTGCATCACGCACTTTCTCTCTGCTGATGACAGGTCCGTTCAAAGGGAAGGCAGAAATGGGGGAAGCAGGTGCAAATGGAGTGGGTGGTGGAAAGGGGCGTGGCAGATTTGGAGAATGGGGAAGACCAACTGAAAAAGGCACCAATGGAGAGAGAGGTGGCATTAACAGTGAAGATGAAGAGGGGGATGAGAAAAAATGAAGAGGCCTCACAAGATTATTGACTTGATTGCCACTGTTCATTACATCGTAATAGAATTGGAGGAATGAGGGTGTGGACGAAGCTGAACGAGAAACGGATGGCATTTGCACTGCAGTTGCAGGAGACAACGAACCACTGGCGATAGTGGAAGTGACAGTTGCTGAATGAGACGGTTGCCTTATATTTTCTGCGCCTTCTGCATAATTTCCAGTAACCTTGGATGTCTGCAACAGTCAAAAGCAAAGAACTTCTGAAGCCAGAGAGACATTGGACAAAGATTAAGGGCAGGCATCTTGCTGTAAGATGAAATTGTAGAGATTTCAGGCACATAAAAGCCTAAGTGAAGAGAGGTAAGGAAAAAGACAGAGGAAATTGTTGTTTTACAGGATTACATACACTTGAGAAGTCCACAAATGCAGAATGTTTAGTAGCATCCGTTGTAGAAGAGTTGGCTGAAGATGACTCTCGAGGGTTTTCCGTTAAATTTGACACTGGTTCAAGCTCCTCAAACTTGCTACAACATGTACAAAAATTAAAGCATAATTAAACTATTAAACAGAGAAATTTATCTCCCAGCTCTGGATCATAAAATTACACTTTCACCGGAAGATTCATGACAAGGTGGTTTGAAGTTATCGACGTATAAGAAAGACATAGTAGTGCACTAGAAAGAAGAAGGAATTTCATTAAGGTTATCTAAGCTTCTAGAACATCCTTACCTTTTGTCTGAAGGAACTTTTTCCTCTGTAGTTGCCTTTGTGTCTTTATAAAGTATGCTGCAAATTAAATATAGAGAGAGATTTATTTTACCCATTAAGTTAGCTGCAAATGATATTCTAATAATTGTAACTAAAAAATTAAAAACAAGTCTTCTATTATGATTGGATGTAAGTTACCACCTAGTAACTAAAAATTTGAGCATAGATAACCAATAAAAACAAAAGGAAACAATCGAGCGCAGTCGAACACCATTCTTACTTGTTGAAGAGTTTCGCAACTTCCTCAAATTCATCTGAATTGTAAAACCATACACCGTTAACTTCTTGGGATGCATTCCGATATAATAAGTAAGGGTTATGAAGTTCAAACTCTAAGTCAGATAGATTTTCCACCAAGTAATCTGTCAGAACAAAATATTTGAAAGAAAAAGTGATTAAGGAGCGAATGGACAGTACTTGTACATATATATGCATATCTGTTTGAATATCAATATAACAGTATTAAATCAAGCATTGCTTATAGGTGTAAACGTTCAAGTTACAACAATAATTAGTTCTCCGAACAAAACTACTACTACTTGAACCCCGAGTCCGATGGAAATTAATGACTTAATTGAAGTTTTGGAAATATATCACTGCATGGTCAAAGATATGAGTTATTTTAGTTTATATAAACAATATTTCATTAATGTCCAATTCTGAAAACTCCAAAAGGTTTCGCCTTCCCGATCCCAATTAATTGTTTCCATGCCATTCATAATTTGACAACTCAAAAGCGTTACCAACTTAATGAAATAAATTAATATGGTCATCTGTAGCAAATAAGGCCTATTGTTCTAATGGATAATCCACTAAAAATGCTGCCTAAAATCACGTAACTGCAAGCAGTATATGCCTCAGTGAATGGCAAAAAAGAAAAGAAAAGAGCAGAGCTCCAATATTACTGATCTAATGATCTACAGATGTGAACCTTCATTGAGACGATTCATCACTATGAACTGAAACTGAGGGTCTGCATTCCTGAAAAAAATAGTAAAAGCCACAATGACGCAATCTTACAAGCAGGCATTTAGCGAAATTCACAAAATGAATAAAGAAGGGAAAAGATAAAATTTATCACCTCTGCACGACGAAGAGAGGTCCTCCCACATTTTTACGACTCTACAGCCATCCAAAATTTCAAAAATCAGTAAAGGTTCGAATTGGCTCTCCAATCCAATTGTTACTAAAGAAAACAAGAAAAAGAGAAAGATTAATGCAGAGAGGTCTCTGTACTAGAAATTCAAGCAGAAAATGCAATATCGGAAACGGCAATAATTTGCATGACAAAAGAACTAACCCACACAGTGGTTTCGACGTTGAGGTTGTATAAAGAAACTTGAGCTGCAGTGTAGACAATCCGTTCGATGAAAGGATCCGTCCTCTGGAGGACGTTGAGATTGTGCTTCATGGTGCTCACGGGGTCAAAGTTTGGCTTCAATTTCTTCTTCTCTGACATCTTCGATCGATGAAGCGAATCCTTTCAACCTCAATGACGATGCTTTCCTTCTAGTAATCTAAACCCGCAGAAAACTACACACTGGTAGTCGTGGATTTTGAGTCCTCGGAGGTTCAACTGATATTCTTCAATTGGTTTGCGAGCTGAATATGAAAAGAACAAAGGGGGCATTGGCGCACTTCTTTCTTCTTATGAAATCAACCGTATTTAACCGCAAATCAAATCAATATTTTAATTTGAAAAAAAAAAGGTACTATTAATGAAGTTGTTAAGATGATTCTTTAATAATTATTTTATTTTATATGCATATACATCAAGTCTATTTTCTTCCGGGAAACTGTTGAAATAAATAAATAAAGGTAATAATTTTTTTTACTAACAATATTGATAAGAGTTTTCCTTTTTAGTGTGAAAATAAAAAAGGTTGTGACACTGGAATGGCTCTTTCATGCGATAACACAGGAAATATTCAAATAAAATTTTAATAATTTTTTAAGACATGACAATATGAAAATAGATAACAGTGTAAAGCTCAGCTCTAATAATGAATCAAATCTAATAAATAAATAAATATCCGTTGCTTTATAAAGAAATGAAAATTTATATAGAATAAGATAAAATTGTAAATTCATCTATATAATTTAAGGTGATTTTTTTTGGTAATAAATTTATGATAAAGGTTTTTTGCACAGGATAGCTATAATATCTCCCTCGCAAGAAGCATAAAAAAATTATGTTGTCTCACTAATTAACGATATATCGGTAATTTGGTAGTTTTTATTCAGCCCATCTAACAAAATGTCACCTTTCTTTTTTTCTTTTTGTTTTGCAACTATTACCAAAAAAAAATTACATAGGAAAAAACAAAATAATAAAATAAATACAATATCTAATCTCTTATTTACAAAAATAATAACTATTACATTTTTTAAATTTTATAATTAGCATTATTGATTTTTATTTTTATTTTTATTACAATTATTCATCTATCTCTTTATTGCTTTTTTGAGTGAAAGATTAAATATTGTATTTATTGAAAATAATAAGTTGAGGGAAATTAATGTCTTAATTTTGTTTTTCTGATTTAGTTTTTGGAAATTGAATAAATCGTTGAAATATACTATTTTATGCCTAGTCAAACCATTAGTATAAAATTTGTTTGTAGCTTTTAAATTGCAGGAAGTTACCAATTAATGATTCAATTAAAGCTATTTTTCTGAAAATTGTGTCAAACTTGTCTCAGAAGAAATTGACCTTCAATAACATATTTAAATTTGACAAAAAATTAGATATAAGTAGAAGCTTCCCTCGCCAACTATTCAATGAAAAAAGAAGTTCTAAGGAATTCTTGTTTGTACCAATCGATATCGATATCATAATCATAAATGTCATTAAATGATAATTTGGAGCACACATTTATAAAAAATTATCAATACACATTAGTTCAATTAATTATGCAATTACAAATTCTGAACAAATTTTGTAATATATTTTCAATATATTTATAGAAAAATACTTTAAATTATAAAAATAAGATTTGAAATTAAATTTTAAATTTTTATATTTATTAAATTAAACTTTACAAATTTACCTTATTATTTTGTGTTTAATGACAATCTTTGATTTCTATTTACAATTCAATTTCGAATCTCATTCTTTGTGCAAATAGCATTATTGATGTTTATTAAATAGAAATAAACATATATTTGTAAATCTTTTCAATTGTACATTTGGATTTTAAATCTGAAAATTTTAAATTTTTATATAAAAATAACAATTTTATTAATAAAAATAACAATTTTATTAATAAAAATAACAATTTTATTAATAAAAAGTATATGAAAATTACAACTCAATATTTAACCCAAGCCTTGTTATGTGTTATCCTAGCATTTAATATTCACGAAACAACATGTCATCATCAATTTTCCAAGCCATCATGGAGGAATATATGGAGATTATAGCCGGCCCTCGTTAGTCTTTGTCTATCTGTCTTGGAAGAAAATACAAGGATCGCAAACAAATATGAAAATTCGCTATTATTATTATTATTTGAATGAGAGATGATAATCATTTTGGTATTGATAAATTTGAAGTGGTCAAGAACAATGAAAAAAGAATTGCAATCTGATAAGAATATATCTAAAAAAAATTTTGGAAATGGAAAAGATAATAGCAATAATTGCTGTGAAACAAATTTAGCACCTGATGATTAAAAGAGAATAGAGGAAGTTATTTTGAAATCATAGGTTGGCATGAAATTTAACTCTAACAATAAAGCATGTGTATTATTATTATTATTATATAATAAATACACAAGACAAGTTAGATTTAGTGTGCACAATGGATTATTAAAACAATCCATAAGGTAATAGTGTAATCTAGGACTGTATACGAGAGCTGGATTTCTGCTTGTTCAAGCTTAGGCTTGAGTAAATTAAATAAATTCGAGATCTAGTTCATTGAACTTTTAAAATTTAAAGTTGAGAACTCTTTTAGATAAGACTAAACGAGTTCTAATATATTATACAATTTTTTATCAAATAATAAGAAAATAAGATATAATATAATTTTTTATACAGATAAATAAAATTACAAATATAAATTTTATTCTATTCCAATAAACATACATATAATAATAACATAAGTAGAAAATTTATTATTTAAAATTTCAACATTTTTATGTAACTCAAACATAAAAAAATTGAATTAAAAGTATTTAATATACAATTTTATTTACCTTTTTTATTTTTATAAAATGAAACTAGTAAGAATTTTTATTAATATCAGAATATTTAATAATTTAATAAATCGTACATAATATTAAAAATAAAAAATATATAAAAGTTTATTTATGCTCCCAAACATCACGAATTTTGTATTATAAATTTTGAGTTCAGGTCAACAATTATATGGCCCACTTTGTTTAGATTTGAATTCATTTAATTTAAACACTAATCAAAATTTTCATGTATCAAATTAAAATTGTTCATTTACAATCCTAATATGATCAATCATTAATTATTTTATTTAAAGTGAATATTTAAAAACAAACGTAAAAAAAATGAACCCACATAAAATGGGCGTCGTGAAAAAATAGGAGTCGGTTCCGAGGCAAAAATTTATGTAAAGAAATATGACATCCGATCTTTCTCATTGAAAGCCACAATCATCCATTTATCACCAAAAAAAAAAAAATGTCATTTGTCGCTTTCCCATAGAAAAATCAATTAAATGCACGAAGGCACGATACAAAAAATGAATAAGATCGGAGTTAAAATGATTCCTATAATGAACTACTTTTCTGGTGAATCTTTTGGAAGACAAAATATTGGCTTTGCAGAAAGAGATTCTAGAAATTACTTCTTACAAACCCAAAGAGTGAAAGAAATATTCTTCATGGGAGATTCCCAAGGCCTGTTGAACTACTTGAATGATACCTAGGTAAAAAAAAATTAGCACTTTTTTTTTGGGTACAATTCAAGTTGATATAGATTGGAAAAATGATAATTTCCTTTTTTCTTTGGGTTGATTCAAGATCAAGATTAGATTATAAATACTTTGGAGATGTAATAAGTTTTGATCCAATTTATAGAACAAACAAATATGGATGCCTTTTATTCCTATTGTAGGAATAAACCACCAATTTGCAAATAATATTATTTGGGCGTGCACTTAGAGTTGATGAGACTGAGGCTTCCTTTTAGAGGTGTGGATGAAGGCAATGCAAGGTTGTCATCCAAAAGCAAATTCTTTCTGATCAAGATTCTGGGAGCTTTTGCAAAAGTGTTGCCAATTACAATCCATCAATCTATTTATAGCATGTCTTTCAAAATGATAAAAAAACATTTAGGCCATTTATTTTGCAGGTTTTGCAACTTTGGAATTGAAATTTTTTTTTTCAATTTTTATAGATTATGTTAGGGGATTTGAGATCGGCTATAGAAGAGTTTGGAGCATGTTGGGTAGCACTTTTGAACAAATATGATTCACGAGAAAATAATGGATGCAAATAATGTATAATATAAGGGAAAAAATGGCGTCCTGTAAATTCATGTGATTTCGTTTGCATTGATATGTCTACGTCCCAAAGAAGCAAAAGTATAAATATGCTCCTTGAGGGCTTGTTTAGCATTACAATATTTTACAATTGATTTCATTTTATTTTTTAGTTTATTTACGAATGAAATAAATTTTACTATTTGAAAACTTTATTAAAAACAATAATTTTAATTAATTTATAAATATTTTTTTGTTTAAAATATATTAAGAAATGCACAAAATTCAATTAAAAAATATGTTTTGATAGTATCATGATAAATATAATATTACAAAAAGAGTAAATTTTTATATAATATATATTTTACACCAAATGAAATAAATTCTAATAGAATTTTTGTTAAATTTGATGAATTTTATAACGATATAAATGTAACTAAAATAATAATTGTAAATAAAATGAATTGCAAAATTAAACATCATTTAAAAAATACAAATAAGATAAGACTACAAGTTCATGAAGATGTTGGATGAGTGGAACAAAAGATAAGCCTAACATTATAAAAGTGTGCTCTTTTGATCATATACTATAAAATGTAGTTGTCATAAGTTTGAATTTATGGTCATTTTATATAGTCACATTTTGAAAGTCTATCTCATAATTAATATTCAAAGTTTTTTCTTTTTTGGTCAAAAGGAAGATTCATTAACTTATAAAACAATTTTTACATATCTTGAGGCTAACATTTCCATTTTGTCATATGTAAGGTACATAAAAACCTCTTGGGGAGGATAATTCAAAACTACATACATATTCTTGAGTCTTGTGAAGGACTTTGCAACAAAATCAGCAACACAATTTGCTTCTCTATATATATGTTTAAGTCCAAAAACTTAATTCTCCTTCAATAGCTTCTTACAATCTTCAGTCAAGCTACTTACAAACATGGGAGAGTTAGAATTATCATGCATTATGCATAACTGATAAGGCATCTAGTTTAACAATTAGAGGAAATAAACCCTTATGTTAAGCAAGAGGAAAGCCATCTCTCAATGTTGTCAACACTACAACAAAATTAGAAGTTTGCCCAATTTCTCTAGCACATCCAATGACCCAATCACTCCTACAATTCTTGATAATTGCAACAGAAGCTGCTAGTCCAGGATTACCCCTTATAGCTCCATTTGTGTTCACTTTGTAACATCTCAAAGGAGAAGAGATCCATCCTATCTCTACTAATTGTTGTGAAATGGGAATCGTACTCTTTCCTAAAACTGCCCAAGATTCTTTTGATTTTGAAAAAGTAATACACTTTAAATATATCTTTTCTTTACTTAATTTGAAGATTTTTTCATTTCTAGCCAGCTAAAAATTCCATATTGCAAAAGAAATAATAGTAGACCAAGGAACTTTAGAATTGTAGCTTGATTCATATGAAGTCAAATTTATTTTAAGCCAATCAGTAAAGTTCATATGAAAGGAGGCCAAATAGGAATTAGGGACGGACAAAGATTGCCATAATTGAAGTGTAATAGGGCATTCACATGTGATATGTGCAATTTTATCCAGACCTAGCTCACATGAAACACAATAAGGAGAAACATTAATATCATTTTTTATTAAAAGCCTCTCTGGTGGGATTCCTATTCCATATAGCAAGCCTTGTAAAGATTTGAATTTTTGGATAGGTGGGAACCTTCCAAATCTACTTAAAAGAGTTACCAAAAAGAGGAATTTTTTGTGCAGTTAGATAATTATAAATCTTCTTATTAGTGCATTTGTCATTTTTGTCTAGCCCCCAAACCATACAATCCTCCTTCCTATACATACTGAAGGAAATTATAAGAGTTAGTAACATAATAAGGAAAACACATTGGAACTACACTTAAATTCCATTTATTGTCATCTATTATGTCACTAACTTTGAGATTCATGGTTTCAAAAATAAAAGGTCCTTGGATAGTCCCTTTGATGGGTCCTACTTTAGTCTAATTATTAAATCAAAATTAAATTTTTTTACCATTTCCTACAATCCATCTAATTGCTTCAACAATAATATTTGTAATAGATCTTAAGGCTTTCCAATTGTGAGAATAGTCTTTATTTCTTTTCACTTTATAACTATTATCTAAAATAAGATATTTTTTCATAAGGATTTGAACCTAAAGATAATGATGATCTTGGATAAATGACCAAGCAAGTTTGGTTAATAATGACAAATTCATGAGAGGATAATCCTTAATTCCAAGACCACTAGAATCTTTTGAAGTTGTGATTATGTCCCATTTAACCAAGGAAATTTTCCTTTTTTCATATGAATCCCCCATAAAAAATTCCTAATAACTTGGTGCATTTGGTGATGGATAGTTCTAGGAATTTTTGAGAAAGTCATATGATATATGGGTAAAAATGACAAAACAAAATTAATCAACACCACTCTCCCAGCAAAGGATAAGTGCCTATTCTGCCAAACAGAAACCCTATTTCTCACATTTTCAACCAAAAAATAAAAATTTGTAGTATTATAATTTGTTTTAATCTCAACACCTAAATATTTACCTAGTGAGTTCCTATATTGGATTCCCAAAATAGTACTAATTTGTTCTTTCTTTTTTGCTCAGTATTTTTTGAAAAATATATTCTAAATTTTTCTTTATTAATATGTAAACCAGATAGCTGAGCAAATTTATGCAAAACATAGTTTATAGTATAGTTATTTTTAAAATCAATCTTAGCATATAGAATAATATCATCTGTATAGAAAAGAAGGAAAAA
The DNA here is from genome assembly GCA_020226215.1 of Sindora glabra. NCBI lineage: Eukaryota > Viridiplantae > Streptophyta > Magnoliopsida > Fabales > Fabaceae > Sindora > Sindora glabra. Next base: position 61,094,458 of record CM035233.1, read on the forward strand.
ATTTAACCTATTTTTGCTAGTTTTCACTGAATTCCAAAGATTTTTCTTACAACTATCATCAATCATGAAATAAAGATATTCTAAACAAAGAATAAAAATATAAAGAGATAAAGGATTCCCCTATCTAAAATGTCTAGAAGGAAGCAAGGGTTAAAGTTTACCACCATTAAAAAGGATTTCATAAGAAACTCCAATGATCATATTTATGACTAAAGTTATCCAATTTTTAGGAACCTTAAAAAATCTCAACACATTCCGGATGAAAAACCATTCAATTGAGTCATATACTTTTTCAATATCAAGCATGATAATCATGAACCCATTTTTAGCCTTAGATTTATCTATTGTATGAATTAGTTCTCTTAAGATAATGACATTATCTATAAGTTTTCTATTTGGAACCAAAGCAGCTTGATATGGAGAAACTAGGCCTTGGAGAAATGCTCTAAGTCTAGAAGTCAAAATTTTAGAAATGATTTTCAAAATAGTATTGCATAAGCTAATAAGCCTATAAGCATTTAAGGTTTCATCAAGTTGACTCTTAAGGATTAACTTTATTAAAGTTTTATTAATCCAAAGAGGAATATTATAATACTCAAAAACTCTCAAAATACAATTCTGAACAAATTCACCAATCACATTTCAAAAATGGTGAAAAAAACCTTAGATGAAGGCTATCTGAACCTGGGGCCTTTGTAACTTTTTTATTTTTAATAACTTAAAAAATTTCATTGCTAGAAGGCAAATTTATAAGATCATTATGTTTTTAAGGATAAAAAATCATAGACTAATCAGAGGGCTTAGACACAAAATTATTGTAGAATTCCATTTTTGTTTGAAATCTATTAAAAAGTTGACAAAATATATATCTAGATGTCTCTTTCATTTGATAACCATTGGCCAGCTTCATTTCTAAGTGAGGAAATTCTGTTTATTCTTTTACAAGCAAAGGTAACCATGTGATAGGTGTGAGTATTTCTATCACCATGTGCTATCCATTGCATTCGAGATTTCATAGGCCATATTTGCTCCTCTTGTTTCAAATATTGAGATATTCTACTTGCAACTCTTTGTCTAATCTATATTTGCATAGTCAGTACATATGTAAGCACCGAACAAAGGATGCCAAAATAGGAGCTCTATTCATTGAAAAGGAAAGCAAGTACAAGACGATTCTCAACCTTAATTAATTTAGTAATGAATCTGAATTCTCTTCATTTTCTTCTATTAATTTTTTGTTAATTTTGAAAAGATAAAGGTATAATACGTATTATGAAATCCAATGCTTATGGAAACCTAAAATTTCAAAAAAATATTATATTTACTTTTTAAAATTTATTTCATCTATTTTTGTAAGTCAAATATCAGTTAAAGATCTACTCAAAAAAAAAAAAAAAGAAAGAAAGAAAAGTGTTCCATGACATATGATGCATGTTAGGGGATATTAAAAAAATGAAAAAAAATAATGAAGGAGAAAATTTTTAAGAAGAAAACATTAAATAATATATTTTTAGAAAACTATCCTTAGGATAATTTTTCTATTTATGGCTTTACGAAAATTTTATCCAAGAATATAATGCCTAACAAAAACATTGAATTGCAATTCTCCTATTTATATAACTTAAATCAACTGAGTAGAAATTTATGAGAAAGGCACATTTTTCTTATGAAAAAATAGAAAATAATGATTTCTATTTATAAAGTTGCAAATATATTTTGGCAAAAAGACATGTATATAATTATTGGATTTTGAAAGGACTTAAGTTTATATTTCAAAAGTCACCATATTTTATTTGAAAAATTACAACCTTACATTTTAAAAAACACACAATTTAATTAACATATTTTTAAAATAACTTGTTATTCTATTAGATAATATAAAAAACCACAACAATGCATTTACATGGGCATGCCCTATTAATTATTTAATTTTCTTAAATAATCAATGAGATTAAATTCTAAGGGAATAATTTTTTAGGATTTAAATTTGATTTATTGTCAATATAAATTAATTTTTATACTATCATCAAATAATTTGTTGTCATATCAACAAAGAATTATAAAAATTATTTTACTGCTATTAAAAATCTTTAATTATTATTATTTTTTAATGATATATCTTCTTTTAATTTACCAATAGTATAAGTTATTTTTTAATGATATAAAATATTTTATATTGACTTTAAATCAATTTTAAATTCTATTTATTTTTTATGGTGGTATAAGTTATTTTAATTCTGATGAGTGAATTACTTTCAAATTTATTTTAAATTCTCTTAATTTTTGCTTCCAGAAAAGTAAATTAGAATAAAAGAAAAAAAATTGGCCCAATATTCTTTGGCTCTTGGAAGTCCACAAAAGAAAACAAAATATTACGTGAGCGAATTTAATAGCTGCTTTGTAAGCCACCAGAACAGTGTCCTTACGATTGAACATTTAAGGTAAAGTTTTGGATATCAAAAGTGAAATGGAGGATATGATTTAGATCAAAATATTTGAAATTATAGAAGATAGATATCGAGTTCCTAATATTTATTTGAAAAATACCAATAACCGTATCGGAGCTGCCTGACTTATTTTTATCTCTGTATTTTGTATTTTGCATGTTCTATATATTTTTCGGAATGTAGAATACATCATCATATGGGAAATATACGTACACAAATTACTCAGATGGGTTTTCTGAATTCACGTACTGTCAGTGATACGAATAAATTATGCTTGGGTAAGAGACTTCTGGTTAGTGTGGGATGACTCACTGTAAGATATATTTGGAGAAAAGTTAATAATTTTGTAGATTTTTTCGTTAAAAATATCAATAATAATTTTGATGATATTAATATTTTGAAAGCCCCTCCTAATAAGATTCTATTGTTTATATTGTACGATGTTAAGGGTAGAGACTAATTATTGTATCTTAGTTTGCTTTTTTTTTTTTATTGTGCTTCGCTTAATTAAAAAAAAAAAGAATAAATTATGCTTTGAGTCACACGAGTTACGTTTGGATAATTTGAAAAGAAAAGAAAAAAGTTCAGGAAAACTTACACTTTCGAATGACGTGGTACCCCGCGGCCACTTTCATGGTCACGGCATGATCCAGATTCCAGATCGGGTCATCACATACAATTTATTTTTGCGGCAAAACTCAATTTTTTATACGATATAAATTATTTTATAGGCAAATAAAAAAAAATTAAAACCGAAAAAGTTTACGTTTGTTAAGTTGTATAATAATATTATTAATAAAAAATGTATTATTATTACTTTTTTGGTACTTATATATTATTAATACTTGATGCATTGATTTGCATTTTATATTGTTATTTGAAATTAATTTTCAAATAATCCATTTAATTGAGAAATGGAAAGCTATAAAAATATTTTTTGAATATTTTTGTATAATTTTTTTATATTATGTTTAAAATTAATTTTCAAATATTTCATTTGTGTTTTAAATTGAAAATGGTTTCTTTTTTTGTTATTTGTTTCTAGAAATTTTAATTTTCTAGAAAGGTGTATTTTATTTTTGATATATCCATTAATTTTATTGCCATATTTTTTTGGTAATAATTTTGATTGTCATATTTATTACTGAAAATAAAATTTTTAATATTTTTATTTATTTATTTGTTAAATGAACTATGAATATTTTTTCATGAAAGATATGTTTTTCCTGCTTTATGCATATTTATTGATATATATATGTATTTATTGTAACATTTATCTGAAATTTGTTTTGGAATATGTCATTTATTTGTTAAATAAATTTTCTTTTCTTTTAGAAAAATATTTACCCCTAAAAATTTGCTTCTAAAAATATGTGCTCACGAAGGCGAACTCACAATACTACACTTTTTTTAATTGAAGATATGAACTGGTCGGTTTGTTAACCAACTTTAGCGTGGATAGAGGATATAAATTGGTAGAACAATTACTCTTTTCAAACTGTTTCAGAATTAATTTTATTAGATGTTACCACAAAATTTAAATCAATAATAATAGTTATTGGTGACAATTATAGATTTAAAATACATATGTTTATCTCTAAGTTGTTGATGTACTAAAAAGTACATTGATATTACATGGACTTTATTGATTAATAAGGAAAGATTCAAATATCAAAAAATAATATTTATTACAAAAAAGAAATTTATTAATATTTTACATTTCTCTTACTCATTTTGCGTTGCATGTTTACACAAAGACATGATAGAAAATAAGTGGGACCTAACGCGAATCCATCCATATTAATTCTCCTTTTACGCTCCCCTTAATTGCTTTTCTTTTTGCATAAAAGATCATGCTCTCCCTGAATGTTAAATTAAACCATTTAATTATGTGCTTGAAAAGCAAATATATATGTGTGTGTGTGTGTTTCAAATGATTAGCATTCTTATTAATTAATAAATACTGTCTTATTTGGATAAAGAAAATTTTGAAGTAAGTTAACTTTCATTGAGTATCCAAATCAACTAAAAAAATTATAATTATGATCGTACGATGTGATTGATAAAAAAAATTAGTGTATGCAATTTGAAATTATGCTTATAATTTATGACCGACAGAATTTATATTAGTTAAAAGAAGAAGATGAAATTTATTCAGCAGTGGCAGTGTTAGAATATGAGGGAATTAGCAAGGTAAAATATTTCAATGGGTTAAATTTTAAAAATTCGCAGTGACATTTTTAAATGATATATATAATTCTTCATAAGATTTAATTTAAAAAAAAAGGTCATAGAGACACGTACAGACTAAAGAGAAATTCTTGGTTGGACACGATTTCAATAGATTATACTTGAGCACAATCAATAATCAATATGAGAATGAAAAATAATACAAAATAAGATACCACAATGTACAAACTACCTGACTCACTAAGATTCAGAACCTATAATACTGGTAGATCCCATGAATCAGGGATCTTGATTGTATTATGAGTCTTACGAATTAGGTGAGTTATACACTATAAATCTCATTTTATATTACTTGTCAAGTGATACATTGGGGTCGCCAACCAAGAATTTCTCTGGACTAAAATATACGTAGACTAACCACCGCACTCACTTGAAAAAACACATTCAATCAAACGTCTTATAATTCCATATTACAACATATTTTCCAGATTGAAGTCATAATTATCATACTATTTATGGCTTCGAAGAAACCTTACACGGTTTGAAGAAGACAATTCGGAAACGACAACAGATAACATGCACGAGGGTACTGAACTTAGAGCTCCAATGTCTTAATAAATTGCTAGTGGCTTCTTAGAGAGAAAGCAGACATGATAACCAAGAACACCATCAGAACCACCCCAACTAAGGCGGCCACCACCGCGCTGCTGATTTTCAGACAGAAATCGCCGAACTGGTTGCAGATTGCAATCCAATTCGCATTCCCGTTACCGTTGTGCGCCAAGTAAACTATCGAAGTTGCCGCTGCAGCACCGGCAGTGGCCAATGTCAGAAACACCTGCAATTAATTAATTCATCGACACAAAAATTTTCCCAAGTTAAAATACTAAAAATATGTATAAATACTAAATGGAGACCAGAAGTTGCTGACACCTAGAAAGATATACAATGTACGTTGCATTTTTTTTAATGATTTTTTTTCCAAATATAAAAAGTTTTAAGCGATATTTTGTGGTAAAAGACCGTAAATTTAATGGTGGTCACAAACATGATACATGTAGAAGCATGATATAGATACACGACAGAATAGGTTGCATTTTTTTTCTCATAATCTTTTCAAATAAAAACATTCAAAGTGAGATTATGGTAAAGAACCCTAAATACTGTAACGTGGTTAATTAAAACAAAAGGTACAATAGGAGAGACTACATTAAGTAAATAATTTTTTTTAAATAATGATAGATGCGATTAAAACATTAAACATAAATTAAAAAAATTAAATTTTAAATGTAATGAAAAATATAAAATTTTAAAAAGAAAAATAACAAATGCTATTTGAAATAAAGGTTATTGACAAGTGAATAAGTTAATGAATTTGATTAAAAGATAACTAGCAAGAGATCTTACAGTGTCAAGAATAATGAGGAGAAGCCTTGCTCCCACGGCATTTGGACGTACTATAGTTACAATGGAGAGAGGTAGAGATAGTACGAGGTAGCCGCCTACCAGCGACATTACAATGAGAAAAAACCTGCGTTTTAGTATAAATTAAAACAAAAATTATGATTTTTGTGACTCTCAATTAAGATATCTTGTGAGGAAAAACGAAAAGCTGCATATCTGCCGCATGCATGCATACTCGAAAGCAGGGAAACTATCGTAGCTAGCCTCGAACTGAGAGAACTGGGTGAAGAAAGAAAGGCTTTGGTCGGCGGTTCCCATGGTGGCGGCACCACCAAGAACTGATGCAATGGCTCCTAATCTCAGAATGAAGTCCATTATGGCTAGGCCTTTCTTCCATCCTGCAGGCTTTGGTGGTGGCGACGGCGCGATTATATCTGCTTTTTCCCTGGGTACGTTGCTGGATTCTGGGACATCAATGGCGGTCGACATTTCTGTGTTGGGAAAAGAAGAAGGAATTATGATATGAAAGTCTGTATGAGACTGAAAGCTTGTGATGGAAATTTGGGTTTAGTGGTTGAAGTTTATATAGAAAGAGATTACAGTCAGCAGTGCTTGGATGATTAGATTTTATTGTCAGTGGGAGTTGTTAATTACGTGAGAAAGCATTTCAACTTCAGGTTACCTTTTGATAGCAAAGCAAATAGGGAGTGAGAGGCAGATATTAGAATAATAGTTTCTAATTAAACAACTTCCTTGATGTAGTTTATTTTGTTAAATATGGTATTAATGGTCGTTAAAAGGATGTTTGATATGTCTTATTGTTAAATATGGGTATTAATTGACGGACAGGAAATCTGATGGGCGAAAATTTTAGTTTTATTAAAATTAATTTTGAATTCTAACCTGCTGCTATAATTAACTCAAAGTCCTTTCTCTTATTTGAATCAGTAGTCAACCGAACCACATAACCAGATCCTAATCCAAAAATGCAACCTGAGACGACGCCATCTCGCGCCTTATATTTTTCTTCCAAATTAAATTATCGAGAAATTTGAAGACAGAACATATTTTGTATGTATTCGGTCGAAGAAAAATTTTGTATGTTATCATGTATTTTTAATTATATTCAATAAATGAAGGGTAGTTGTTAATTTTTTATTTTTTTAATATTTTAGAAATTAAAAATTCGATTTTCTAATATATATAAATATTGTAAAATTAATAAGTAAATGATGAAATTAATAATTATTCTTCAGAAGTTCTCCCACTCGAATTGTTACCTTTTAGTCGACAAATTTTCTTTTGTAGTGCAGTAGTGAGTTTGAAGAGTAGAGCATACATGACGAGAGACAAAAGCAGTCTGAGCTAATTCATTTACCCACCCCGAAAAAAGAAAAACAAGTATTGTAAGTCATCAACAATAATAGTCAAATTGGTTTGGCCAATTGTAAGGTGGTGTGGGTTTTGGAATCGAGGATGATGTGACGAAATAATAACTATAAAATTGAGCTGATTCAATAACAATCGTTCAGATATAAAAATATTTTTTCATAAAAATAAAAAATTAAGAAAGAAATGATAAGTTATCAAATTTTAAAATTGACCCCAAGAGATTACACTGTTTTGGAACTTGCATGCTGACAGGGCAATGATATGGGAAGATTATCAACCAACCTTAAATGCGTCATTTTCTGACTAAGTATTATCATTTCTTAAAAATATCTTCATAAAAAGTTGAATTTTAACACAAAAAGAATTATCATTTTCCCTTATTATTGATTGTTTCAATTTTTATTTTCGCTATCTCCTTATCTTTAATTTAAACGAATCTACTGATCAAAAGTAATCCTTTTGGTCTTCCTTTTTAACAAGGCAATCAAACTTAAATGCTTCATTAATCTTTTAATCTTTTATTATTTACGAGGTAAACTCATTTCTCTTTTGAGCACTAAAAATCTGTCATCAGCTTTTTTGCAATCCCTTTGTCTTCTCTACTTCAAAAACTGAACCCGCATGCATAACTATCTAGTCACTCTTGATCTTTCTTGAAGAAAATCCTAACGCAGCAAAATCTTCCTCATCACAGTGCATAGAAAAACCAAAGCCTTTCGAGCAAAACAGTTTCTTTGTTGGGTTTGGGGAGAGCTTAGTCTCTCCATCAAATCTAAGAATGGACCAATTTCTCATGTTGTAGGGAATTTTGTCAATTGATTACGCATCAGAGAATAAAAAACAACTTTTTTGAAAAAAATACAAGACTACTGCAAATACTGATTTTGCAAAAATAGGAGTCAAAATAATGGGTTAAGGCTCTGATTAAGTTCATCCATAACTGAGTCAGAGGTTGACAAGGACAATAACTTGGCAACCAAAGATTTATTAAAGTAACGATCGTTTTCGTCAAAGGCATTATTTGCAACTCAGTTATATTCAGGGCCCCCATCTAAAAATTTCCCTCTACACAGAAATCTACTAAAATATTACTATTTCATTCACAGTTATGTATGCAGATTTAAAATGCGAGAGCTATATTTAATTATATTTTTACTATAGGATGGAGTGGTTAGGGGTTTAGAAAATTCAACAAAATCACAGGTCTGCCTTTCCTCTCTACTCTTAATGATATGCAAACTTCCCTTCCTTTAAGTTACATGCCAAATTGTTCTTTGGTTATTCTTATTGCAATGCGCTGAAAACAATAATAAATTGTTAAAGGTGACATCAACCTACCAGCATGTATGATGAGAAAAATTACAACAAAATTATTCTACAAGCAAAATTGGGCAAGACCATGCAACCCCCCCTCCCCTCTTCAACCTTTACAAACAATCTTGTTAGAACTTAGAACCATTCAAGTAAAGGAAACTGCGATAGCCAGCCAGCAAATTTCAAACCCGTGAGACACGTAATATATTATTAAGATGGACAAACCAACGTAGGATTGCGATTGATGTTCCTTCTCTAATTAAACATCATTTTCTTGGGTCAATCCCGGTGCAGCACAGCAAGTGAAACTATTACGTACGGATAGTCCATCCTCGTTGAGCAAGTGCAGCTATCACTTGACTGGCAGCCTCTGCAGTGTCATTCAATGGAGGATAACTCCAGCTTTCAGTGATCTGTATTGCCAAACTAGAAGTCAGTAAACTAATATATATATATATAAAATAGATCCATAACAACTAAAAGCCATGGCAGCAGAAGAAGCTGCTCAATGCGCTCACATAAAACAGAAAAAAAATTTCCAACAAGGTTATTTCAGAAAAACTGGCTGCATCTACTACTATATTTTAGTTGGAATTGCCATCATATATAAGATGAAGTATAGAACCAAGTTACCCACCCAGCATTCCTCAATAATGATTACATGTTGGCTTTTTCAAATTCAGTCATGCATAAAGCAAAATAAAGGCATGATCATTCACAAACAACCAAATTGACCCCTCAATTTCTCTTGATCAAGAAAGGAAGACAGATGTGCGAAAACACATATATAATTTTAGAGCAATCAAAATTGCAGGACAGGTGGCAACTCACATTCTCCTTCCCTGTAAATGGTCGAGCAACTCCTGTGTCCTGCAAAGACTTTTGGAAGTCAGCAAACTTCCATGTACACCGCTCTGCTCCAATTACATACACAGGCTTCCTGTGAAATGAGATATGAAGTCAAGAGAGTACATGAACTTTGTTTTAAAGATCGATTAGACAAAATTTTTGACAAGATGGACACCCATCAAGCTTGGCACATACCCTGTACTGCAAGCCTCACTCAACATACTTACTGAATCAGCCGTGATGACAAAAGCATCAGCCCAGGCCAGATGTCCCAAATGTGGATTAGGACCTAAACACAATAGAAAAGGTTACTCTAAGTAATCTCTACTACCTGGACAGGATAATAAGGATATCCTTTCTAAGTATATAGAAATATACGCACCTTTGCCATCCCATATTTGGACCTTAGGATTTGAGCTGAATTCCTTGAATAGAACTTCTGAAATCTGCAATAAGAAAGACAAAAATAAACTGTTACACAAACAACAAAATATTCCAACTGCCTAAGTTATGGCATCCTGGCTACACCTTTTATAGATGCTAATTTTTTAAGGTTTATGGACTATCCACCAAAATCATGAACATATAAGGCCATAACTAATTATGACCATTACATACGGGAAGAGAAAGGGTGAAAAAAAAAATCCAGACTTAATTATATACATCTTTTATACCTTCTCAGGAGTTCTTCTTGAGAAAGATATTCTGATAGTTCCACAGCTCCAAAGAACATTCTCAAGCATAACCACTAACTGCTTGGCAAGATCCACACCATAGGAACAGTTCCCTGAGAGAGAAATATAGATGAATCAAGATTACAGCCATAATTCAGCATGCGGCAAAATGAAATTAGAGTTTCAAAACAGTTTGGCATAAAATTATCCGCAAACCGATGACCCTACATCCAAACAATTTTTGCACATAACAAATCACATAAAAAATCAGAGCTAATATATTGTTGTATCAGTTAAAAAATGGAAAAGAACAATAACTAAGTCGAAATAAAAGTATACTTTCTAAATTTTCAAATCAAAGAGCATTAACATACATTTGAAAGTTCTAAATGTTAGGCAGAAGACCTTTTTGGCATAGTTTGATGCACTTGTGTGTATAAAAACCAGCTTTCTATAATATTAAACAACAGTAAGTTGTCAACTAATTATGAGAAACAAAAAAACCACTATAAGTTTCTCATTGCAAATTACTTGTAGGTCCCCCAACATTGACCACAAGCAAGGGCTTTGGCACAGTTGCCAACTCATCATGCCAGGCAGAAGCTGCAATCCTAAGAGAAGTGAAATCAGCTTGGTGAAGAGCTCCCACTGTGAGGACCTGAAATACAATTTAAAGTCTCTGTTCCATGATGGGAAAATTAGAAGTTTCTAATGACTACCTAAGTTCTAAACATAAAACCTTTTTCTTACATCAGTTGATAGATGCAACCATAGAACCTACCACGTTTTTGGCAGGAGGATCCCGTGGAGTAATCCACCTCCGGAGATACCAAGGGATTTGCTTTTGGGCATGAGGAGTCAGTGGGTAATAATCATGGCGAGGAGTAATCACAAGATCAAATCTATGCAGGTGCAATCTTGGATGTTGTATCTGAAACAGGTAACTCAGGGTGTTAGAAGGCAACATAATGCATGCCTTCAGTAATTAATTTTTTACTGCAAAATATGTAACAAAAAGGGCAACGCAGAAAGGTTGGGAAAATTCATGTTACAACTCAAGATAGACAAAATAATCTGTATGCCATTCACTCGGAATACGCAGGGGACTAGGTGCAACAAGTATTAATGAACAATTTGTCAAGTCACTGCTTTCCAAAATCCAACATCTCAAGCTACCATTCCTAAGAAAGTACTTAATTGTCAGCAAACCTCAGTCCTCAAGTATGCTAAGATAGAAACCTAAAAATCTAGCGATGAATTAAGAAGTTAGATGCACAAAATTATGAAAGTAGGAATACAATTTTTGTCAGTGAGTCATCATATGCGTTTTTGCTTTAGGGGACAAAAAATGATGAAGTAAAAAAGTTTGACCTGAATAACAAAGACATTCTCCGAAGCTAACCGTTTAATGGAGGTAGCAACAGGAATCGTATCTCGTCCAGATGCAACCACCAATAATGGGCCATCCCTGGCAACAAAGTGAGAAAATAAGAGATATAATTTGATTTAGGAATTCAGGAGACGTTGTGTACCAAACTGCAAATGTTGAAAACTATTTTAAAAAGTTTACTTCTTTCTATCAGAGGCTTCTTTTAAGTTTCTATAGATAATATCATGTAGAGCACATACTTGGAATGACGTCAACAGAAATTAATAGAAAGAAGCTAAATCAGAAGCAGTAAAAGATAACGTACTTCTCAAACGTGTCCCGTGCCATCCTAGCAATTTGCTCACCATCAGCTTCTAAAACTCCAGATAAGCCTGAGCTACCATCATTATCAGCATAGACAACACGTTAGTTCCCCATTCAGCATAATGAAGCACAGTTACAAGATGTGATCACCAGAATGCATTACCAGCTTTCTCAGTTGAGAATGAAGCAACTTTATTTGAAATTACAAACCATGAATTGCCACATAATCTCCTTATGACGTAGTCTAACTTTTTGTGGAGGGATACTGGAAGCCAATGAAGCCACTTATTAATGCCTCCTCTCGGTCTCGTCACACGCTAAGAGAACAATTACCGTAAAATTTTCGTAGCAACCAAAGATAACGTGAGATTCAACAGAGTAAACACTCGCCGTTGAAAGCGTCAAAATCGATTTAGTCGAAGAAAAGCTTACGTATAAGGAAATCCGATTTGAGAGCCCGAGAGCACGGACTAAACCAATGCACTGATTCTCAGCGCCGGCAAAGCCATTTCCGATCAGAACTACCCGTCGGATTGCACCGCAGATGCCGCCTTCGAAGATCTCAGGCATGCCCGAGAACCCGCTTGGTGGTTCGGGAAGCCTGATAGGTCTCATCTCTGTTCCGCCATTAAAATTTGGAGCTAAACTCAAACGAAGTTAAGATTCAAAGAAAGAGACTTGAAGAAAGCAGAGAAAAGATCAAAGGCTTAAATCCAAAGAGCTAAACGGGCCAGGATTTGGGCCACTCACAAGTACAGTCGTGAGAATCAAGGCCCAAACTGGCCTGTGCCGGCTTTATGAAAAGGAAAAACTTCTTATTCCCGACCCAACAAATCCGGCCCAAGGTAAAACCGGACAAGTTCCGATTTGCTGCGGAAAGCGCAAGCGACTAGCGAGCCCTTCTCCTTCGTCTCGGTTAGTCTGTGCAAGCTTTAGCGTCGGGAAGCTTTCTCCGTCTCTGCAAAATGTGGGCAGCCGCCGAAGGCGGTGCTCCTGAGGTTACTCTGGAAACTTCCATGGGTTCTTTCACTGTCGAGGTAATTCATTTTCTCAATTTACTTTACCTTCAGGTCCAAACAAAACCAGATGAACACTCTTTCAGATTTAAAATGATTTTGAGTCCAAATTTTTCTTTTTTTCTTCGACCATAGTATCAATAGAGATTATGTATGAACAACTGGACATGTATAATTAGACGGTGTTTTTTATCTGATTTTTGGTGTAGTTGTACTACAAACATGCACCCAGAACTTGCAGGAACTTCATCGAACTATCTCGCAGGGGTTATTATGATAATGTTAAATTCCACAGAATCATCAAGGTCTCTCTCTCTACCTTGCCGTCTATATTCCTCTCAAATTACTTCTAGAGATATCAGTTCCTTTGTTTTGATAGAAAACATCTTTGCTACGAATATAATTATGAACTATTAAGATAGTGAAAAATGGTTAATATATTCAGTGTTAAATGTAATAAATTTGGTGGAAGTTATTTTTCTTTACTAGCATAACTCTAAAGTTCCTTTTTTTTTTTTTCTAATCACAAGGTTGGTATATAGGCATAAGGTACTCTCTCATTTATATATAAGGAAATTTTGTACAGAAACTTTCTTCCAAAAAGCAAAACAAACGGAGTCTTTATCTTGTCTATATTTCTTTCAACCCATTTTTAGATATATTTTCTTACTTAGATTATTGTTGATTTTTTTTTTTTTTTTTTAATAAGGATTTCATAGTGCAAGGTGGAGATCCCACGGGAACAGGAAGGGGAGGAGAATCCATATATGGGTATACTATAATAAAAAGCCCTGAATTTTCTTTTTCATTCTGATACTATGTAATGACGTTTTCATAATATTGATGCACTGTGTTAACATTTGCCTCCTTCTGGTTCCTTTTTTTGGTAATTCTGAAACTTATTATATAGTTCTTTGCTTATTCTTTTATAAGGTTGTTTTGTTTTATGATTGCATGGTTGCACTGAACTTGGAATTCTGAATTTACTTGAACATTTGTGCCCATGAACCTGAATCCCCCCCCCCCCATATGTTGATTATTATGATTCTTTTTGTTTATCACAGTCCAAAATTTGAAGATGAGATCCGATCAGAGTTAAAGCACACTGGAGCTGGTATCCTATCCATGGCAAATGCTGGCCCTAATACTAATGGTAGCCAGTTCTTTATTACTTTGGCACCATGCCCATCTCTGGATGGTAATTTTGTGATTCTTCCAACTGAACATTACTATTTAGATTTTGTTAGCCAACAGTTATCAAGATGTGTTATTACTTGTGGATCAGTTTTCATATCATCTGCATATTCTACTAATGTCTTCCTCCTATTTGTTCTGTTCTGGGTTAAATGTTTGCATATTGATGATGCTGAGCATCAAATGTTATGCTTCTTCTCAATTTACAAACTTGAAACAATGAATCGTATGTCATGCTTTTGTTATTATTATTATTATTATTATTATTATTATTATTATTATTATACTGTGCTAAATCTGATATATTAGTTCCCTAATCTGACACTAGCATTGAGGTTTGAACAGTAAGTCAAGACTTATACCAAAAAGTGTTTGGTAACTGGAAGTTAAGTAGATTTTTTCAAAATTTTTGGTATCATAATGATTTGCTGACAAGTTTTATTGTTTGTTACCTTATTTTGATAATTGTTAGTAGTGTCATAATATTTCTGCCATTGCTAACAACTTTCAACTAATCTTCCTTTACCATCTAGGAAAACACACAATATTTGGAAGAGTATGTAGGGGGATGGAAATCATCAAAAGACTTGGCAGCGTCCAAACTGATAACAATGATAGGTATGTCAACATCTTGCAGAATCAGCCAGTAATGTTCATGATTAGAATTATTGGGTATAACATATCTTCTGTCTGCTAATATTGGGTTAGTTTATGTGGTTGCATAGCAGAGAATGATAACGACTAGACATCATGAATTTTTTATACTTGGTGGTTTGCTATTAATTTTGTCATGATTCATAGTCACGTTATTAAAAGGTAAATTATGGCAACAAGTACCTCATCGTGTTTTGAATTGAACATGCTCAGGGCTAAAGAAAATGGACTTTGCTATTGTAGTTTTTGACTTACAGATTAATTGGAGATGCTGTCATAAGAGGAACATGTATAATAGCATTGTTTAATCTACAATCCTGCTTGTCAAGCCAGTGCAAGAATTCCAATGGAAACGAGATTGTATCTGTTATTTGCTTCAATTTTAAAAAAAAATGAAGACTGCGAAAGTTGCTAACTATCACCTACACATCTTGTTTGAAGTACCTCAATTTAAGTCATTGTAGGATCGAGACCTGAAATTATTCAGGCAATTAACCTGTTATAAAAATGCTCAGTCTCTGCACTCTTGTGCTAGAAATGTCAAAACTCTTGGGCTTGAGCGTCTCTTGGGTAGATTATTGCGAGTTGCTGACATTCTAATTTTTTCTGCTTCAGACCCATCCATGACGTGAAGATATTACGAACAACAGTCAAGGACTGAGTTGAGTTGGCCGATGTCTTGAAGTGTTGTGTTTTGAATTCCTTATGCTCACAGATAATTCGTAAAATTATCATCCCAGCTACTTACGGGCAGCTGTTAAAACGGGAATGAGGGATTGGCTTCATGGCGTAGAAGTTGTAGTGCCAACAATGAAAGTTTGCGTGTTATGAAATTACAAAACCATATGAATTTGATAATTGGTGCTTGATGTTTTGGTGGTATGAGCTATTGTGCTCTTCCCACTTAAAAGGCATACTGAACTAATAGAAATGTGATTTGAGGATGGTGTACCAATCCGTCATTAAGAGGTATTAAGGTAGTTTAGCTGTTGGTTGTACTTCTCTTAGGTCAATATTTTAATTTTCAAAATGTCAGTTTATCTCTTTACCCAAAAAAAAAATGTCAGTTTATCTTGCAAATTGATATAAAATTATTCTCTCCTATCATTTCGTGTTTTTTTTTGGACCGTTTATGTTGTTATATTAGAAACAATGTAAGAAAATGGGGGATGTAACTCGTTATTGTATTGCTAAGCTAAAATGGATTATCATATCTTTTGCTAACAATCAATATATCTAATCTAAAACGAAATTAAGCAGTGCTCAAAGTAAACTATAACACTTTACACTAGAAACTGCTATATCTTGGGGAAAAATGTGTTACAGAAGGCATCCCCGCTTTGTATTTGACAAAAATCAAATTTATAGCTCGTTGCCGCTTCCCAAAAATTTTTTTTTAAAAAAAAATCTATTTTCTATGAAACATAACTCTGTTATGCTGAAGTTGCTGCTAGCCTCTATTAGATTGTACAGTAAATTAGCAACTAGCAATCTAGTAACGCACCTATTGAAGTACTGTTTATCATCAAGTATCATCAGTCTCCACAAACAACTCAACTGGAATCCACCTTTCCTGGTTTATTAGTGTGACTCAACGAATCGCCGTTTTCTTCACAATTGGGTATGTTAAGTAAGGATGGTTCTGCCAAGTTGAATCCATTGGCATTGACAGATCCAGGACTTCCCAGCCTCGACTTTGCGGCCCTCATTGGCTCGGAAGTGTTATTAGATGGATTACTGATAGGCACTACTGGATCTTGCAACAGTTCAATGCGTTTTAAAGATGGAACATCTCCTCTGCAGTATCTGCGCCACATGTTCCTATATGCTGACTCGAGACCAAGCACAAAATTTTCACCGTCACAAAGTGGGGACTTGGACATGAGTTCTCGCAAACTCATTCTCAGTTTTGAGAGTTCCGAGACATCAAAGGCTAACTGCAGAGCCAAGCGGACATATTCATCTTCATTTCTAGCGATCAAATGCGGCAGTCCTGCTCATAAAAAGTGTGGTATTGAGACATTGATATAGTTTTCCAGAAGAAGCCATGTATGCAAACAAATAGATACTATATAAATTATTCACGATATAGACAGCATAACCAATATTGTCTTCCCGAAATGGAAGTGATCGTAGTAGTGTTATCACAGTCAAAAGTATAATTTAATCTTGACAATTGCACTGATTTGCAAGTTTCTTTCCCTAATAGCATTGATATCAAATTATCCAAAGAGTACTGCAGGATCATCAAACAAGCTCAAAAAGGAAAATCACATTTTTTAAATGAGTAAAGGATCAAAGTGGTGTGTAAAATATTTTACATAAAGGATAAGATGCAGAATGTATCCCCTCTCCTCAACAACCCAAAATTGCATCATTCAGTTGAATACTATTAATCCAGTGGATTTTAAAGCATATTGCTATATTATTGCACATAACCTAGAAAATAATTGTTCCACTGTGATTGGATATTTTGGATTCTTTGGAACTAAAAGAATATAAGCTTTTTTAAACTGTCTCCCAATCTCACAGTGAAACACGGAGGTTCCATCAACATTAGGCATGCCACAATATGAGAAGGAACAATATGAACAAATCATTAACTTATCGAGGAACAAAAGGGAACTCTGCACAACCAGAACATAAAAGGAAGAGGCGGAAGTCTTTCTTACCAACTTGACTAAGAAGACTAACGCCAACATTGTGCGCATGCACCGAACCCGCCATAGTGACACATGGAACTCCCATGTATAAAGATTCACATGTTGTGGTTGTTCCAGCATAGGGAAATGTGTCCAAACTACATGAAACAAGACGTCATAGGTTAGGCAAGTAACAGAAAAGATAAGTCACAAACAGATATGAGGTACACTCCAACCTTCTTATAAGCCCAGATAATTATTGATCACAAGCACAGGTCCAATGTTCAAATTTTGAATATCCTTTGAATTCTTAACATTTTCGTTTTGATAGAGATAATAAAAATCATGAAGCACAATTGAAAACCACTGTTTGCAGTCGGACTATGCAACCAGAAGACAAGAAAGATAAAATTGCAAGTTGTCATTTAATTTATTGTAACATTCAAAATATCTGATTTGCCTCTGCTTCATACAGATTTGGCTAGCAAAAGTACCAAGAACAGCTGATTTTTGCACTAAGCAAACATGGCTGCAAAGGAAAGCAGCAGATAACCTTTTAATCCGTATTCGCTAAATGATATTTGCATCATGCTATTCATGTAAGGCCTGGTATACAGCATACAACCAATAGACTATGGAGACAAGGAGTAAATCTGTCAAAACTCGAGAGAGAGTTTATAATGTACATGATGACATAAGCCTTTAAATGGAAAATAACAGAAGAGTCAAATATTAAACAATTACTAAGAATGTTATATGCATTTAAATAAAACAGAAGCACCAGATATAAATGAGTTGGTGTGAAAAAACCAAAAATATATATGAATAAACAAAAGTAAACTTCAGCAACATGCAACACCCAAAAAACCTTGAAGAATACAAAAAATTCTTACCTGATGTCCATCAAAGAATAAGCTTGCATATGATCATGGTTGAGAAGAATTAGGGGTAGAAGATCAACACGGAGTGGTTCCAAACCCAACTTCTCCAATGTCGAAAGGAATCTCTGTCTCACACTATCACTACAAAATGGTTTACATTTTACCACAAGGCGAGAATTCGGAATTGCACATAGTATCCTTGCCCAAACTTGCAAAACTTTAGGTGTGATCTGATAACATAAATAAACATGAGCAAGGAGGACATATCATATATTTGTGCTTGTGACACTTCTAGAATTTATTCCTTGTAAACAATCATATAAATAACATAAACTCATCAGTACCTTGGCAAGATTGTTAAAGCTACCAAATGTAATGAAGCCATTGGATATAGCAGGAGTAGGGGAAACAGACCCAGCCTCAGGAGAAGGTGTATAACAAAGGAAGCATCCTGGCAGTCGAACTAACTCCTCAATGTTCCTGAAAGTTACAGAAAAAAATGATTTGTTCGTGTGGAAGTGATCCTAATCTCATGCATATCAAAGGTCAGAATGTATGGATCAAGTTCTAGAAGAGATCTACTTCTGCTTTGTATCAGGAGGGTCTGCCAGGGAATCAGTGAACCTATAGTCAATAGTAGGCAAGCCAGTTGTATTCGGATAACCTATCCAAGACACCTGCAAATCAAGCAGTTGTAAAGATCAAACTAAGAATGCAACGAAAGAAACATGTATGTCATCAACAATATTTAATCCACTTCCAATAACATACTTGATGACTTAAAAGCTTGGCATTACATATGTGTATGGGGAAACACTGTAATTTTTCGTTTTGGAAAGAAAGTTTTGGAAGACATTTACATCTTTTCACAGGCGCAGATTCATTTGCTCAACAGTTCACTTTCTTTTAAAGAAATATATGTACAACGACATGAACATCTTAGTCCTGAATACTAGTCTTTTTAATTCCCATCAAACTTAGATATTATTCCATCTAATGAAGAGCTTATATTGGCAGGTAGCCAAGATAAACTAAACACGATTCTCCATCAAAATGCTCCTTAATTTCAATAACAAAGAATAAAATTGTGTATTGACTTGCAACTGAATAAACAGGGAAGAAGCAATGAATAAAAAGCAAACATCCAAAATCTGCAGATTAATACATTCAACATGCTACCAAATAGAGCTTAGAAGATCAACAGATGATAAAGATATCAAATATTAAAGAGCTAACATAAAAAAAAAAAAAAAAAGATACGAATGAACATCAAAGAGATTAAACTATACTAGAGAATGTTCTGAACATGCCTGAACAGGTGCAGGTCGACACGCCATCATTCCCAACTTGTTGTTAGCAGTATGACCAGTAAGTTCCACCAAAATATCAACCTGATCCTCTCTGACCAATCTTGCAACCTTCTTTTCATCAATCCCATATATGTCTCTCCAAATCCCACCCTTTTTTAAAACTTTCTCCTTAAATCTAATGGTTTTTACATCTGCCTGCAACACCATATGAAACAGTTGTAAACAGTAAATTAAACAGCCATAACTGCTTGAGGAAAATTGCCTACCAGGAAGGTCAATTATGACTGAAATAAAACCAAAAACTACAGAGAAACCAAAAATTGAAGCAAATACATTAAGAGAAACATATATTGCTCTACTTCATGCATTAGCAACCTACAGAAGTAATATGCACAGTAACAGAAACATCTCTGTCAGATGACCGATACCTTGACAACTGCAGAATAAACAATCACTTTATAACTTGTGTAGTCATGACAGACAAGGGGAGCTTCTATGAAGTACGACACAGAATGGGTAAAATAATCAGGAGATACATATCCTATAACAAGAGGTCGTTCAGGATCTTTGGAGTTGTTCCACAATGTGTGCTGCGGATATAATCTCATAAGGCGCCAACCCCATTCCCTGCATCAGAACATCTCAATTTGAATAAAATCTCATCAAACCTCAGTTCAGAGTTGTCTCTAAGCTACAAAGCAATTGGCCAGTGAACGGCCATAGTCGTAACTTGTCATGCATAAACTGCAAAATATTACAACATAAATTGAGGAAGGTTCCATCAACAACCAAGATTAGTTTACAAAATGTTCATAGGAGAAAGCTGCAACCTGTGAGCCTCAAAAAGTTTGTCATCATGCCCTTCATCAATGTAATTCATTGCAAGCAAGCGGTTCTGCACAGTAACAAGGACAGAATTGAGTTCTCAATAAAACAAAGAAGAAAGAACTTCAACAACCATAACAGAGACCATTCTTCCAAGGAACAATATGCAGTTATCCATCACTAATTGAAAATTTCCTGATACCCTTGTACAACCTAAATTTATTGCTTGTAGTCTAACCCTAAAAATTCAAATTCCTTAACTAAACCAGTGCCTTACACATAAGACACAGGCCTATAAAGTATAATAACTGATAAAATGTAAGGTGTAAAAAGATATACAGAGCATATATCATAAGAACTTGTTCAGCAAAGAAATTGGAATATTCACCCATATTACCCATACCTGACCAGCATTTCGAGAATCAGGATCTATCTTCAAACATTGCTCATAAGCATTAATAGCCAGAGAGATAT
Source organism: Sindora glabra (assembly GCA_020226215.1). Classification (NCBI taxonomy): domain Eukaryota; kingdom Viridiplantae; phylum Streptophyta; class Magnoliopsida; order Fabales; family Fabaceae; genus Sindora; species Sindora glabra. The sequence continues at coordinate 61,115,417 of CM035233.1, forward strand.
CACCAGCATCTCTGTAAAGAACTCCTACACAAGAATACAAAATGATAAGCATAACACAGACATTGACATTTGAGTTTTACAGCTTGGTGCACTTTCAATAAATCATATCCGATAAAAATAAAAAAATAAAAAGAAGGAAAAAAAGGCACAGGGGAAGGGGGACAACTTTCAGAATTCTCAACAATGAACAGAGTCAGCTGCAGTCCTTCAAATGGCACCTTCTAGAGCTCAAATGATCACCTAGTTTCAGCAATGGTGGTCCCATTCAACACAACATGAGCATTATAACCATATTCTGGTCCGTCTCAATATAGCTGGTCGGAAGGTTTTCAACAAAAGGCTGCCATACCAAAAAAGGAGGAGCTACAATAATTCACTTAAACCTATTTATTTATTTTTTATTTTCACATTCTGACCATCTTGATAAGTCTAGAATGGCAACCAATCACCAATTCATTCGTGAAATAACTCTAAGCCAATTCACTTGTGGGTTATAATTACTGAGCCATCTGATTGTAAATTAACTCTTGGCAACCAGGAATTTTGGAAAGATCTGGTACAGATTTCACGCATTAATAATGCAATTCACATGGATACTGGCAACAAGTCAAACACAAACTACCATGACCTTGACTATAGGAAGTAGGAACCACTTCTGTATATTGTATAACCAAAAAGGCCAAACAAATAAATAGAGGGGAAGAAGGAACAAAGAGACCTAAGTTGTTGTATGCTTCTGCATATGTCGGATTTGCGACTATAGCTTTCTCAATCATGCTTGCAGCAGCATCCACTTTGCCCTGGAAAAAGAAACTACAACAATCACTTACTACATAGATTTCCTTAATTCCAAAGTTCAAGAGTGTCCCAGAGCTTAACCTGGACAGTGAAGACAACACCAAGATTATTTAAGGATTGTGAAAAGTTAGGTTTGATTGACAAAGCCAGCTGCAAAATGACAATGATGATTGTGATAATAATTAGAGGTACTTGTCATAAGGATTTCACATGCCCTAGCAAAAGAGCAAAAAGAGAAAAATTGTTACCTGGTAACATTCTACAGCTTTATCAAGGTTCTCTCGATCTTTATATATAACTCCTAGATTGTTACAAGCTTCTGCACAGTGTGGGTTGAAGTGGAAAGCTAGCTCATAGAACACAATAGCCTAAAGTAGAAGTTGACTGTCAACCAACCCAATGTGCTGTTTTATATAACTATAATAATGTACATACAAATATACTCACCATGTCAAATTTGAGCATCTCACCATAAGCAACCCCAAGATTATACATGGCATCAGCATAATGCCAATTATAATACAGTGCTTTCTTATAATAAGCAATGCCTTCATTAATATCCCCTTCCAATTTAACCTAAACATAAACATTATTAAATCCAACGTCAGAAATAATATGTAATAAAAGTAATTTGTGCAGAAATGAGTCAAAGCTCTCAGGATATCATTAAATACAGCAAAAAGATTCAAATGTACTTGAATAGATATAGTTTATACTGCAGACAAGGGAGGGGAAATAATAATTGGCAAGAATTACAGAACATTCAATGTTCCTAAATGCAATTCCTAGTTCACAAGGAATAATAAAAAGGTCATTTTCAAAATGCTAATTTTGAAAAAGGTCAAAAGCATCTGTCTCATGCAAAAAGGAAAAGTTTCCACACCACCCTATTACACAAATTAATATAAATTACTCCACATTCAATATAAGTAAAAGTTCTAAGGGGTAACTTTACTGATGCTTGCTAACTTAGCAAACTTTTATTCACAACTTCACATTAAAATATAGGAATAATTCGACCCTTGAAATTTTTCCAGGAAAACAGTTTTGGGTCTGAAGTATATAATCTGAAATCTTGATTGAAAAAGGATGTCATACATGGAGTATTAGGCAGAAAAACAAAACATGGGATGCATATACAATCACCTTTGTTCCCAAATCTGTCAAGGCAATCGCCATATTATTTTTTGCAATTTCAAAGTTAGGTGAAACAGCTAAACACCTGCCAGAAAACCAAAAGATCATTCATGCCAGCAATACAAGTCAAGTCACTCAATAAGATATGAAAAATTAGCGGCAAAACTTGGCACAAGAAGAGAAGTACAAGGTCCAGCAGATCTGGTAGACTACCTCTCATAACAAGCAATAGCTGCTTCAAGATCACCACGATTTTTATATATCACACCCATGTTACAATATGCTTCAGCATACATAGGCCTCTCCAAAGCAGCCTTCTCATAGAAACTCAGGGCCATATCATATTGCATCATTTCAGAATAGACAACACCAAGGTTGTAATATGCTGGCTGCAAATGCAGAGAGTTTAAAAAGAAAAAAAAAAATAGAACTGATTATTTGGACCAAAAATCAAATGAAAGGGCACCAATTAAGGAGCATTTAGTGGTGTTGGGAACATAAAATGTTTGCAAATTTATGTACTTTTAGTTAAATCTCAAAATTTTATAATGAGCTGAAAATTAATTAAACTAAAGCACATAAGTTTTTGAAAATTTTATATTCCCAATACCATTAAATGCCTGGCACTGGTTAACGAGACCCATAAACTTAAAACAGCTCTATTAACAAAAGCACTGTGCTTGAGACTGAGAGGATTACAGCATAGTGTGGATCTATTTTGAGGGCTTCATAATATTTCTGAATTCCCTCCTGAGTGTTACCAGCAAGCTTTATGTTGGTGCCAATATCTGTTAAAACAATGGCTAGGCATTCAGCAGCTGCCTTGTATGAAGGATCCACTTCTAAAGCTTTCTGATATGACTGCTCCAAGTGAAAATAATCAGATAGGAGCTATAAATTGCAAGCAAAATTGAAAAACAACTTATTAAAATAGCAACATAGCATCACTGTAAAATAACATGCTACAATGAAGAATCTGAAGAAACACCAGCTAAAACTCTATAATATGGGCAAGAACAAGTAACAACATGCAACTAAGGTTGTCTGCATTAAGCTGCAATACTGTGTAGAACTTTGAACAGGCATGCATCTGAAAATTTTATCACAAAATATAGAGTTCAAAAAGCACCATTGTTGCTTCTCCGCAAATTATCCAACTTTTGAGGAAGTGATCTATGACTTTGAAACCTTCACTGATAAGTGCATATGCAAGATGCCAAAATATAACCAGTGTTGATCGTAATTGATACAAATAAAAGCGTTTTATGCACCTCATTGCCTCCGAGAGAAGTATAAATAGAATAAAAATGATAAATCTAATAGTTAAATAGAAGCTTCATACAATGCAGGTAAAAATACTATTTTGATGGAACATAAGACATAATCTATCAATCAACTCTTCAAAATACTGTTTAACTGAATACAATAACAACAATATTATGCTGTTTTATCATAAAGCCACTCAACTGTGATGAACATACCTCAGCTGCCTCCATTAGCCGACCTTCTTCTTTGTATAGAATACCGCAATGTGTGAGGGCACAAACATTTTGTGGATCCAACCTGATAGCCTCAGCAAAACTATCAAAGGCAAGCTTGCCCATATTCTGCATCTGCAGGCATATGCCTTTTCCAATTAGTGCTTCTACATCTCCGCCGTCACTCTCCAACACACGCTCATATAATGCAAGAGCATCCACAAATTTGTTCCTTGAACGTAGGATGTTGGCATAAGAGAGATTATCTTTCCCTTCACATCTCTTAATCACCGGATCAACAGCAGTAGAGCCACCAGCGCTAACATTAGGCTGTGTCACTTTCAGAAAGCCGTTATCTCCGATTGATTCCCTCTCTCTTTTACTCCCAACACTACTTTGGATCCATGCCATCTGTATACAGCTACCAGCTCACTTTCCCGCAGCAAGACAAAATATTTCACCATAAGTTTTGAACTTTCATCTTAAAGCACAAATAAAACCTCTTGATGATTTAACAATATGATCAAATGCAATGCAAATAACCTAAAGCCCATAGTGGGAAAGCATAAAGCAGTAAAAAAAAAAAAACAAAATTCAATCGGCCACCGTGGAAGTAATGAAGCAGTGAGCCTCAAGTAAAATATCAATGTTCATAAACAGATATCAACCGCTGCAAACCAAAGTAACTGCAATCGATATTGGCTAATCGCGGTAAAAATGATCCGGGAACAGCAACAGAATAAGGTGAAAAATTGAGCTTTAAATTAGGCTTTCAAACTTACACAGCATAAATTAAGTGTCTTCAACTCACACAGAAGAGAAACCAATAGCAGAAAACAGCAGGTGGGAGTGAATTAAACATTCAAAGTCGTCTTCATCCAAAGCTGCTCAATGTTACAGAAAAAGGGAGGCAGGGGGAGGGGGAGGGTGAGAGAGAGAGAGAGGAGTGACCACTAGCTAGCAAAGAGAGAGGAATGAATGGGGGCTGGACGCGGCGTTGATAGCCACTCAACCCCTCCGCCACGTCGGTTCGATGTCTCCAAAACCCGGAGCTCCCTGAAGTCCGTCGTTGATCACGTCATTTGGCGCAAAGTCGCAAGCTTTCTTACTTAGACGGCAGAACCTGCCATTTTAGTTAACTACAACTTCAATTATGAATTATTAATTTGGTGTCCGAATATTTACAGCAATTAATCATTATATTTTACATTTTCTAGCCTTTTTCCATTTTTTTGATAAATTCCAGAAGAAATGCTTTAAATATTTTCTTACGAAAGTAACACTTTCAGCTGAATTTTATAAATCAAATATAACAAGTTATGTATTTACCATATGTTTAGCTAACATTATAGAATATATATTTTCCTAAAAGTCTGATAGCATTGGATAATTAATATTAATACACATCCTTATCTTTAATCTTTTACAGTTAAAAATTTAATATTAAAAATAATAAGTTTTAGCTAACAATACAGAATATATTTTCCTGTAAGTCTGATTACATTTTTTTTGGCCTGATTGAGTCTGATTACAATGGGTACTTTGTTTTTTGCTTTTGCAATTCAGATGGATGCCAACGAAAATAACACCGCATGTGAAGCTATCCATCTCATTTTTTTCATGTCGCTATTGTCGCCCGTTATTTATCATGTTTTCACAGTTGACGGCAACGTGACTTGTGCATCCTACTTGTTGCATTGCATGGAGATCTCCTATGAGCCAAACGTTTAATTTTGATTTAATATTTTGAGAAATTAAAAAAAAATTAGATGTAATGGTTTATGTAAAAAAAATTCTTAAAATTTCTTATTTAATATTGATAATTTAAAATGTTTTTTCATGATGAGTCGATGCAGCCATGGACTGTAGATAATACATTTTTTTAGGGTTTAGGATACATTTTTATAATTTAAAATTATTAAATTATAATTATCTAATTTTTAATAAATATTTAACAAATATGATAAAATAATTTTAATTTAATAATTTTTGAAATTACTGCATTATTTCAAATTTTGAAAACTTTGAATATTATGATAATCATCTCATTTCACACCCGCGTATTAAAATGAACTCATTTTTCTCGAATGGGATTACACCAAAGCAACACGCGTATTAAAATGAACTCATTTTCCTTGAATAGGATTACACCAGAGCAGGCAACGTGGATTTCACCATCTTCCAAGAAATCCAATTTCTCTGCTTTAAGAATCCATTCAATTAGTTTATAATTTATTGGCTTAATCTTATAAACTAATCTTTAGACGTGTTTCTCGCACTAATTTATAAGTTATTCCATATAACTTATAAATTCTGATTTAATAAATTACTTAAAGTAGTTTATAATTTATAAACTCTTATTTTTTAAAATTTTTTACAAATCTATTCTTATTCTTTTTATTAATTTATAATCCATATCTTTTGTAATATAAATTTAAGTAATTTTTAAAAATTATATTTAATTATATTTTAAGTAATTATAATATTATAATAAATAATAAAATAAAAATTATATAACTAAATAAATATATAAGTTTATAAAATATAATTAATTAAATATTAAAAATTATAACTTTATTTTAAATTTTTTAATTATATTAATATAATTTAATTTTTATATAAATATAAATTATTTTATTTATATATATTTCTATTAATATATCCTTTTATGCCATTTTGTAATTTCAGCTAGTTCAATAGCTAATTTTATGAAACACTTTAGTTAACTTATTAGTTATCCACTATCGACTATCAGCTATTAGCTATCAGTTATTAGTTAATTTATCAGTTATCAATTAATTGCGCGAAACGGAACCTAAATTTTAGGATTTGTTGTGAATAATAATAATAAATCAATCAATCAATTCCCTCCTAACATAACAAAAATTAATGAAATGAATTAAGGAAAACTTTATTTCTTTTCTTATTTAAACAAAATAAATTAAACGGTCATAAACTATTCATTTTATTTTTTTCTTTTTTTCTTTTTATTGATTTCTTTGCAATTTTTTTTAAGTATGAATCAAATGAACTCTATCATCCTCCCAGAGGTAGTCAACTGAGTCAAAGATATAAAATTCAATTATGAATTTGTGACTGTGAATTGAACAAAGGAAATCGAAATATAATAATAAGGAAATAATTTTTAGATTTCAACGGTGAGATCATGGATTCCTGGGAGAGGCAATGAAGTGAAGTATGAGGTCTTCTATGAAATCTGGAGTTGTAGAAAAATGTAAGGGAAAATTGAGTAATAAAAATGAAAATGAGAGTAAATTTAGCAAAGTAACAATGGATCTTTTTATCCACTATTTTTAAAACAATTTTCTGTTTTTATATTTTTAAAAAATAGAAATTTTTGTTTAACAAGCAAAATTTTAAAATTTATTTTCAAACTTGTAACTCCAACATATAACTTAAAAATAGAAAAAGGGGGAATAATTTTAAATTTTTTTAATTTATTATTTTATTTTTATAATAATTTTAAAAATAAATAAAAAATTTCTATTTATTTCACAAATGCTACAATTTTTTATTTTTATCAATTTTGAAAATAATTTAAAAATAAATTTTAAAAATATAAAAATAAAAATATATTCATATAGCCTAAAAAGATTATGAGAGGGCAGTCATAATGAGAAAGGTTTTGTTTCATATAATAAATAAGTTAATTTATAATTTATTGACTTAATCCATAAATTATAAGTTAGCCTTTAAAAGTATTTCTCACACTAATTTATTAAAAAAAATTCTAATTTAATAAGTTACTTAAAATAATTTATAACTTATAAGCTACTATATCTTCAAATTCTTTTCAAATCTATCTTTATTTTTTTTATTAATTTACAACTTATGCCTTTTATAATGTAAATCTAATTCTTATAAAATATAATTAACTTAATTTTAACATAATTATATTCTAAGTTTAAATTATAAATATATAAATATATATAAATAAATAATATCATAAAATATAATTAATTATATTTTAAGTAATTATATTTTAATTATAAATAATAATAAAATAAAAAATATGCAAGTAAATAAATATATAAATTTATAAAATATAATTAATTAAATATTAAATATTATATTTTTATTTTAAATTTTTTAATTATATTAATATAATTTAATTTTTAGATAAATATAAATTTATTTAATTATATATTTATTTCGATTAATATATCATTTTATGTCATTTTATAATTTTAATTAATTCAATAATTAATTTTGTGAAGTACTTCAGTTAGTTTATTAACCATCAACTACTAACTATCAATTAATTTATTAATTAATAATTAACTTATCTTGTGCGAAATAGATTCAAAGTACTGCATGTCATCTGTACAGTCATAAGTTGAGGAAGGACAAGATTAGCTCATTAAATTCTTATTTCATATAATAAATTAATTAATTTATAAATTATAATTTTATAAATTATAAGATAATTTTTAAAATATTTTATACTAATTTATTAAAAATAAATTTTAATTTATTAATTTATTTTAAATAATTTATAATTTATAAGTTATTTTTATATTTTTAATTTATTTTTATCTTTTATTAATTTATAATTTATATCTTTCATTAATATAAAATATTTTAATTTATATATTTATTTTTATTAATATATTTTATATTATTTTATAATTTTAATTAATTTAATAATTAATTTTATAAAATATTTTTATATATTTAATTAATTTATCAATTATCATTTACCTGATATAAATCCCAAATCAGAAAAGTCAAGGGGCGGAGAAAATGTGTCTCTCTTTTTTGGCTCCTCTAGTCCTCTTAACGAAGGTACATGATCAATGCAAATCTCCTGTGGAATGTGTTTTTATTCCGAATGAGGGAAGATCTGTTCAGGCGGGGAGATATTAGGCTGGCTAGTTAAGCCCACCCCTTCTTTGGATGAAAAATGGATGGAGAGAAAACGTAAGTGAAGAAATGAGTAAAAAATAATTTTTTTATTTAATTGTAGGATAAAAGGAAATTGAAGAGATAAAGAGTAGGAAAAAGAAGTGGGACCACTAAAATGTTTTTTGTTCATATATGGTGAAAAATGAGAGAAACATTAATTTATTATAATTTTGGTTTTAATTTTTTAATTAGAAATTAATTTATTAATTTAAAATATAAAATTATAACTTGATTTAATAAAATTTTCTCTTATTTTTTATTTAAATAAGTAAAAGGAAATTATTTTCTCTTTTTTTTTAATCAACCAAGAAAACAAAAAGCCCTTTTCTTGTTAAGTTCCTTTATTTTTTTAGAGATATTTTTTATAAGAAAATTTTATTTCTTTATATACAAATGAAAAAGTATCATATTTTTATAACTTATTATTAAAAATATATGATTCCTAATAGTGTAGTAATAGAGTAAAATGACTTCTTTTTTGAAAAAATAAAAATTATTTTCTACCAAAATTTTTATATTTACATTAAATATTTAAGTTACTTTTTTCTAATATTTTATAATTATATTGTCATTTAAGATATTAAAATCAATATTTTTTCCACTTTGCAACTAAGTAAACTAGTTTTGAGTCTGTGCTATGCACAAAATTGCTAAATTAGCTAGTAACATAATTGAATACACCTATTACAAACTATAAGAAAAACATATTTAATAAATGCTAATTTACTACTATGCACCATGAAGAAGAAATAACATACTCTAATAGGCAAAAAGCTTATTATCTAAGTTAGAGCAACTTGGCTGGAGTAAATATAGAGCTTTGAAACTTACAGAAGTAAAAAGCACTAAAAATGAAACTCATAAATAACACTTTTATCATCAATTCAATATGTATTGATCTTAACTTTTAGAAACCAAGTGAAAATTAATATCCATTAAATCAATATGTAGCATTCTAAAATAAGCACACTAGTACCTTTATGCACTCACAATACCTATAAACTCATATTAATACCTTAAAGTAGTTAAAAGGGCAATATATTAATCTAAAGGAAATGGACAAAATAGAGACACAATTAGCAGTTAACACATAGAAGTGGACTTCCACATTTCATTAATCACAACTTCTCTATCTCACAAGTTAAATTCAAGTATCTCCACAACATAAAATAGAAGGGGTAGTCATGAAATAATTGAAACAATGAAAATATAAATTAAATAAAAATAAAAATTCACCCTATATAATCAGAAAACTTTCTCGTAATAATATAATATAATTATATCAACAATAAAAATAAAAGGAAAAAGAAAAAATTACGATGAAGCACTAATGAATTAATTGAAAATTTCAAACTTTCCCTAATCATATTCAATGCTTTAACCCAACTGATCAATCAGAGAGACATTCCATATTTTGCTTCAATTTTGTTCATACCCATTTGTCAATACTCCAAGGTTCTTATCATAAAATGAAAGATCATAAATTTAAGCAAACATGTAGAAATTTTAAAAGAAGAAAATTTGAATACAAAATACGAAAGGTACCCATTAAAATATTAGAAATAAAGCTTGGAAATCACAAATCGTGCAAACCTTCATCATCTTGCAATTATAGATGCAAAATCCACACCCTAAAGTAATAGAAACATAACCCTTCCATTTTATTATCACTCCAAGTAATGGCCTATTTACAGATTCTATCTTGTAATCATTTGAAGAAACGGCTGAGATGGAAAATGTCGTTCATCTGAAAAAGTAGCTCAAATCATAAAAGCAAAGCAGAGTAAACATCAACTTCTGTTTTTTAACTAGGGCAAATATCTTTAAACATCTATTAAGTGAGAAAATTTTAATACATTAATGGCGTCATAAATTGAGGTCGAACATTTATTTAGGACACTTTAATTACCTAAAAAAAGTGGCTATCTTAGGAGGAAGAAACACTGCTATAGCTAACATTTTTTCCTCCTTAACTTAGCTTGTGTGGAAATAAGATTAACAAATTAAGCCATTAATTTTCGATGAAGTTAGCTCGTTTCTTATGGTAGGAAGAAGCTCATTATCAGTGGTAACAAGCTAGCAACCAATATTACATATAGTCTAGGCAAGAAATAAAAAAATTGTAAAGTCTAATAGTTTAACATGTAACATGATATAATAATATAAAATGAAGAAAAGAAAGGTTGTTTTGATATATAGATAAGATATGTTTTGTTAAAGAGAAAAAAATTGAAATGTAACAAATAAATAAAAAAGAAATAATTAATGAGTAATAAAGTAATAAAAAAAGAGTTAAAATAGAATATATAATTTAATTAGATTAGATTTTTAACCTATTTAAAATAATTTTATAATAAAAATAAAATATATCCTTTCGTATGTATACTTGTTTATGAAATTAATGCGTGAGTCATAAATAATAGAAATAAATTTGAAAAAAGAAAAGAAGAAAAACATGTTGCAAACTAAATAAAAAAATGAGAAACAAATAGTAAGGTATAAAAAAATAGAATATCTACTTAAATAATTATATTAAAAATTAATTCTATAACTTAAAAAAATACATAATTTAATATGAGCTGCAAATAGTATGAGTGAATATAAAAGAATTTAATAAATTAGATTACAAAATAATATGTACATAATTTAATGGGCAATAGAGCAAATAATATAAAAAATAAAATTATAAAAAATCTAATTAAATCAAATCTTGTACTTGTTAAAATATTTTTATAATAAAAATAAAATATATTATGCTATATATAAACTATTAGGTAATATTGACGTATAAGATATAATTAATAAAAATAAATATAAAAAACATGCAATAAGATAATATATATATATATATATATATATATATATATATATATATATATATATATATGAGTAAATATTTAAGGAGGAAAATATGCAATAAAATGGATAAAAAGAAGTACAACATCATGAGATTTTTAAAGCGTTAAAAAGTTTTAATTAATGCATATTTAATTTAAAATATAATACTCAAAAATTAAAATTAAAAACCCATTGAAAAAATTTTAAAAATAACTTTATTTTAATTTTCAAGTATTTTATAAATAATAAATATGTAATTAATCGTTTCAATTAATATCTTGTACATTAATTTTTTAACATATTTAAAATATTTTTTGATAAAATTAAAAATATAATATTATATTTATATACTTAGTGATATTAGTATCTAAATTGTAAAAGAGAACAAATATTTTTTGATAAAATTATATTTTATATAATTTAAAATATTGTAAAATAATATCAAGATAATATATATTAATAAATTTTAAACAAATAAATTTATTTTAATTTTTCAACATTTTATTATATAATAGAATATGTGATTAATTATTTCAATTAAATTTTTTTATTAAATTATAAACTCTTTTGAAATGTTTTTATAAGAAAATTAAAATTATCATTTTATATCTATAATACTTTTGTAATATTAGGATTTAAGATATAAATAATAGTAATATACATATATAAATATATATAAAGAAGATAGATAATAAGTGAATTATATAATAATATAAAATTTAAAATTGAAAAATATAGTATAATTTAATTGAATTAAAATTTTAATTTATTTAAAATAAAAATAAAATATATCATATTGTATGCACATTTTTTATTGATATCCATACCTAAATTATTAATAATAAGATAGATAATATAAAAAGTAAAGAAATAAAATATGTAATAGAGTAGATAAAAATAATAACATATAATTCTTATATTCAGTAATATAAGAGTTAAAAATAAAATATATAATTAAATATTATAATTAAAATAATTATTTAAATTATTTTAAAATAAAAATTAATTAGATTGTATTTATATTAATTAATAATATTAGCATTTGAATTATAAATAATAGAAATAAAACTTAAAAAATGTATATAATAAATATTAAAAAAATGAAGTAGTGTGATTTAACAACTTCGGTAAAATCTTAATTAATATATATTTAATTTAAAATATAGCATTTAAAAATTAATATAAAAACTATTTATAAGTTTTAAATAAATAAATTTGACTTTAATTTTTCAATATTTTTATTAAGTAATAATAATGTGATTAATTATTTTAATTAGTCCATCCTATATTAAAAATTTAAATTATTTAAAATATTTTATAATAAAATTAAATATATCATGTAGTATCTATATTACTTTGTATTATTAGTATCTAATTTATAAATGATGGTAATTCATAGGAAAAAAAGAGAAAAATACCAACATCCAATAAAATAAATTAATAAAAAAGAAGAGCAATAATAAATAAGTGTTAAACTATCATAAGAGCTAAAAATAAAATTTATAGTTAAATTATAAATAATAAAAATAGATATAAAAATATAGTAAAATTAATAAAACTAATATGTGAGTTATAAAATAATAAAGAAGTTAAAAATGAAATTAAAAGATAAACATGCAATTGAGTATATAGAAAAATAGAAATAGTACATGAGATGTAAAATAATATGATAGTTAAAATATGATTTAAATTTATAAAATAAAAATAAGTACATAAAATGTGAAAAAATAAAATATAAATATATATAAACTGCATTAAGATTTAAAACAAAGTCCAAAAAAATTTATAAAAAGAAAGCAAAATTACAATAGAAAAAATATTTATAAAAGAGTTATTATTGGAAAAAAAAGAATGAGAAGTTTTGGAAAGAAAAAATTTCATGTAAAGCTAATACTTGCCTCAAAAAATAAAAAAAGAAGAAGAAGAAAAAACTTGTTTTAATAGTTAAGAAGATATAGATATCTAAATTTAAAGTTAACAAATTTTTAACATATGATATAAAAGTTAAAATACATGATATATATTAAAATAATTCAATTATATCTCAATTGATGTATATTTGTAATAGTAGTCCTTATACATAATATTAGCAATTGAAAAGTTGTCAAATTAAAAAAAAAAATTTGACAAGGCTTCTTTCTGCACTTATAAATTTTATTAAAGTCATAGTACAATAAAAAAATCTCTTGAATTTTCTAATATCGATAAGTTAATTATTTCATTTATATATATTCTAAGAGGAAAAACGACTCTTGAGAGATCTTTTAATCTAAAGATTTAAAATATAGTACATAAAAGTTAACAGAAAAAATATATTAAAAAATTTAATTAAATAAATTTGAATTTAAGTTTTATATTTTTGTTAAAAATAGAATATATAATTATATACATCTATTAAGAGTATCTAAATTAAATTTTTAACATTTAAAAAATTTATAATGAAATTAATTATATATCATGTTATATATAGTGATATTAATTTCTGGTGATAAACAATAATATATATATATATATATATATATATATATATATATATATATATAAAGTATACAATGAAATAAATAAAAAAATAGGAATAATAAGAAATATAAAAAAATATATATATAGCTAATTAATTAAATTATCAACTTATTTAAAATGAAATTAATAAAATAAGTTTGATTTTAATTTTAAATATTTTTATTAAATATAATATTTAATTAATTATTTCAATTTATACTTTGTACATTCATTTTCTAACATATATAAAATATTTTTATAATAAAATTAAATATATATTATTATATTTATATTATTTAATAATATTAATATCTGAACCATAAAAAAAATAAAAAAAGGGAATGGAGCAAAGATAAATAAGTTATAAAATAATATAAGATTTAAATTATATCTATAAACTATTTAAAATAATTTTATGCAAAAATAAAATATATCCTATTATACATATATTTATTTGTGAAATTAATATTTAATTTATAAATAACTGAAGTGGATATGAAAAGAAGAAGAAGAAGAAATATGCAAAAGATAAAATAAAATGAATAGAAACAATTAACATACTAAAAATAAATACATGAGTTAAAAATAAAATTTATACCTAATAAATTAAATTAAAATTTTAACTTACATAAAATATTTTTATAATAAAAATAAAATATATTATGGTATATATATACTATCAATGAAGTGAAAAATATTTAAACAAGTAAATTTGGTATTAAATTATAAATATTTTTAAACAATAAAATATATAATTGGTAGACTATAAATAATAATAGTGAGCATATAAAATATATACATTGAAGTAGATATAATTAGCATCTAAATTATATATATGTGTAAAAAAAGTGCTTAATTCATAAAATTATAAAGCAATAGAGAGAATTAATATTGAGATAATATTGAAAATATTAAACAAATAAGTTTGATTTTATTTTTTTAAATATTTTCATTAAATAATATATATACAATTAAATATTTCCATTATTATCTTTTATATTAAAATTTTAAATTAAATATATGTATATAAAAAATTAAATATTATTTTATGATATTAATGTCTAAATTATAAATAATAATAGATATTAAAGAAATAAAAATATATAGTATAATAAGTAAGATGTAAAGTAATATAAAAGTGAAAAATAGAATATGTAGTTAAGTATTTCAATTTAATTAAATATTTTGAATATTTATGTAACGAAAATAAAATATAAACTTTTTAGTAAAATTAGTGCTTAAAATAAAACATACAATTGAATAAATTAAAAAAAGAGTGAAACAGTAGATGAGTTTTAGAATAATATAAAAAAATCAAGTTAGAATATGTAATTGGGTAATTTAATTAAATTAAAAGTATTTATTTATATAAAATATTTTCATAATAAAAATAAAATATGTTTTGATATATTTATATTATTTAATGATATTAGCATTAAAATGATAAATAACAAACATGTACATAAAAAATTTGTATTAAAATAAATAAAAAGCCAGAAAAATCTTGTTTTTTTATATATAAATAGATAAATGAGACCTCTGTGATAAAGATCAAGTAAGGGGCACGTGATTTGTTCTGTGAGTGGTTTCCTTCTAATTTCTCGTACTCCACAAACGCATTCTTACTATAATCTTATCAAATCCCACTTAATAAGATTGTTAATAAGGTGTGGGGAGAAAGAGGATCTCTACTTTCCACGATCACATAATTTTTACCCCTAAGCAACCCTCAAATTCTCCGTTCGTGGCTCCGCGCAGGATCACAGCGAGGACACTTGCGGGTCTAAAATTCTTAATCTAATATTTTAGATTCACTTATTATGATTGTTTTGGAATTAGAGGTGTGAGAAAGCAAAGGGAGGATTATTGACTAAATTTTTGTATTAGGAATTTTAATAAAAATGGGGGAGATAGTGAGAGATTATTATTAACTAGAATTCAATCCGTGCTTCGCACCAGATTATTTTTATTAATAAAAAATAATATATATAATGCAGGAACTTTTATAAAAATATTAAAATTTATTTTATTGTAATTATTTTAAAATTATATATTTATACTTATAAATAGAAAGTTTTTAAACTTAAATATAAGGGTTATGAATAAAATATGTAATTAAGTTAGATGTTTGACTTATTTATAATAAAAAATATTTCATATTATATTTATACAACTTATTAATATTAATATTTAAATTACAAATAATAAAAATGAACAGAAAAAATATACAATCAAATGGCAATAGTAACAAAATCTAAATAAAATTTGATTTCAATATTCAAATAATTTCATTTAAAAATAGAACATCTAATCATATAATTCAATTAATATAATTTTTATTAAAATATTTGTATAATCAAATTAATTATATCATGTTATATTTATATTATTTAACAACTAATATTTAAGTTATATTTATATTATTTAATTTAATTAATATTTAATAATATATATATATAAAGATGTGAAAACAATGAGTGAGTTGTAAAATAACATAAAAATTTAGAAAGTATAGTTAATTAATTCAATTAAATTAAACCTTCAACTTATTTAAAATAAAAATAAAATATATTTTGTTGCATGTGTACTTTTTAATAATATTAACATTTTAACTCATATATAATGGCAATGAATATGATACAAAAAAGAGGAAAAATATGTAATAAAACAAATGCAAAAAAGAGAATGTAATTCTAATGTTGAATAATGTAATGGTTAAAAAAAGATATATATTTAAGTAATTTAATTAAATTTAATAATTTAATATGTAATTTATTCATAATAATTTTATATAAAATAGTTTGTCATATTATATTTATACTAATTGATATTAATGTTTTAGTAGTAAATCATAGAAGTAAACATAAAAAAAAATACAATAAAGTAGATAAAAGGAAGTGAAAGTTGTAAAGCCTAAAAAAACTTTCAACTAATGATTTTATGTAAATTTAATTTAAAAGTGACACTTGAAAAATGGTAAAAATAATTTTGACAAATTTTATAAATAAATTTGATTTGAATTTTTGAATATTTTTATTCAATAATAGAGTCTATAATTAATTATTTCAGTTAATTTTTTTATACTCAAAATCTAATTTATTTAAAATGATTTTATTTTAAAATTAAATATATAATACCATATCTATTATAATTTATAATATTAGCATCTAAGTTGTAAACAATATCAATAAACATGAAAAAGAAAAAAATAAAAAAATGAAATTATGCAAATAAAAAATATATGATTTATATAGTAATATAAGAACCAAGAATATAATATTTAATTAACTAATTTTATTAAATTAAAATTTTTAATTTATTTAAAATATTTTTATAATAAAATTAAAATTTAACATGTTACATCTATATTTCTTAATAATATTGTCATCCAAACCATAAAATATAGGAATGAAAAAAATACCATATATATAAAAAATAAATAATAAATAAATTATAACGTAATTAAAAAATCTTCACTTGTAGAGCTTTGCTTGTAAGATTAAAATCATGAACGTAAATTTATTTAAATTTTCCTAATCTAATTTTTATATATAATATAATATAAAAACATGTACGAAATACAATCTATTATTATTATTATTATTATTATTATTAAGGATAAAAATATAAAAATAAAATAAAAATATCATACTAAAATTAAAACAATACTTATATTCAAAATGAATGATAAGTTTGATGAAATTGTCAAAAATATCAAAACAAAAAAATTAGAAAATATATGTCTATTACATATATTTCATGTTTTATCTGAAATCATTATGAAAATTAGATAGAGAAAGAAACTTAATAGAAAAAAATAAAAAGAACTTACAAAAAATGAAAAATAAATAGAAAAAGTACACTAAAATCATAAATTCAAATCCATAAAAATTTTGTCATTTTATATATCAAAATATAAAATATAATATAAGAATATATATTTTATGATATAAAAGTAAATATGATACTATAAAATATATATTATTATTTATTTTCATTATGAGTTTAAATTTGATGTTCTATCATTATAAATTTTTTTACATTATCAATGGATATTAAAATTTTAATATTAACTAAAAAATTTTACTAATGTAAAAATAATTTTAATAATTTTTTAATAATATGACAACATATAGATTTATAATAATGTAAAATTAATTTATACTGATAGCAAATAAAATTTAATTTTTTATTATATATAAATTATTATTGTTATCGTATTGTTTATATGAAAGGAAGGTCAAAAATAGGAAGAAAGAAAGAAATTAAAATTTAGAATTAAAATATATAATTTATTATAAAGTATAGGTAAAATGGTTTTATAAAAGTATCATAATATAACTTTATTATGTTAAGATTGTGTTGTAAGTTGACACTTTTAAGATAAAAATCATAAAAAAATAAATATATGAGAACAAAAATTCACATAAATTAATCACCACTTCAATTTGTTGAGAAAAAATAAAAATACGAAAAGAGAGTTAAAGACTTGTATTAACTTTTAAAAAATATTTATTTTCAAACTTAACAATTATGGTTACAAAAATTACCAAAAATATTAGTAAGAAAAAGTTGGAAAAACTTATTTGCTATTTATACTCCAAACCCATTGTTCAATCAACATAAAATTAAAATTATATGAAGAAATATAATCAATAAAAATATAAAAATAAAGAAAAAATACAATCAAATCATGCATATAATTCTATTTGAATTTTCTCAGTATTATATATTAAAATATGTAACACATTATTTTATTTATTTTTATTATTATATATAAATTATTATGATTATTATAATATATTTATTTTTATAAATATATTATTTATTTAATTATTCATTTATATATAAAATGAAGTAATTAAATAAGTGTGATAAGGAAAGTAAAAGAAAAAATAATTAAAAAAAAGAGAAGGAACGGCAGAAACAAAACTCGTCTTCTTGTTACAGAACAGCTGTGCATATCACCGGTTAATATTTAGATAAATATATTAGTAGAATAGTAAAATTACATTGTATTAAAAAAATTGAAATTGAATATTGAGAATAAAGAAGAGTAAAAAATTGAAATTGAAGCATCTGTAAGAGGACACGTAGCATGTATTAGGTGTGGAAGGACAAACCTAATATTACTATATAAAAAATATAGATATAGATTATTTATATATATATCATTATTATAAGATTTAAAAAGAGAGAAAAAAAGTAACTAATGACTTGAAATAAAATAATAAAAACGGAAAACCCAGGCATGACATATCGGTAATGCAGTACAAATCCAATATTAATATATAGATAGATATTTATGGGGGTGTTTGGCAAACAGTTTTTTCATTAGCTTTTAACTGGTTTGACCAAAATCAGCTGGTTGACTTGTCAATAAGCTAATTTTGGTGTTTGGTAATCAGCTTATTGAATCAGCTTATTGGTCCCAAAAAACTAAAAACGAAAAAGCTAAGAAAAGGAGCTTTTTCAATTAGCTTATCTGAAAAATGACCAAATTATCCTAAATAAATTTTCATAGTTTTCATTTTATCCTTTCTAAAAATTCTTAAAAAATTTAATAATTATAAAAAGTAGATTAATTTAATTTTAAAAAATATTTAATATATAATAATATATTATTTATAATATATCTAATAAATTAATAATTAATTATAATAATTTTAAAATTTATTTAATAGAATAAATATATAATATTACTTATAAAAATTATTTAATTTTTAAAATATCCAATAATTTAATAATGAATTATAATAATTTTGAAAATTATTTAATAGAATAAATATATAATAAATATATTGACTAATATATAAAATTTAAAAATATTAAATAAAAATACTCAAATAATTCATAAAATATACTCATACCCTTATATGTCATTTTACATACAAACAGCTAATATAAACAGCTAATTTTACCAAACACTCTTATTCAAACAGCTAATATAATCAGCTAATACAATCAGCTATAAGCTAACAACTAATCAAACCAGCTAACAGCTCCAGCTATCAGCTGTTTCCCAAACAAGGCCTATATATATTGTTATAATTATAATAAAAATTTAAAATGAGAAAAAAGTAAATAATTGAATGAAATAAAATAATAAAAAAAGATAACCTAGGCTTTACCCCGTGCGTTAAAATTTGAAAATAATTAATATATTTTTAAATAAAATTAATTTATTATAAATAAATACATTAATATGTACCTACATTTTCAATATATAATTTATTCAATTTTAATCTTTAATTTTATATTTTATTTAAAAAATTAAAATATAATAAATAATGACATTATTAACTATATTTTTTATTTTAGTTCAATACTTTCTTTAATTTAGAAAGCTTTTATGTAATAAATAATGATATTATTTATTATAATTTTATTTTTTTTATAAATAAATACTCTAACACTTGTTTACTTTTAATTATTAGTTTTAAAAATAAAAATAATGTAAGATATGAATCCTATTTATACCTTATGCCAATGTATAATTAAAATATTAATTTTTTTTAATAATTAGTTAACATATATAATACATTATTTATGTTGTTTAATAGTTATTGATGTAGAAGTTTGGTACAATTTTTAGTTGTATTTAAGTGAGAATTAACTAAGAATAATAATTATAGAAAATTTTAAAAAAAATTTAGTATAGACATAAAAACACATTTTAAGTTTATTATATTAAAATGGTAACGTAAGTTAGTACTTTTAAGTAAAAAAAATCAAAAATTTAAATATATGAGAATAAAAATTCGCATATATTATTACAAATTAATCACCACTCCAATCTATGGAGAAAGTAGTAAAAATGCAAAAAAAAAAAAATATGAAAGACTTGTATTAACTTTAAAGAAAAATGCTTATGTAAATTTTCTTAATTTTTTATATTAAAATATATAACAAAAATGAATATATTAAAATATAATTAGTTAACATATAGAAAATAAAGATAAAAATACACTGAAATCATGCATACAAATTTATCTAAATTTTCTTAATTTTATATATTAAATTATATAATAAAAATGAATATATAATATAATATATTATTCTTTATTTTTATTATTATATACAAATTATTATAATTATTTTTATTAATATATTATTTATGTAATTATTTGTTTTTATATAAAAAGAAATAAAAATGTATGATAAGAGAAAGTAAAAAAAATAAACTAAAAAATATAAAAGGAAAAAAGCGAGACAACAATTGGATACTGTGCATTGCATAATTTGGGATTAAAAACATGTATGATAAATAAATGATCATAATAATAATTAATTAATTAAAAAAGATACATAAATTATTGAATTCAAAAAAGAGAAGTTTAAAATATAAATAATCAAAATAAAAATATAAAAAATAACATGCTAAGAAAAAGCAGAACCCAAATGAACCCTCTCGCACTTCTCTCCCTTACCCCCACCCATTCTTTTCAACAATAAGATGTAAATTAAAATCAAATAGGTAAATGAATTAAAAATGGGAATAAAGTAGTTATAAAATGATCACATGGCAATTATTATTGTAAAATTAAAAATAGTATAAATCCAGTATTGATATATGAAAGATAGATTTAGGGAGATAAATTGTGCTAAAATGGTATTAAAAAATTAGAACTTTGAAAATAAAAAATTCAAAATAAAAATATACATATATATAATATTAAAAACCCACTTATATTAAAAAAAATCCTCACTCCAACTTATCCAAATAAAAAAAAAGAATAACAATATAAAAAGAAAGTCAATATCTTTTTTTAACCTTAAAAATAATGCTAATCTGGGAAATATAGTTTAAATCCATTTATGTATTTTTAATTTTATATATAAATAATGAAATATAATGTAACAATATATATAATATGAAAATCTATTTGATATTAAAATATATATATTATTATTTATTTTTATTATTTTCTATAAATTATTATATTATATTATTTATATTTTTATAAATATTATTATTTATATATTTGTTTATATAAACGAGGGCAAAAAAACAAAGGAAAGAAAAGGTAAGTGACGCAAAATGAAAGCGGAAGTGAAAAGGAAGAAAAATAAAATAAATTGAATGGAGTATGTAGAATGAAAAGGGAGTACAAAGAAAGAAGAGAAGTAAAATAAATAAGATAAAAAATGCAACCGTGAACACGTCATGAATTTCGTATGAACCCGGGATAGATAAATTAAAAATGAGAAGAAAGAAAAAGGTAAACAGTAAAATGGAATAAAATAATAAAAACAAAAAATTCAAGCTTGACACCTCAACAATGGAGTACAAATCCAGGATTGATATATAGATAGATTCTTCAAAAAATTTCAACATCTTTTAATTATGATATTTTTATGCCCTTCAATTTAAGGAGTTTTAAAAGATTAACTAAATATTTAAATAAATGGAAGAAAAGTTATAATTTATCTATTCTCCTCAATTCCTTTTCCTTGATGATCTATTATTTGTTGTCTATATTCCTCTTTACTTGTAAACATATTACTAATTATACGGTGAGATTCAAAAGCATGATGTGGTGTTTGAGTGGAAAAATGGGAAAGAACGCTTCGTATAGTTGATTGCTGATTTACTTATCAGTCTGGGATTTACTAAGATAAAATTATATGACATTACTGAAGTGAACATATGATTTTAGGAACCCAAGGCTTCAGACATTTATATATATGTTGTTTATTTAGTCCCTAAAGATTGACCCCTTCAAATAGAAATTTGACGTAAAATATAACTTAATATAACTTAAAAATTGTTGGCAATACCATTACTAATTTATAATATATGAATATTTGTCATTCATGTGTGAATTATATAAGTTTTTATTATCTTTTCTTTTAAATCATAAATACTTATATTTTATAATTTCAATTTTTGCAAATTTTGTATGCAAATCTTGTAACTTTTACGATTCTTTTGCGAACATTACATATAAGAAGCAAAAGAAATTATAATTTAATTGATAAAATATTATATTGAAAATTTTATAAACTTATAATTTTTTATGGAAAATTTTTAACTTTTAGTTTCAAAATAGTTATAAAATATAATGATATCTATTTTTCAATTTCGTGTATAACTATGATGTATAAAAATAATATTTTATATATGTATGTGGCTCCCCAATTTTTTTTCTACTTTCGCCACTATATGATTCTAATGTCATTAAAAAACGATCATATACAAATAGAAATTAATGATAAATAAATCATCTTTAAATTTATATCACCCGAAAATAATAAGCTGAATAGTTCCGGAAACAATATAAAATAGAAATAACAATGATTACGTTGAGTATTGTCAATTTGTGTTGTCATTATTTAAAATACAAAATTGTAATACCCTAAAGTACTATTTAAAGTTTTATTATTTTTTATGCTTTCAAATATTTCATATCAATAATGATAGTTAAATTATATTCAATTATATCAAGATGAAACACAAACATTTAAATTTTAGCTGTATAATATTAGTATGATTTTATACAATAGAAATGCTATTCAAATATTATTGAAACATTTAGAAGTTGAAAGTGAGAAGTTAGAAAATATATGCATCAATTATGATAAACCAATTATGTATATAAATTTGTAAGCTTATTAAAAATATTTTCAAAATTTAGGGTATGATGAATTAGGATGTTAATATATATATATATATATGTGTGTGTGTGTAAGAAATAAATTATCTTAGAATATTTATAGATTGTAGAAAAGTGAGATTGGAATTTTCAAATATGGGTGGGAAAGAGTTTTATGAAAATAAATTCCTTCTAGATGAATAAAGGGTTAGGATTCATCGACATAAAAAATGGAAGGGTAAGATTAAAGGGGAATTTTAATTTATGGCACATGAAAAGCGCTGAATCAAAGCCCATGACTCCCTTCTTTCTTTTCCTCCTTTTTCTCACTCGGTTAGCTTTCTCACTCTCTATCTTTCCCTTTTCAAATAACTACTATTTCTTTCTCTTTTCTTTTTCTTTCTTCTTCCTACCTATGGCCTTCCTCTGCCAAACAAGGTTGCTACTATTCTAGCACCTCCCATTACTAATGCTAGTGCCATTAGCGTAGCCGTTCATCATGGACACTTCTCCATATGATTCCATGTAAGGAGATGTCAAATTGGAAGACCCACGTTGCAATGGCTCTTCCTACCAACATTCATTCACCTCATCACCATTGCTGCTTGCTTTTCTTTGACCAACTACCATTATAGATGGCATGAAAAGGTGGTGAAAAGCACGATTAGAGCCATGCTACTCCATGCACAACAAAGCAACTTGGGATTCCTTTCCCTTACAATGGAGTTTGATTTTGGTGCTCATGAGTTACAGGTGACTCCTTTGAATTATGTAAGATCTTTTCGATAATAAAGTCTTTTTGATTTTTGCTAGTTTAGGTGATTTGAAGAAACCCATTTATGAAATTTTGAGATGCATCATGATGCATAAGAAAAATATGATTTTTAATGATATAATCAAAGTGAATATAGTACATTATATTTTAATATTTTAAAAGATTTAAGTTTGATCTAAGAAATGCCTTAAAAATGTGAATGGTTGAATTGTTGTGATGGAGGTAAAATATTAGGCATCTAAATGTGTGGTTTTATGTAATGGTGTAATGAGAGCATGTTCAAAGCTTAAAGTCTCGTATTTTGCTTGTTTTATGCTTAATTTGAAGAAATCTTTATTTATAAAAAATCTCTAATTTATTTATGATAATCTTAAAAATATAAGAAAATGAATAAAGGGTGATAGAACGGTATAAGTTAATGCTTTTTATGGTATTAGGTTTTAATATTTTTATTAGTATAGTTTTAATTTAAGAATCTTTATATCATACTATATTTTTGGTTTCCTATGACTAATTCAAGAAAAGGTTATAGAGTTACAATAAAGGAAGTTAAAATATTATTATTAGATCTCAAAATTGTAATTTGGGAAGAAGATGAGTAAATCTTATATATTTATAATTTTATCTCGGTAAGAATTACAAATAGGAAGAAAAGAGAAGGATGAACTTGAACACTCTAGGATTTCTTGAAAAGCATAGGTAGTACCGAGTGAGTATATATCTTACCCCTAGGTTTATATATTACTTATATCAATTACACATTATAATTTCACTATCAATTATCTGGATCATAAGTACATTCATACATGGAATTGGATCTATTTATGACTAAAGAGCTTAACTTTGATAGTTATAATTGTTTAGTCAATCAATATGTCATTGAGATGGTTAGTTCATTAATACTAGAATATATGTTCATATGGTTATCTCATAAGATTTAGTTGCTTACCATTTTGAGAACTTAAGGTAGAAGCAAGATACCATTATTACTTAATATTACTTGATGAAACTTACACTTGATGGAATAATAGGTTAAGAATACGTATGTGTATTAAGTGAAAGTAGTTTAACTATGCTTAGAGAGTATGATAGTGTTTTTATTGCTTGTGATTGGATATTACTATTAATTGATTATGATTGAATTTACATTATTACCTATGTTAGTGTGTGTGTCGTAAGAATCAATTATAAGATGATTGTAATAACGCACAATGCATTATATTTTATTTTATGTAATGCAATTATTATTTTATTTTATTTTTACACAATTTATAACTTAATATAATAATTATTTCTAAAATAGTTTTATTATTTCTAAAATATCTTTAGTCGAGTATTATTGTGAAAGAGATAGTAATAATATATTAAGACTAATATGTATCATGACTGATGATTATGAATTATGAATATGTAATATCAAGTCAATACGTGAGTACATTATTAGTAAACAGATATACTGGACTGACTGCTATAAGAATACTACATAATTTGTTATGTGTCATTAGCTATTCTCATGTGACCATATTGCAAATAGTCCTTTGACCTGGAGTTATTACAATTCCATACATGAAAATTACATACTTTGATGTTATCCTATATCACCTTTAATCGAGATGACGTGTAGGGCATTAATTGGTATGTCACAAATCATGTAAAGAGATGTGAGTGATGTACATATAATTTTGTTCCTTCTATATAGAAAGAGTGATATCCTTTAGCCTTTTGATTGAGCAAGACTAAGAAATGCATAGCCATACTTAAATGGATCAATATATAATATTAATAATTTATTTAAGTTAATATACTCGATATTAAAAAAATATAAATTGAACATTAATGAGGATGACACATTCTATACTTTTAGTTTGATTTAGATATCATTACAAAAAAGATTATATTTTAAAGTATTATTTACACATTAGATGGACGTCGAATTATAGACATTCTTACTATTTAGGTGATAGTAATATATTACTAGATACTACTCACTATTTATGGTCCACTAATGAGTCATTACAAATGTAATAAGAACTTACAAGGTCATACAAAAAGAGTAGGAATGAGACAGTAGTTAATTAGAATTTGGTTAAATTAAAAGCTTATTAATTAAGCCTCTTATTTTGTGCATATATATATATTATCAAAGTAATAATGTACATATATTATTCATGTAATATATAGTATATTATGTGATATTATAGAATATTAAAGTAATATCAGATAATTATATCATTTAATATTAGATAATTATATTATGAGATAATGTTATTATCTAATAATATTTAGTTATTAATATTAAGATAATATTAGATAACTATTAGATAAGTCTTATCTTTCTTTACTTTCATTGTGATAGGAATAAAGTATTAGTAGTTAAGTGGAATTAAAATTAAAGGTAGTTTTCTAGTAGGATTAGAAAAGTGGTGTGCCTTAGTACTATAAAAAGAATAAAGATGTCACTTTGCTGTATGAATAAAATTATCATAAAAAATTGCACTAAACCCTAATCCTTTATGAGAGAGACGATTCTTAGTAGTTTTATGGAGGTTTAGAAGTCATCATTCACTTTGCGTGGACATCGTAAAGATACCATCACTTGATTGTGCTCGTGATTCAGATTTGTACTTCAAGAAATAACCTTTGATATTGATCTATGTCCTTGTACATTGATTTTAGGAAGGTTTTATATGACATACAATTTTGAAAATTTATTTTCCACTGCATTATATAATACATGTGAAACCCAACAACCTACATGCAAGAGAACATAATACGAACTATTTTAGAATATGAATGAATGTTATGGCCATGCAAGAGAGTATAGTAGTGTTACAATATCTATTGCTACATGCTTTAATATTACCCCATGATGATGAAATAACTGCTTTTATATTAAAATTGCATTATAATTATGATGTATAGAGCTTAAGTTTTAGTGCATGTTTTATATTGTGAATTATGCCACGTGTGGCATTTGAAATGAGAAACATAATGGGAGAAATGATTTGAAAATTGGATGAGAAATTTTCAACATTAATATGGGAAACGTATAAGGTAGACCCCAGAAAAAGAAAGATAGAAAGGCAAGTAGGGTAAGATATAAGATTGACTAATGAGATAAAAATGGATGTATATTTTTATTATATATTATTTTTTATTATGTTGTGAAATGTAAATTTAATTATATTTGAATATTTCTATATAATGTGATTGAAATGACTTAGTTATGATTAAGCTCTACTGACTACTTGAAAGCATGATGATTACTTATGAAATTATGATTGTATTGTATAAGTCGAATGGTTAAGATTATTATGATTTATGATGTAAAATAGAAAATTTGAGTCAATTGCAAGTGAATACATCAGTTGAGACTTGCTCTCGCGTGTTTTAGAGATCTAATAAATTAGTTTGTAATTATTTTCTAATTTAATATTTAACTAAGGGTCATTTGATTCAAATTAAGGAAAGCGAATTAGGGGAAAAGAAAGGAATAGCTCTAAATCATTTAATTTGTTTAGTTCAAATAAGAAAATAAATGAAATTCCTTCTAATTCCTTTTGTTGTTATTTAGTTTAGTAAAGGGGAATCAACTAATTTTTTGCATTAGACCTCATCTAAAATTCACCCTGTATACTCATATAAATCACCACACTTTCATGTTGCATATATTAAGTTAAGAAACTATATCAATAAGGGAATATTATAATCAATAGATTAACCATTCATAACTATAATTTAAAACATTTGCATCATTCACAAAATATATCATATCCAAAATACAAAAAGTTAATAACTAGATATTGACCATGAATTCACCTACTATAAAGTCCAAAAAATAAGTCATCAAATATAAATTTAAAAAATCATCCATCAAACTTATGGTTAAACAATATGCATAAAGTGTCACATATATTTAAGATGACTTATTAACATAAAGTGTCACATGGTTAAACCATACTTTTTCACTATATCCACAAAGTTTTATACTCTCTCTCCATCCTTTTCTTGTAAACTATTAGCTGCAACTAAGCTTTATATAGCTTATTGTATCAATGGTTCTAGTACCTATTACATTTATAACTCTTGTTGCGTGTTACCAAATTAGGTTATTTTATCAAAAACATCTATCTTTGCCTGCATGTTATTATATATAAGATTGTATCTAATCAAGATTTGTTTAACTTTATGTACATGGTTGCTTGCATAAGTTACTTAGTATTAGTTTTGTATATGGAAGGATTTTATTTTGCTCCATTTTCATATAGGCAAACAAGCCAGCCAAACTAAATGGGAATCAATATCTATATTAATGAAGTATTACATTGCATTATTAACTTTTCAAACTTGGAGCAGAGTTTATAATCTAAAAAAATTAAAGAGATTAAACTAATACTTGGAAATCATATATTTCTATTTCTTTTATTTTTTTTATAAAGGTTTGCACTCAATTATGAAAATAACTTAGTAACATGCTACTCAATAGAGCATTATCTAATTCAGGACTTGTAAACAGAACTTAAGACTATATTGCTTATTTGTCAACAATTAGATATGTTCATAAAGCAACAAAACAATGATTAAAGAACACAATATTTAATGTCTAATGATGCTTCTTGATTTTAACACGGGGGCAGGTTTGCTTGTGGAGGTATAACTGACTATGACAACCTAACACCATTCTCTATTAAAAAAGTTATTGCTAAACCTTAGTTGAGATATGAATTTATATGACAGTGCATGAATTAAATTCCTAATTTGCACACATAAATGAAAACCATCTAATTAGTCAATGTGCATTCATTACTAAATTTGTAAAACTTATAATTTTGTGCTAGTAATACTATACCTGGGTTATCAACCAAAAAACAAATAGCTACCCATCCTCCAAGAGGTATGCCAATGGTATTCCTCACAAGTGGGTTAACAAGGTTAAAATTGGTCAGATCCCTTGCTAGGTTGAAGTTGCCAAAGCCTAAACTAACTATAAAGAAGTGGTATCTATGAAGATGCATTAGATGATCCTTAGTTGTCACTATAGTTGTATCTTGTAGAATAATTTGCACTTTGGAACCATACTTCGGCTCGTAGAGCTTCGTTCCTCAACTGGGTGTCCATAGTCCCTATGGTACTATGTCAGATTATTGACTTTCAATATGGTAGTAGTAATTTCTTACCCATTTTCTTTGGATAAAACTAGTATTAGTAATGACTAGCTTCAGAAAAATTATTGTATACAAGTGAAGAATGAGAAAATCTAATGAAAGCTAGCATTATTCTTCAACTTACACTAATATACTAGCTTTTATATGATTTTAAGATGTTAAAAAGGGAAGTAGATGATTTTGCAATCTTCACCATTATGGAATGACTATAATAGTCCATTAGTATATATTACCCTTAATCACACATTTCAAAAAACTAATAGCTATGCTTATATACCTTAATGAATAAGAGTTATTATGAAAAGCACATTTCCTTATTAAATTCTCGTTTCCTAAATATACCAATATCTTAAACCATGAAATTTAACCAACTAATGAAAGGAATTGGTAAGCTTTTGGGCAACAATTCAATCTATTATTGTTTAATAACATTGTAGCCAAAACCAGAAAGTAGATTTCACTTAAGTGATAGAATTTGAATTTACTTGATAAAGATAAATGATAGCCATAGATGCCAACATATAGTCTACAACTAATTCCTGTAGTCTATTCACTAAGTCTGGGGTAATGTCAAATAAGACTCAAAATGGTTGACATATCGGCCAGAATTAGCTAGAATGCAGATTAAAATTGGACTCTCTAAATCATATTGAATCTTATATATGCTTGCATAGATGATAAGAAAAGAATTGTTAGGAAGTAAATATTTTTATGAAATTACCCGAATTGTTTAACATTTGACATTTGCATAAATTCTAAAGCATGAATAGCCTTCAATCAATAAGTATTCTTATTACAGATGAATTAATAAAATTGTTTAGAATTGAACAAGAAAAGAGACAACATATGGGGAAAAAAAAGAATCAATCTACAATGATATAATAGGATTGGCTATATCTCAGTTTAAATAGCAAAAAGTTTCTACTTAAACATAAAACATGAAGTGATAGTTCCAAATCGATTAAAAAATAAACATAACAAACAAAATGATCAAAATAGAGAAAGAATGAGGGAGAGAGAAAGAGTAGAAATGCACTTGATGCTTGCTGCGAGATTAAGAGGGTGATGAAGGAATAAGATTCTTGGAGAGAGATGAAGGAACATGCGGCTACTTTTGCAAAACTTAAGACTAGGGAATGGGATTCTTTACAAAATTGGGAGGAATCAGTGTATCCTAATATGGGGTAACTCCATTTTAGAAAAAAAAAGGAGAAAAAGAATTAACTTTTTTGAAACCAAACACACACACAAAGGGAATGAATACCTTTATTTCCTTTTCTTATTTTGAATATTCTGAAACAAATGACCCTTTAGTATATGATTATTTTATATAATTAATTCTAAGTATAGTAGTGATGTGTAACTTATTCCATTTTATTTTCAATATTTTTAGGTAAAAACAAATGCTTTCAAGCTTTGTTGTATCCATAGAGAATTAAAAATTATCATATTAGGAGATTTTAATAGTTGGATTAAGATTAAGAGTGAAGTTTAATTATGTTTGTACAATGTTATGTGTATTAAGATTGTATATTTTGTGCATATTCAATGTTGTTATTGTATTTGTAAAAAGTGCAAGTTTTACGATTTAAAACGTATGACTTTTAAAAAGTGTCTAAAAAAAGAGAAAATTCTATCTATTTTTTTTTCTAAAATTTATAATGAATTTTGAATTGTCATGAAAATAGAAAAAATTTTATTGAATATAATTTGTATAAATAATATCGATTGCTAATGGAAACTAAATAGCGAAATTTATGCGGATTGCAATCAGCTTTGGATGATGACAAAAACAAAGAAAGTTGGCATTAAAAATTTGTTGGGACGTAATTTGGAACACAGTTTCCGCTCGTAAATCATTTTCCTTAAATTTAAAGTATTCGCATGGTGACCACAATTTTTTATTCCAACCCTTGGTAAATTATTCTATTAACGGCACATATTTGTTATAACATGAAATAATTGATATTAAACACAATTGAATCATTATAATTGATTTTGAAATAAGAACAATTAGTAGATTAATTTTATATATGATAATTATATTTGAGAATTGATTAAAATGCGTTT
The DNA here is from genome assembly GCA_020226215.1 of Sindora glabra. NCBI lineage: Eukaryota > Viridiplantae > Streptophyta > Magnoliopsida > Fabales > Fabaceae > Sindora > Sindora glabra. The sequence continues at coordinate 61,146,699 of CM035233.1, forward strand.
TTTATTTAACAATGTACATAAAAATCATTCTTAACATTAAAGAGTGTTTTTTTTTTTTTTAAAGCTGAAATGGAAAAAATAGTAATTTCACGAAGAATTCTAATTTTTAGGGAGTTGGGCATTTTTAATATAGGATTCATTTTTTTAATTTAAATTTATGCTTTTTATTAGTTAAATTATACTTGATTTACATGTTATTTCATTCCTTTTCATTCAGGACAATTATAATATATTCAAACTAAAAATCTGGACATCAATACTTAATTTTTGTGGTAAAATAAGAAGTGTTAGGCTCTAATCAAATAAAAATCAGCAGTAAAAGAAAATGGTTCGAAAAACGGTATAAGTAGTGAAGAATAAATGATGTAATATTTTTATTTGTACCCACAATTTTTGTATAATTTCGAATCTAACAAGTATCTTCTAAGTAATTTAAATGGAACATCCATATTGTTTTGCATATAAAGTTTTAATAAAAATAACAGGATTCAATTTTAAATTCATTTATAAATAGATATATAGAATAGTTAAATTAATTTTTTTGGTAAAATTTTGAAAATATATTTGATTAATTAGTTGAAAATGATAGATTTTTTCATATAAAAATACATGATTAATTAATTTAAAAATAAAGATAGATAAAATAATTTTAAAAATTCAACCATTTATTTTTCCGCTCATTTGCTTAATTACAGCATTTTTCTCTGATTTAATTATTTACAACAAACATACAAGAGAGTAATAAATTTATATTAATATAAATCTATCTCTTAAATCGCTTAACTTACTATCAAAGCCTAATCTAATTCATCGATATTTTTGAGTGTAATAGTATATTTATATACATTATTTTTCACATGACATTTTCAATTAAATTGATCTGGTATATATACAATAACTAAATCCAATTTGATTTTAAAAAATCATGTATTACATGTTGGAGTGTAATATGCTTTTTTCCCCTTCTTATGATATATATATATACACACACACTCATATTATATATTATTTTTAAAAAATAATATCATATTATTTTATTAATTTAAATAATATATTGGTATTTGTAATTTTATGTGTTTATATATATATATATAGACACACACACTCACACACGAATTAAAAAAAAAAAAAGGAGCTAAGTTTCCTTCCGCAGAAAACGAAGCTATGAATATAATAGAAATAGAAGTGGAAGACAGCCTAACAATAAATAAAGCAAATGTACGAGGGAATAACAAGAAAACTTACGATTGTTAAGTTTGGGGTAAACTTGAAAAAATAATTAAAGTTGAAGTATCTTTGAAAATTGTTGCTCCAAGTAAATGTGCAATAATTTCACTTATTGAAATGTTTTCAGAAATTTAGATGTCAAGCACTTATTGTTTAATTATGTTAATATATTCATATCCTGATTTTTAATTTGAATATGGTAGAATTATCCTTTCATTTAATATACTCATAATTTTAAGTATTAAAGTTTATTCACGTTTACTTTTATTTGTTAATAAGTACCTTACTCGTATAAACTTTTTCTTATTCAAAATTTAATAATAATTATATGTTTTTGACACATGTCTCAATTGTCCTTAGTTTCTGAAAAATTAAATCTAATTCGAAACGTAATTCTAGGAACAATATGCTTGTGCTTTCTTGTAAATTATGTTTTTTATTAGTTGAATTATACTTTACTCACGTCTAATTCATTTTTTTCACTTAATATATTTATAATTTTAAGTATTAAAATTCATTTATATATATTTTTATCAATACTTTACTCATATAAACTATTATTCGTTCAAAATTTAATAATAATTGTAAGTGCCTAGTACATATCCCATTTATTTTTAATATTTTTTGAAAATTAAATCTGAGTTGTAACCAAATTTTAGAAACAATTTGCTTGAAAGAGCCTTCACCCCCTTATCAAAATAATTATGGTCCCATTTGACAATTAATTAACTATATTAGTGATTAATTAGTGATTAATTGATTAAATTAAATTTTAATTAATAATTAATTATTTTATTTTATTTGGTCAACTAATAACATTAATTATTTATATAAAAATATTTGATAAAGTTAGTTGTATATTATTAGTTATTTTTATATCATTTTATAAAATGATGTATAACAATATGTGTATATTTTATAATTTATTTGGATATTTTTTATTTTAATAATATTTTAAATTATAATATATTATTTATTATATTAAAGTTTTAAAAAATTGCATCACTTTAACTTATTATATTTATTTTATTTTCCTTTAAAAATGAACATTTATAATTTTTAATTAAAAATACTTGTAATATTTTAGTAGATATAGTAATTATTAAAGTTTATTTTATAATTATTTTAAATATTAAAATTAAAATGCATGTATTTATCATTAAAAATATTGATGAATCATATATTTTAAGTATAAAAATATATCTTTCAAAAGTAATATCATTCTTGTTATTTCTTATTTCTTTTTTCCCCTTAATATATATTGTTCTCTAATTCCAAAAATATTAATTGACAAAAGATTAATAATTTTATCTATATTTTTATTATATACTAATATACTATGAAATGAAATATATATTCTTTTCTTTTTTATATAATTTGATAAAAAAAGATATCATTATATTCATATAATTCTTTTTGTTTTTATGTATATATTTTAATATAAATTATTTTTTGTTATTGTGTATATATTTTAATACACATTATTATATTTATTTATTTATTATTTAAAATATAAATAATTATAATTTGTTATATGTATTAGATTTTTTTTCTAAAATATAAATAAATAAAATTTATTATTTTCTTATTTATCAAGGATTGAAATTTGAAAAATTTTATTATTATAAGCAAGAATATCTTTTTATACATCAAATGCAAATAAGTTATTTGAAAAAGTTATCTGTTTGAAGTTTAATAAGCTAACTAAAATACATTAAAGACATTTAAATCAATTAAAAATTGATTAAAAAACTATTTACCAAACAATTTTTATATGATTTGTACTTGAAATTATTATTTTTCATTTAAAAATGAATTTCAAAAGCAAAACCATAACCTCTTTAGCTAAGAAATTTTTTATTCTTACGATTAAATTTTGGATAAAAGTAATTTAATCGGACAAAGAATAATTAAAAATATATGTAAATAAGTTTTATTAATTAAAATTAAAATTATAAATTAAGTTAAATGAAAAATTAAAAAAATCTCATGTAGGTATTTAGCCTTTTTAATCTATTCATCTTCTCAAGTCTTTTTGTAATTTAAAAAAGTCTAATTTAATTTAAATTTATCCTTACTGAAAATGGAAAAGATCTATTGTTTATTACAGCTCAATAGTCCTTTCAATTGCATTTTGTTAAGTAAGCTTATTTGACATCATGATGGCGTGATCTATAAAATCTTAAAAATGATTTACCTATCAATCAAAATGTGAGTGAAATAAGTATTAGATTTCATATTCAATTCTCAATGTTACCATAAGATTATAGATATTTATCATGGGAGTGAAAATCTTGACAAAACAGTAAAAAGGACGGTAGATATATATATATATATTTTTAAAAAAATGGACCGTAGATAACGCTGTTTTCAATTTTCAAAAAGCCGCTTTTCAGCTTTGTGCATATTCGTTTGTCCCACCGCCAGCAGAGGGAAAATCCTCATTCCGTTGCTTGCAAGTGAGCTGGCTTCCATCTCTTTCATGGCGATGACAGTGCATGGTATGGCTTCTCAATTTTAACCTGTACTCAAGGAATCTAATGCGTGTTTATCCTTGATCTTATGCGGCGATCATGTTTGCGAGTCGAGTTTGTGGGACAATTACCTGCTCTTCCATAGTGAAATTCCTTCTTAGTTTGCTTTTAGTTCTTGCAAAGTGGGGCCTAGGTTGAAATTCTCCTGCACACAGATTAAGCAAAATATCGATGACGGTTGGGTTAGGGTTGCAGATAGTTTGCTTCATCAGGGAATCACTGAGTTTTGTGAGATTCTGGTTTAGCTTAGTGGGGTTATGAAATTGTAGTATCTCTTGGGTCTGGATGATATGATTGAATTTAGGAACCCAGAGAAAGTTGAAGGCAAATAGTTGAGAGAGATACATGTGGATTGAAGGGAGCCCTACCTCCTTACTCCTTTTGCTAAGGGCACCTCGCAATCTAGGCAATCTAATCTAAACAGAAAATGTCAAGAGAACCAATGGCCCAAGGCCACTTGGCAGCTACTACCAATAACAAACTTAGAAATAGAAAAACATAATAGCTCTTGCTAGTTTTAAATAAAATGATTTGTGTCATTCGGCCAAAAGTCATTAATAAAGTTGCTCAACCAATGGAGAATTCCAAGAAAATTTAAAAAAATTTGTTAACTCTGGTTAGTAAAGGCGAAAATGAAATTTTGGTGTTTGATGTCAATGATAGCTGAATAATGCATGTAAAATCACACATCATTCACAAATTGCAAAGATTCAAAGATCAGGAAGACCATTGAAACGTGTTGTGCATGAAAGCTTGGTCACCTGCCTGCATATAGGCGTGCTATCCATCAATCTATCAATTGATATTAGACCACTAACTTATCAAGGGCATAATAAAAACGGGGACAATCTCCTTTTAAAAGTCAGGAAACGGTTATATAATCTATTTATTTTATGACTTCTGAGCATAAATGTGAGCTCTTTTCAGATATATGGTTTGATTTATGCTAGTCGCTGACCATTTATAACATAATTATTTCAATTTTTATGTGTTTGTGATTATATAAACATGACCAAATCCATGCAGCAGCTGTTTGTTTCACCATGGATTTATTGTTTGTAAGTCTTATTCTGTTCTTTTAATTTTATCACACTGATTATGTCCTTATTCTGATGTTACAACTTGGCACACCTGGATTTGCGAATGGTTCCTATCTTGACAGTGTAAGTTGAAAATTGGGCACTTTGGACTCTGTATTGTCATGTAAATTAAGTCAAATCAATGTTCTAAATTTTCTCTTTTGGATGTATAGTCTTGCAGGGCTGGCTTTTATGTTTTCAGCAAGCATTTTGCTACAGATTCTGGTATGATTCCCTAACGACCCTGGTATCAACTGTTTGCTGGTCCTCCATGCTTGAATTGAATTGAGTAATATCTGTCTATTATTGTTTTGTTCATATTTTGAATCCCAACAAAGGTTTAGTATCCTTTTGATGTTATGGAGTTAAGCAACTCTGAGCACTGCAATACTGTTAATGAGATTATACAATCTTGCTTAAGAGAGTATCAGATTTTATAAGTGGTTTGTTCAAAACCAAGGGGAATAAAAGAGAGAGAAGGGGAGGGTGGAGGGCTTCCCAAAATAACTAAAAATAGGAAATTAGCCTTCCCCTTTCTTCCCTTCCCCATCATACCCATAGCCCCAAAACTGACCATGAGAAACTCAAGTTATAAAAAAACTGTTACTATATTAAGGGTATTTCAACAATTGGGAAACTTGGGCCACAAGGACATTCAAATTATCCTTCTATTTCACTGTGGTTGAGAGAGTAAGGTAGGTGCACTAAATTTGAATTCTTGAAGTAAAATTAAGGACTCTTGGCTTACGAACTGCTTCCTACTGTTTTATTGTAAACATCCTTTTAGTTAATTGCCTCCATGTCACTTTTGCTGTTGACTTATCTTTGCTGTTTACTCTGATGGAGGGCTTCTTCAAAATAAACTAAAAATAAGAAATTAGCCTTCCCCTTTCTTCTCTTCCCCATCATATCCTTAGCCCCAAAACAGACAATGAGAGACTTAGGGAGATGTAAAGCCATTTACTATATTAAGGGTATTTTAACAGTCGAGAAACTTGAGCTACAAGGATTATCAAATTATCCTTTTGTTTCACTCTGGTTAAGAGAGTAAGGTAGGTACACTAAATTTGATTTCTTGAAGAGAATTTAAGGGCACTTGGCTTACAAGTTGCTTCCTTCTGTTTTATTTACTGTAATCATCATTTTAGTGCCTGTGTCACTTTTGCTGGTGACTTTTCTGTGCTTATACTCTGAGGAAGTTCATCATTATGAAATTTTTATATTGAATAGAAGAATATGTTACTGCATTGGCATTATTTTGCATGAGAAAATTTTTAGACCTTTCTTTACAGCGAAACTAAATTTATGTTGTATTTAAGGGGTGCTTTGTTTCCTTTGCGACCTTTGTCCATGATGCTACAAGGGATATTTTGTGAAAACTGAAGATAGATTGCTACCACAGAACATAGTAGTCCCATTCCCTATTAAATGCACAATATCTTACATGTGGATCGATGTAAATTTGTTTCCATTTTCCGTGGCAGGCTTGCGCAATATGCAGCAATTGGTGGCCTATGTTATCAGGTGTGTTTGAGTCTTCTCGACTGTCACTCCTTTTTATTAGTTACGGTTGCATAGAAAATGTTCAAAGGGGTCAGTGCATTTCATTGCAGCTCTCATGTATGTGCTAGTACCTATGCCCTGCCTATTCTTTGGAGGTGGAACCCCTCAGTTTCTGATGAGCCGTGATGGTGGTGGGTTAGTGTTCTAATTTTTGCCACCTAAATCGATCAGAAAAGTAAAAGCGGTGTTGTGTGTATTTTCTCTGCAGTAGCTTTCTGTTATCTATTATTCTTATGTGAGAGAGAGAGAGAGAGAGAGGGAGATTGGTGCTTCTTTTCTGTGTTGCAAAAGTTGCCAAGTTAGGATAAATTTAGAGATAGCTCTTGTATTCTTCTATACCGATCTTACTAATATATCTTGATTTTATTTCATTGCAGTTGGATAGATGCTGCCAAATTTATGACAGGGGCATCGGCTGTGGGAAGTGTAGCCATTCCTATAATTCTTAGGCATGCTCATATGATTGAGACGGGAGCCATGATGATTGAGCTTGTATCTTTCTTCATATTTGTATGTACTGTTTTATGTTTCCACCATTCTAGCCTTGATGATGATTGGTAATCATTGATCAAATCCCTCAAATGGGAAGAGGGAAAGAATGACCTCTACTCTGTAAAGCTGTTTAATGTATATATCTGAGATGCCTATGCAATTTAACTGTATTTGCCCTTATGCATCTTGTTATAATTTTGATATCTTATCTTGTGTTATGGTTTCATAGTCCAAGATTTTCTCTATTACTCATCTCACTCTCTTCATTTGCAAGGGTTTGCTTCAGGACTTTGTCTCTTCGTGCATGCGGGGCGTCAATAACGTCGGACATAGCCCAGTCATGGTAGATGCATTATTGATTCATCGCGATGTTCTCATACAGTGGGAAGCGTGAGGACTTTTCAGTAATATGCGTGCGTCTTACAGTGTTTTTCCTTGTTCTTATGTTTCTTCACCTTCGCACTTAATGGAAAAAGGAATTCTCCCGTGTAGTGCCTACGAACATAGCTCATTTTCTCATGATATCGATTATATATTCCAACTCTTTTCTATATTTTTAGAATGTTTGATTAGTAAAAATTTATGTGAAAGGTATAATTTTTTCGAAAGGTAGGAAATAAGTGGGTTGTTTGGCCATTAATTGACAAAATAGAAAAAGTAAGGCTTTCCAACATATTTAATTTTTCGTAAAATATGAAAAGTTGTTTATTTATATCTTTAGGTAAAAATTACATCCTATAAGACTTTTTAGTTCTTATTGTCAAACAAATAACTTTGAGTATTTTTTTAGGAAGTTGATAAGAAATTTACTTATTGAGAAATTCAACATGCGGGAGGAATTTACCAAATAACTTTTTAATTTTAAAATAGAATATTTTTATCAAAGCATTCAAAGTAATTTTAAAATTATTTTTATATCTATAATATGTAATTGCGTGAAAACATAAAATTCAATGACTAGGGGGAGAAAGGTGGTCGTTATAACATTATGGATAAATATTATATTTGCACTGACCATGCGTTGCCATCAAAACATGTTTCACAAGAATCTAAGAAAAGACAGCCCAAGAAGGTTTATCAGCGGCCCGTGGAGAAGCGGATTTCGGCCGGTTCGCTTTGTGCTGGGGGAACGCAAGAAGTGATTTCGGCTCTTCGTCTTTTTGGATTAGTGAATGCGTGTTCGGTAGAAAATATTTTTAAAAAATTTAAAAGGTATATGAAAGTAGTCAAAATTTAAGAATGATAAAATAATAGTAATGACTAATGACCCACCTGATCCTTGATTTCTAAAAAATGAAAAGTAGAAAAGATTGATTACCTCTTCGAGTTCCATATTGCAATCATGCAAATGAAAAGATTTATATAAAATTTAATATAATATTATATTGTGTCCAAAGAGTTACACTTGAGTTTTGTTTTGTCAAACTCGGATGCAGGTGCAATTGAATTTAGAGTCGAGAAGTTGTAGAGATGTTTCATGACATTGGTTGAAAATATGGGGATTTTTTTTTTAATTTTCATTATAATAATATGTAACAATTTTTTATTTATTTCAAATTAGAAGGGAGAGGTTTGCGTTTTTAGAAATAAAAAGTAATATCTCTAAAATTTCGATGTATTTTATAGGAGGTTATTCAATTTATCATTACAATGTTATTTGTGCGACTAGCTTTTAATATCATTTTAGCTGATCATATTATTGAATAATACAATGTTATACTATTCGTAGGTTAAAATATTCTTTAATATTAACATGTAAGAACTGGGATCAAATTCAAAATAGAAAAATGAAAATTTTGAATAAAATTTAAATAAAGTTTCCTAAATACTTGTTATGAATTTTCTTATATTTTTAGGTATCTCCACACTTTTGTTTATTAGGCATGAGATTAATTTTGATTTAGGCGGGCGCAATAGGCGGTATGAGATCCAATACCAAACCTAGAATATGTTGAGACTCAATTTACTTTTATTGAACTAACCAATCAATTGGTGATAAATATTTTCATTCAAATTAAAATATGCATATTAATTATTTTATTTAAAAAATAACTACAACATTAATAAAATAATTAATAGACATGTTACAACCTAAATAAAAAATCTTATAGTAAACAATTAAAATTTTTTATATAAAATCTGATATTTCTTAAGTCAAGAAATTTATTTTCGGCAATATCAAGTCAAAGATTTACAGTATCTACTTAAAATTTTGGGGAAAATATAAATAAGCTCCCTATGATTTAGTATCATATAACACTCTTCATATTTCAAAACTTACAAATAAATTTTTGAAATTTTTAAAAAATTGAAAATATTGATAATTCGTTTCAAACTTATAAATAACTATTTCTAGTTATTTTTAATGTGAATCAACTAGTTTATGCAAGTTTTAATTTTCTTCTAAAATAATTGACCCTTGATATTGTAATGCATTTAAAATATTAGTAAAGATAAAATATTTTAAGCAAATTATTGTTGAAATTTAACTTAATTATATTTGGGGAGTTAAGAGATTTATATAGTTTTATTTTCTTCATTACTTCTTTAACTTACTACTTCTGTATCTGCTTTTGAATTGTAAAGGTTCAGACCCCTGTTAATAAACTTTTTGCAGCCCATAAATGTAAAAAGAGTCGAACTCCCCCCCTGCAATTTTCGACCAACAACTGTTTTATGAGATTTTTGGTAATCTCATGATCTAGGAGTGTCACGTCACCCTTGAAATTTCCAGAACACCGTAGAATTCTTCTTGTTTTTTTTTAAAAAATTATATAATATAAAATCTTATTCCTAAAATTTATTGTATTATTATTATTGTTGTTTGAAGCGGGGAGGGAGGGAGAAAGAAAACGAGAGTATCGTAGGGGGAGGTATGAACTTGCGAGTGAAGCAAGTGGGCGTACCGAACTCTCGGGGTGTCACTATCAGAGTCAACACTCCCCGTGCCTGCTTCGGCGTTACTTAGAAATTCCCTGGACATTATCGAACTTAGGTTTTAATGTTTCATGAGTTTCGGTGTCTTTTCCTGCGCATCTTTTCCGACATCAATGACTGTTATCACTTCCACCCCACCGCCTCCTATTTATTATTTTTAATCGTCGCAACGCGCTAACTTCATTATTACTGATTTAACGTCGGCACTTCACCTGATTCCAGCTTCCAGGTACTATCAATTTTTCGTGGTTTCCCAGAATCAACCCATTCTTGCTTTTTTAAGAGACGTCTGCGAAGACTCCTCTGAAGCTTCCAACGCATGCAATGCAATATTCACGAGTTTGTGTGCACGATTTAATAAAACTATAGTACAGAATATTGTTGTTTTTTTAAATTAAATTAATCCCAGCTCTTCGTAATTTTAATGGATTTTGAAGTTATTTCTTATGATTTGTTTATTTATTTATTTAATAATAATAGAAATAATTAAATCAACTTATTATGCACGGAAGAACAATTATATTAACAGTTCAACAATAGACTTAACTTGTATCTTTTAACAAGGAGTTAATTAAAAAGCAAATATAATTACATGTATTTGAGTAGAAGTAAATGAACCGATTGAATAATTTTAAAATTTTCTAAAACTATAAAGAGTAAAAGATTAATTTAACTTTCTTTTCCGAAAGAAATTTAAAATTACTTTCAAGTCATTCACTTTGCCCCTTGTTTGAATCTATGGACAAATGGTGGAAGATGAAGATATAGAAAAAAAATGAGAATAAAATTTCTAGTATTCGGATATTATGAAAAAAATTAATGCAAAAAAAAGTTAAACAAGTACTTTGAGAATCAACAAAATATTTTTCTACTAAATAGATATAAAAAAATAGGAAACTTTATAATTATAAAATTATTTTTTTTATAAAACGTATTAAATAATTTTATTGAGAGTAATTTTATTATTATTTAACAAATTAATTCTTTTATTCTTTTTATTTTTAAATTAAATTAAATAAAAAATTAATATTTTTATCATTTTTCCAACTATTTTTTATACATCCAAATAACAAAAGTATTCTTCCATATATGTTCTTTCCATCTATTCTTCTTTTGCCTATTTTCTTTCCACACTTTTTTCACTGCAAGTAAACATAGGGTACAAAAGTGTTTGGTAAATACTCCATCCATCCTTTATTATTATTTGTGACATTTAACTAATTTCATACAAATTAAGAAAGTAATTTAACAGATTTATTTTTAATTTGAATTTCTAAAACTACCCTAGTTTAAAAACAAAATTTACTCCATTTTTTATTTTATGCATAAAATTTAATACAATTAAAAACGAAAAGAGAAATATAATAAAAAGATCTGTGGATATATTCTAAGATGAATGTGTAAAATAATAAAATATTTATTAGTTAAAAAAAGAAAGTAAAATTGAAAAAATTAATATTTCTTTGGATTTCTAAAAGGACATATTTTTCAAATACGACAAATAATAACAAACGGAAGAAGTAGCATATTGATTAGCTTCTGATTGATTATATTAACTCATTGAATCTAGTGTTTAGTAAATAATTTTCAATCAATGGATTGCTTCTCAATCTCCAATTTGAGAAAGCAGAGGAATCTAGCGTTTTGAAACAATTCCCTTTTTATGTATTAAAAAACACTCTCAACCTTATTTAATAGAGTATTTTCTTTATCTATTATTTTACCATTTATATTCGGACCACTCATTTATTCAATTTCTACCATAACGCATGTTTATTTTTTAATATTAAATGATAGTATTATCAGTAAAAAATGATGATGATGCTTTTAAACTTGGCATATACAATGGGTTGGACCATTTATGATTTATCTCACAAATATCATTTTCTTTTCAAAGTTGCTGGATAATATTACTAAACACGTGGTATGTATTGAAAAATTATATATATATATATATATATATATATATATATATATATATATATATATATATATATATATAAGTATAAAATTCCATTAATAAAATGTACTTTCTTTCTTTTAAATCTTGTTTTATATACATATTATAATAATTTTCATTTCTCATATCATGCTTAATTATAGGATTTATCTTTATATGTAAATAAATACATAAATAACCACAAATTTCATTTTTAAGAAAACTATTCAAAGGTATTAAACTATAAAATAATGTTGATATGCAGTACATTAATGGTAACTAATAATATATGAATAAGAAAATGTTGAAAAATATTGTTTTGTTTGAATTTTAAAGATATTTAATTTATTTTTAAAATATATTTCAATCTAATAAATAATATTTTGAAATATAAAATATTATTAGGGTAAAGGTATATTCAAATATATTTTAAAATATACCTATACTCTTATATATTATTTTCATATAAATAATAAATTTTATCAAATATTTTTATATAAATAATTGATGTGATTAGCTAGTTAAATTAATTAAAATTAATTGTTAATATAACTAACCGACAGGTGGTTTGAAATGCTGCAGTTGTGCAACATTAATCTGCAACTTAAATTGTATGCAATTTGACTTCGTAAAACTTTATTCTTCATATTTATCAATTACAATAAAATAAATTATGTTGAAGTGGCCGACTTTCATATTCAGTGTGCTAATTAAGGTACAACATGGTATTAGTAGGACCCTTTTTATGATGTAAAATTTCCCAAAGTAGTGTGGAAGAAAAAAGATGATGAGCCAAGGCAAAACAGAAAGAAATAATACTTTTAACGGTTTGAATTGGTCAAATAATAATCTTCAATTTAACGTTCTCAGTTGTCATCCTTAACTTTTTTTTCTAATATTTTATTGCTCGATCGATTTAATTCCACAATCATAACAGTATTATGAAGATGTTTCCAAACTATACTGTATATAACTCTTTGACAGCCCCCTCCGCAATCTGTTTTGAATATTTTGAACCAACTAAATTAGTTTAATATTAATAATATGAATATGGATATACAGCTTCCTAAACAAGGGGTTTTGATTTATATATGTCGGTAAATAAATTAATGCATGTATTTTAAGGATTTAAATTTAATTTGATATTAGTATAAATTAAATTTTGAATTATCATTCATTCATATATTATTATATTAATGAAAAATTATTAAAAATTTTTAGTGCTATTAAAAATTCTTTCTTAATTCAGTGAAAGTGTTAAGTCAAATTTACATTAATGAATATTTCTGTCGTGGCCATGGATGTTCTAACTAATCACATCATTCCGAACCATATGAGTTACATCAAAGTGCAGAATTTATTGTGAAAATTATTTAAATTAAAGGATATTCAATATTTTTTTAAAAAAATTGTATCTTTCATTACATTCAAAATTTTATCTTTGCTTTTTACATATGTAAATTCAGTGATTTAACCACTTTTGTTGTTATCATAAAAAAGTGTAAAATTTATTATTTTGAGATTTCCAAGTTAGCAAATTTATTTTCTCTCAAGTTAACGCGTTTAATTCGTCCAATACAATAAAATGAAGATGAAGTCGAAAAAACAATATAACGATATAAAAAATGAAAATCCAAGAGGAAGAAGTGAACAAACTACATAGGGCATGAGGGACCAAAGACCCATAAACATAAGGGCACCTCCCCCACCCCCTTTTCCTTTGTAAATTGTTAAAAAAAAATAATTAAAATGGTTCGTCCCCAAACTGAAAATGAAAAAAACCAAAATCTGAACGTGATGAGTTTCACCAACACCCTCCAGGAAGAACTAGAATCAAAGTAGAAAAAGATGCACCATAAAATTAAGTGTATTCAAGTTGTGACACTTATAATCACCAAAATTCACTATTTGTAATTGGCACATTGATCTATTCTTTCTCTCGATTAAATACTTCTTAATTGTCATATGAATATCTAAAAATTTGAAGTGACACTTTATCAACTTTGTAGTTCCGTCTTTTTTTTTACTTAATTTAACTGCATTTTTAAGTGATAAGATATATTTATTTACTTATATTTTTAATTATTAATATTTTTACTTAAATTATTTTTATTAAAATTTAATTAAGAATTCATATGCATCATTTGCGATCATTATTTTTTGAAACTGAGTAAATCTGACATTGATTTAAAATTAACTTACATTAAAAAAAATCATCAAAATCAAATTCCACTGATGATTTTTTTTTAATATGCTTCATGATTGCCAGAAACAAATAGTTGAGATTTTGAAAATAAATTAGTTTTGAATAAATGTTGAATTGAATCAAATTTTAAAACAAGTAAAAATTATATACAATACTCCAGAATTACCTACGAGAGTTTGAGTAAAACTTAATTTAAATAGATAAAATGTCAATAATTTAACAAAAGTACATGTAAATTAATTATACGGCTTAAAAATACAAAGGACTCAAGTTAAAAGAGTCAAATTACAGGTGAGTGGATTTTAATTTTTCTTCCATTAGAATTAGCCTACACAATAAAATATATTCATGTATAGGGCTTAGGCCAACAAGCTGCCTTCAATCTTGACAGCCTTGGTTTCGTTTATCTTCATCAATCTTGTAGCTAATCCTCGGATCTTAAGAAGGATTCCACTTGTTCCCAATCCAACCAATTGGTGTCATCATAAACGTCAACATCCATTGGAGTACTGCCATGTTCACCGCTTTGGGAGGGTGGCTGGCCGTGCTGATCCCCGGACGATGAACTTTCCGGCGAGCTCGCTCTGATCATCTCCGCCGCCTGAGAGTTGTTAACTGGGGAAGAGGTTGAACCTTGATCCTCACCCTGAGAAGCAGCTTTCTGGTTCTGTTGAGCACGGAAGAAATCCGCCGGCCGTGGCGGCGGCCTCCTGTCGAATGCCCGCAAGCATTTTGATTTCTTGTAGATTCGGCATAAACTGAATTCCTGCCTTAACTGCAAATAAAAGTAATTGATTTCACAAATTAGGAAGAAAAGATTAATTAATGACGTGCAAAATGTTTTGTACAATACAAAACAGCAGTATTTAATTAAAATCAAGAAGTTAAATTTATACAAATTTCCTCAGACTATAATATGCTACGTCCTAGGGCTTCCCCTAAATCACTTATCTGATTAATAATAGTTTTTTTTCAGACTTGAAACAGTATGAATTAATTACATGCATCTAAAATGGCTGGTTGATCTAGGCATGGTCAGGAGATTCTTCTTGTATATGATGCTCCATATATTACTTTCAGCTTCAAACTCAAGCCCCCTATTATTGTGAAGTTTTAATCAAGATATTTAAGGCTGCTTGAGGGATTAAAACTTGTAAAAAAAAATGGGAAAAAACTTGGCCCCTTCACCTGGATATGTTGTGGCTTGCCCTAGTTCTAATTTTCATTTCGCAAATTCATTGATAAATAGATAAAAAAATGTTTATTGTAAAACAAAATTGTTAAAAGTTATAGTTACAGAGTTGAACATAGGATTGCGGACCGCAATTTATGCTCTACTTGTTTAGATAAAAAAACTTTCTTTATAAAATATTAAGACAAAAGAAAATGTTTTCTTTTTAATGTTAAATTTGAAGATTTTTAGTAAAGTTAAAAGAAAATTTATTTTCTTTCACTATATTTCTAAGAATTATTTTTTTAAAATCATCAAAATTTTTCACTAATATATATAAATAATATTTTTTATAAAAAATACTTTCACTTATTTTTTAAAAGATAATTCTTGTAGAAATCTTATTTCTTATATATAAAATAAATAAATATTATGTATTTTTATACTTTATAATTAAATAATAATCTCTCAAATTATAATAATAAAAAAAATTGTTTAGAATCATATTTTTAAAAAAATATATTTTCTATGGAAACAAGCGGAGCTTAATACCTTAAGAATTGCGCCACCTGTTGAGGAGAAGACTTCTCCTTGAATGGCCTTGTATTCATTCATCTTCCACTCAGTCTTCTTTCCATTAGGAGCCCTTCCATTGTAGAAAACCATGGTTCTCTTCATGCCAATGATGCGATTATCAGAGGAATAAACATGGCTGGGTGATCCTGTTGCCTTCCAATACCCAGCATCCGTAAGCCGCTTTGGCCTCCCTCCACGTGCTTCGCTTTCTTGCCTCGGAATGAAAAAGAACCACTGCTCGCTGTCTCTCTGGCTCGCCTCTCCTGAAATCACTGAAAACCCCAAACTCAGAAGAAGAAAGTCAGTTACACATGAAGAACAATAAATACATTAGAAAAAAAAAAAAAGAAATTACTGCAGTAGTATTTATTGTTCAATTTATGATTTCCATACCAAAAAGAAGCGACCTAAAAAAATTATCATATTTTTTATAATAATGTTATACACATAAAAAAAGGTGATTCAAAATTAAATTGTAAATTAAAATAAAGGGTTATTATTAAAAATAGAATGATTGAATAAATCAATAAAATTTAATTCAGTGAATATAAAGAATTTTGAAACTTATTTTTAATTCACACAGTATTTTTTCATTTTTTTAATGTAGTATTAATTATTTGATCTTTTGAAATGTGGGAAAAGTGAAATCTAACAGCATTAAACTTAAAGAAAATTAGTGTAATCGCTACATATAGCCAAAGTTTGTTCTCTAAAAACCTTCGAACCGAGCATCAAGATAACTCCACCCATAACTGTGTAAATTCTTGCCCAATTCTAAAACAGGAAACTTGAGAAAAGAAGAAGGAGAAGAAGAAGAAGAAGAAAATAAAATATTAAAGAATTTTACGTGGGAGGTCCCATGGCTGGTAATCATATATGTCAACAACAGGTATAACACGGTTGATATCCTCCCTTTGATCTCCTTCAAGCTTTCTACGGAGATAGAACGACACCAGCTCTTCTTCTGTTGGGTAGAAACGAAAACCTGGTGCTATATCTTCCATCTTTAATCCTCTCACCTGCCAGTACTGTTTCTCTCTCTTTCTCTCTTTAAGTATTACCAACAAAGACAAATCCCCAAGAAAAAAATTACAACAGCAAGTGAAAATTCATTCGAATTTTTGGTCTGTATGGTTACTTAGTGATCCGATGTTTATATAGGCACAAAGAGAAATATATAAATTAAAAAAAAAGAAAGAAGGAGAAATAGAGAGAGATTGAGAGAGATAAAGAACTTCAGTAGCCGTGTGGGGAAATGACCGGAGAAAGTTAGGCAAAGCCGCAAAAAGATAAAACGGGGGAACAGCTATACGAGTGAAATTGGAAAATTTTGGTATTCAAGAATCCTTCCGGTTTGCTTGGAAATTTCCAACCACGCGCTTAGAGCGGATGGGAGAGCAGTGTCTTTGTTTGTCATATTTTCAAATAAAAATGACATATACATCTGAAAATAAATATGAATTTGAATATTAAATATAAATTAAAAATCATTATTAAATATGTAATAATTAAATAAATTTGAAAATTTTAATTTAATGGATGAAAAAATTTATAATTAAATTTTAGATTTCATTTTTGATATGTATAACAATTTTTATTCTTTAAGATCCGTACAATTAAATCAACTCCTGAATGAATGTCAACTCCGAAAGCGCTCTGCCTCTTGTCATCCATTTAGACGGAGGGAGCACAAGGGGAGGAGAAGTAATGGATGAGTACGTCATTATTTTCAACTGGTTGGAATTGGAAAGTTTTGATAAATATAGAAAGAATGACGATGACAGATCTGTAATTAGCTACTCTTTCACCATTCTTCACAACTGGTTTTGTCGTGTTCTTTCTTGTAATTTGGTAGGTTTTTCAAACATTCAAATAAAAAATAAATCATATCTTTCCTCATTTTCTTGTCTTTTAATTTATCTTATTATCTTCCTTTCTATTTCTTTTGAAACTCCCAAGCATGCTATGAATTCCAATTTGTTGGGACTATAACTATGGTTGCCTGATGGTCGATTTAGTTTACATGCTCAAAGCATGATTTCACGCAGCGGGGATGGTAATCTTTGTGCTGTGAACAGGGGTCGAATCCAACGGAACGGAATCGAATTTTACTTTAATCGAAGATAAATCAACAAAATATTTTAGAAGTTGGAACACAACTCATTCGAATTTGAAATATAATAGAAATATTAATTCGTGTTCGACTCAATTTAAAATAGTAAAACTCGATGGCTAATTTGAATAATTTCATAATAATAAATTTTTTTTTATCAAATTGCAAACAAGCTTCATGCTTAATTCAGGTACAATTAGTTAATAAATTAATGATTTTGATATAAAATCTAACTTTTTAATAAGTACATAAACTTAAAATATAAATTAGTTAAAAATTAAATTAAAATCATATCAACACCTATGCTAGCATGTTAAATAAATTACGTAAGAATAAATTATATTTAGCTCACATTATTAAATGAGTTAAAAATTTTATTTGACTTTGATAAAAATAAGTTACGACCTAAGCCAAATCAAATCATTCCCAAATCAAATTCATCACGCAGTCAAACAGCACGACTCATATGCCAATTCTATCCGTCGACAACCTATTTTTATTGGGCCAATTAGTAGTAAGTCTACGCCGTATACTAGGTGCATAAAGTGGTTTGGATTAGTTGGCCCATATCCGAACCAGTCGAATAATTACAGTAGCAGTTTATCCACAATTTTTCTTTTTATGTATGGTATGGTATGCGTGGTAGTAAAATTTGAGTTTCAAAATCATCCATCGTACATAGTTTAAATGAGATGTAACTAATTTAAGTAGAAATAATTTATATGCATGATTATAATAATTTATAAACGATGAAGGTAGAAATAACCTTACTTGTTTATATATATATATATATTAATTTAACACCTCTAGCTTGCTTGTTCTTATTAAAGAAAATAGATTACCCATAACAAATCTTAAATTTTATCAGCTCTACTTGTTTAAAAGTAAGTAAAGTTAACTTGATTCAAATTTCATTATTTAGATAATAAATTTAAATTTAATCTGTTATTAATAAAGAAAATACTTTTACGTTATGATATATTCATGTGGTTCTATTTATTAAAAAATTATCAAAACTCTTTTATTACTTGCCTATTTTTTATGATATGACATAGTTCAATAATTGATAGTATAATTTTATATTAGAAATGGATAAAATCGTAAATCGCAACAATACTTCTGATTGACAACTACATTTTTACTTTTTATGGTGTGGCCTAATGGTCAAAGAACTAAGTTGAACAAATATTATGATTCCTCGTGGTCCCGCGACATCAACCGCGCGCTGTGTGAAAGGTAGGACGATTTTCCTCTTGTGGAACCTATTCAAGAATTTTTAGAGTAAAATGTGGAGAAATAAGAAAACAACTTGGATTATACCTTTCTAGCCACATTCGCTAATATAAAATTATTGATGGAAAATAATTGTTGAATATGGCTATACATATATTCATCAGATTGATATTTATAAATTTATACCATTATTTTATATTTAATAATAATTTTTTATTTATATTTTAAATTTTATTTTTGTTGCTGATATTGTAATCAAAGTCATGCCGTACAAAAGTTTCACAACAAAGATAGAAATGCGTGCAAAGTTAGAACAATAATGATATGAAAGGACTTAAACTTATTAATAGCTTATTAAACTTCTAAATTATTATTTTTTAGCTAAAATTGTAGAAAGGGTCGGTTATAGCAATCCTACCAAGGGGACACAAATGATATATTAAAGAAGTCATAAATAATTGATCTCTTAAAACATAATCAGATCTTTTATATTTACATATGATTATCAAATGGTGAATATTTTGAGATATATATTTTGCTTCTATACTTTTTTTTTCGGAAATACTTATGATTATATACTGTGTATATCATATTATTAGGAGTAAATAAATGTAATAGTTAATGTTTTGATGAAGAAATTTATAGATTAAGAATGATGTTTTGAGTTTAAAATTATTAACTTGTTATTAATTCGTGTCATCAATTATGGTTGAAAGATTAATTGAGGAGTGAGTTAGTTAGTTTTCGAACGGAAAAAGAAAAAAAGAAGGTCATTTAATGTAAAGTAACATAGTAACATACATGTGCTTATTTATTTTGAATATTGATAATTTTATATTTTATTTAGTATGTGGGTAGAGTAGGGAGTAGCGTACTCTTTGTTTTAGTTGTTGCTGTTTGTTTCTTGTTTGAATATGAGCATCTATTTTTCTGCAACTCTTCAACACGTATCCAGATATTTTACAAGGTTCACGGAAGTTTAATATAAATTTTTTACAAAAATAATATAAGTACCGAAAATGATGTTTGAAATTAATTTTTAAATCTTGTATATTTATTAAATTAAAATTTATAAATTTATTTTACTATCTTGTATTTAATGATAATTATTAAATTATATCTAGAACCTAATTTAAAATTTTATTTTCAGTACATATAATATTAACGAACTTTGTAGCCATACAATTTGTTGCAAAAACTATGTTTTTTATAATTTGATCATTTAAAATTGTATAAAAATAATTTTTCATTTCTATCTAATTATAAAATTTAAAAATTATTTTTTGATAAAATATTTCATTAAGTTAGTAAATTAATTACATATTATTTTTTTTTGAAAAAGTAACCATGTCCATTCGTTTGATTTTAGTCTTGTATAATTGTATATATATCAATCCTATTCGCTCTTTCATTTTCGCTCTTTGGGCATTTTTGTATTATTTGCATAACTCATTGAATGAACCCTTTCAAAACATTAGACCGTTTACCATATAAATCATTGTTCAATCTTTTGAATCTATTACCACCTTGCGAAAATAAATATCGATGTTGATTTTGTTCGATATCTATTTATTGGTGTCTATTTGTAATTTAGAAGACTTAATATATCTAATAAGAAAATTTTACAGGCATTGAAAATGAATTTTAAAATTGAATTTCAAATTTTTTATATTCATGAAATTGAATTTTATAAATTTATTCATCATCCTATATTTAATAATATTTTTTAATTTTTATTTTAAATTTAATTTTAAATCTGATTTTTAATACATATAATATTGCATTACCTAATATTAATTCTTCCTAAGATATTTCCACATGCGAAAAGATATAAAATAATTTAAAATTAATTTTTTCTGTATTTTCTTCTCTTTTTTTAGAGGAGGGTTCCAAAAAAATAAAAACCACATATTCAGACAATGAATAAATAAAGAATTCATTTGCCTTCATAGATTTTTTATTTTTCTGCTTTTCTTTAAGTTACAATATATTGTAATTTAGCATAAGAATTATGAAAATTGTAATTTTTTTTCCTGAAGAGATTATATTGCAATAAGATTTGAAAGTATAAATATAAGTGAGGGTTCGAATTTTTTCGCCGTCATTCCATCATCGGTAATGATCCATATTTCAATAAAAAAAATTCTTGAAAGGATGATATCACTTCCTGAATTTCCGGATAAAATTTAGTTTTAAAAAAAAAAATGGATAACGAGTTGATATTTCTATAAACTTCTTACCTTTGCCATAACTCTTTCTAGAAGTGAATGAGCTCAATTAAAATGTGCATTTGACTTCACAATAACTTGTTTATATTTATACAAGAAGTTACTAAGTTGATGGCGCAGCAACGTACGTCAGAAAAAAGAAATCTTCCAGAACCTGTAATTACGCAGTTACTGATCAAATTTGACATTCTATTGAAGAAAAAATGTGCATAAGCTTTAGATTTTGGCAAGTTGATGATTTCTTGACCATCAAACTATTGGCCAAGTCAATTTATTAGCTAAAACGGTGATCCGAGTTCTATTTTCAAACTACCAAATTTTTTGCGGTGTTATATATATATATATATATATATATATATATATATATATATATATATATATATATATATATCTAAAGGTAAAATGTATTTGAATTTATTTTGATTTGTTTTCAGTATAATTTTTTTATTATCAATGAAAAAAATCATATTTTATGAAGAAAATTAATATTAATTAAGAATTTTTTATTAATGGTAAAAAAAATTAATAATTTTTAATAATATGACTATATATAAATGAATGATAATATAAAATTAATTTATACTTATAATAAATGAAATTTAAATCTAATGTATTTTACCTCTTAAATTATGTGTTAAGTGCAAATAATTTTCTAATTTGAAGATAAAGATAATTTAACACCTAAATTATAACTAGTGGATAAGAAATCCCTTCCACATTAAATTTTTATCTAAATTAATGGTAAGACGGCAAGCCTCGGAGCTATTCCGTGTAGCGCAATAAGAGTCCGAAGAGAGAGAAAAAATGCAGAAAACAAGTGGAGGATTCTGCGTTAACACTAGCACAGTAAGATTCCGAATAGATGGAGAAAAAAAAATGCAGAAAAAAAAGTGGAGGACATACCAAAAACAGGGGAAAAAAATAAAAGGAATAATAACCTACTATCAAAATAAAATAAAGTTTTAGAAGTAAAATAAATAATTGAAGAGAATAAGTACCGTTCAAAATGCCAACCCCACTCTATAAGAAGGCTTGTTGCCGCGCAAAATATCTGTATCTCACGCCCCCTTCGCAAGCCTCCTTTATAGACTAAATTTTTACCTCCTCGAATTCTTAACGAGGAACGGGGGTGGTAACAGATCAAATAGCTTATTACTGATTTAATTTTTAATTTAAATAGATTATGTCAAAATTAATAAATAAATTTATTTAAATAAATAAATCAGATATTTTTAAAAAATTTGATTCGTAAATCTATCAACTCGTCCTATTTGAATAATTAGTATATTTATATAATATATACATTTATAAAATATACATGTACATTATATTAATAAAAATTTAATACATATAATTATAAATATAAATTTTATTTAATTATTAATTTATTTTTTATCTTGAAGACCTATACCTATTAGCCTATTTGAAGATTTATTTATATAAATAAGCTTTTAAATAAATCAGATATTTTTTTAAAATTTGATTCATAAGTCTATCAAATCGACCTATATGAATAATTAATATATTTATATGATATATGCATTTATAAAATATACATATACATTATATTAATGAAATTTTAATACATATAATTATAAATATAAATTTTATTTAATTATTGGTTCATTTTTTGTCTTGAAGACCTATACCTATTAGCCTATTTGAAGATTTATTTACATAAATAAAATTTTAAATAGATTAATTGAACAGATTAAACTTTTTAAATAAGTAAAGCCAAGCCCAAATTTTGATTGTATAGGTTAATAGGTTAAACTCAAGTCAATAATTTATAAAACAGGCCTCTCCTATTTAAGATAAAATTTAAGTAATAAGGAAGCAAAATGAGTGGCCTGTTTATTACCCACAATAGCTTGTTATTTATAGCCAATACATCAATTAATTAAGTCTTTAACAATAAAGCAATCAAACCATTTTGTGAAAGAAAAAAGGACATCCATACGTGTACAATGTAAGTCTAATTCATAATAAATATGTCTTGTCAAAATGTTTACTAAAAAGAAATCTAATTGGAAAAAATTCAATAGGGTGGCATTTAGTTTGCAAAATTAAACATTTTTGAAAAATCTTAATATTCACTAGAATATGATTTTCGGAAATTTAATTTGTAGAAATATAATATTCTCATATTTGATTTAATTAAAAATATTCTTAGGAATACTACATTATTATACTTTAATTATTTTAAATATTTTACAAATATTATTTAATTACTAAAAATATTTTCATTAAAAATGAGTTGTTACTTGTGGTATGTGGTAACTAATGATAGTCATCGGCGATAGATAATAGTGATAAACAATAGTAACTAATGGTAGGTAGTAGTTAGCGGTAGTCATCAACAATAAACGATGACTAGCGGTGGTCAATAAGAATAGAAATGGTAAGAGGTTACCACAGATAAGTAGTGATTGACGGTAGTTATCAACGATAGATAGTAGTGATAGATGGTGATAATCGATGGTGGGTAATAATGACTAATGATCACTGGTGGTAAGTGATGGCTAGTAATAATTTCTGATAATAGATAGTGATTGATAATGATCATCAGTTATAAGTAGTGATAAATGATAATCATCAATAGTGGGTGGTTATCAGTGATAGTAGGTAGTAGTGAATAATAGTCATTGACAATGGATAGTATGGATGATGATTATAATAGTGGGTGATGGTCACCAGTGGTATATGGTAGTGAGTAATAGTTAATTGTATTAAATGGTAGGGTGAATAAAATAGTTTTTTATATCAATTAAGCATTTACATGTTATAAGAATATACGATACCTACTTCCTTCTATAGAAATATTTTAGGGAATATTGAATTAAAAATATTCCTAAAAATATTTCTATAAAATATGAATCAAACATGAATATCTTACATTCTCTTAAAATATTATTAGGAATGTGAAAAGAATTTTATGAACCAAATGTTACCTAAAGAAAAAAATATATAATTCTTAACAACTATCTCATTAAAAACTTTATCGATAAAAACCTAGTGAAAAATTGATAAGAAAAAAAGAGAGTATAATATGTATTCAACTCTCCTTATTGAGAATATTATAATAAGATCTTTAAAACAATGCAATCTGATCTTGTAAATTAATTTTTTAGATGTTGATGTAAGGAATGCCTTTTTGAATAAATATGTTAAATTATCATTTTGAGCAGATTTGTTGAACATTAATATCAATGTTCTTTTGAAGATCATGAGTGAAAAATAATTTTGAAGATATATGTTTTGTTTTATTTTTTTTAATGTATCATCCTTTTAATTGAGCTATATAAGTAGTATTATCTTTATATAATTTTGTTAGAATTTCTTTATTGAAATCTAAATTACATGTTTTTTGAATATGTTGAGTCATCAACCTTAGCTAAATACATTCTCAACTTAGCTCGTGAATTGCTATTATCTCTATTTGATTTGAAAAAGTAGCAGCTATTGTTTCTTTTGTCGAACACCATGTGTAAATAGCTAGCCAATTTGAGAATAAGCCTTATATGGTTTTGATAAATATCTTGCATCTATATAACTAATTAGTTCTATTTCAAACTCATATGAATAAAATAATCCTATATCAATCATTCCTCAAAGATAACGAAATATATGTTTAATTTCATTCCAAAGTCTTCAAGTTAGGGAAGAACTATATTTTACTAATAAACTTGCTAAAGAAGTAATATCAAGAAGTGTATTATTAGTAAAATATATCAATGCATCAATTATATTATATTATGGTATTTGTAGACCAAATGGTCCTTATTAATATCAAGTGAACAAACAACCATTGAGTATTCAATAAATATGATTTATTCATATGAAAATGCAATAGGATCTTTTTAGTATAATTTTCTTAGTGGACAAAAATTTTATTAGTCAAAGGCTTAATCTACAAAATAGGATAAAATTTTATTTTTTCAAAATCTTACATTTCAAACTCTCTTTTCAAGTATTTCACTACCTTTAAAAGTTCTTTATAAGTTCTAGTAATATTTAAATCATTAACATATATAACAATTATGGCAAATTTAGTTTCATATTTCTTTATAAAAACACAAATGCAAATATGATCACTTTATATCCTTCTTGTAATAGATATTAATTGAAACAATTGTACCATATTTGTTCATGCTATTTTAATCTATACAAAGATCTTTATAACTTAATTGAATATGTTTCTCAAGTATTTGAATTCAAGCTACAAGCATTTGAAATCTTTATAGGATTTTCACATACATGTATATATAATTGTTAAGCTTGCCATATAAATAGACTATAACTACATCTATCAAACATATATTAAGCTTTTCTTGTACTATTAAGCAACTCAAGTTAATGAGGTATCAAAATATAATTGCATCCACCACTAGGGTATATGTTTCTTCATAATTAATACCAAGCTTTTAAGGAAAACATTGTGTTACAAGTCATGTTTTATATCTTTACACCCTTAAATGTGTGGACTACTAGTTTGAAAATCTCACATTTTGAAAGTGAGTTTAATTTTACTTAAATAGTATCTTTCCATTTTAGCCAATCATTTTTATATTGGCATTCTTCAACTATCTTTAGCTTAAGATCCTTATTATTTTGTATAACATTGAGCACTATATTATATAAGAAAATGTTATTAATAATTATTTCCTTTTAATTTTATTTTTCTAATGCGGAGGCATAATTTATTATTATTTCTTCATTTTTAACAATCTTAGGTACCCAAATTTATCTCCTCATTATCTTTCTCATTTATTTCTTTTCTTTTATGAGGATTTTTATTTTTGGAAGTAGTTGGTTTACCACACTTCAAGTATACTTTGGATTCATTTGCTATAACAAATATAGATTGTCTTATAGAGACATTAATTCAAAACAAAGCACTTGTAGTTGGATTCATTTAATTACTCTCTTTGAATCAATAAATGCATTTGGTAGCTAGTTCACTATTTTTTTGCAAATGAATAATTTTTTAAATTTCAAGTCTATATTATTTCATGTAAAGACTCATCAACCTAATTATCATACAAGATAACAATATGAAAATAAGTATTATCCCTACCCATAAATAGATTACTAAAATGCAAAATAAGATACCTAACTTAAAAGCCCCTAACTTAAATAAAATGATGACAATTTTCTACAAGCAGTGTTAGAAAATTATGAGAGAAAAAGTTATCCTTATAGTTCAATAATTCTTTAAAATAAGTCAAATGTTATGCACTATAAATGAAACTTTCATAATTCTTATTCCAAAGGAAAAATGAACAACAATTTTAATGACTTCAAATTGATTAACTATTATAATCTAGTGTACAATATCATATCTAAACTTATCATTAATTGGATGAGAGGATTCACAAGCGAGGTGATTTCTTTTATCAGTCAACATTTATACCAAGTTAATGGATAGATAAAAATAACCTATTTACATAAGATATCATTTATACCATCACTAAGGAAAAAGGATAAGGTGGTTAGATAGGGGCTAAACTTAATATGCATAAAGCATATGACATAATTTTTTGTCCTCTTTATCTTAGGGTTATTTAGTTTCAGTGGTCAATTTATTCAATGGATTTAATAGTGCATCATAATAGTTTCATTTTAAATTTTAATTAATGAAAACCTATTATAGTACTTCACCCCGCTCAACCAAAAAACTATGATAAGGTAACCTCTATCCTTATACCTATTCATACTAATGATTAAAGTTTTATCTACAATTGTTAAAGACTAAAATGGGCAAACACTTATATAGGAAGAAATTATCTAGGAATGATCCAGTAACTTCGCATTCAATGTTAACAACTGACATAATCATATTCATAAAAAAAAAACATTAATGAAGAAACCATATTATGCTTAGTTTTAGACCAATATGAAATGTAGTCAAACCAAAAAGTTAATATGATGAAATTAAGTATCTTTTTTTAAAAAAATATGTTAAAGACAATAAGTGAAAAGGCTCATTAAGATTTATAGGAATGGAATAATGCTTATTATCTTAGTATGCCTCTCTTTCCCTCAAAATAAAAAACACAAGACTTTTTATATTTAGTTAATAAAGCTCAAACTAGATTAGTAGGGCAGTGAAGAAATGTTTCATCTTAAGCTAGATGTATGATAATGGTCCAATATGTTTTATAGTAATTATCTATCTATTTAATGTCTATATTAAAAGCCCCCCCATAACAATAAGTGAAAAAATTGGATACTATATGTTAGCAATTCTAGTATGAGTGGACCTAGACCAAAAACATTATTTATGCCTAAAGGCATAGTTTGACCTTTATTTACCTAAGTATAAAAGCGGTCTCAAATTTAAATAGTTTCATCATTTGAATATGGTCATGCTTGTAAAGTTGACATAGAAACTGGAAATTGAATTAGATGAATACTAGGTCAAATCCTTTCATGCTGAATATGTTAAGATAAGAAGTCTACTAGATTAACTTAATGTATAAGGCTTATAGGCATAAAAAGGTATTCATGAAAGGAAGGTGCTAATTGCTAAAGGTAAATACTACTTTATAACCAATGATTGTTTAGCCAAAGCTTTGAAGATAAATTTATTCCTACATTAAAGCTTGAAGTTAATGTTAATGATGACATTAGAGTACAAGAGCTAATACTTGAAAGTTAAAAAGGACAGAAATGTAACTTAATTATGGCATATTTTTCCTTAATGAAACATTAAACATTTTGAGGCTATAGGTTATTGCAAAATTGTAATGACTAACGGATTTAGAGTTTAAATAATAGTGGATATTTTATAATAAAAGTAGCATATCAACCCATAATACAACATCTCATCCTATATAATTATCAAAGATATGGCATTACTTGTGGAATTTACATTTGCAAAAGCATTACAAACTTAAACTTTAGCAATTTATGAGTGGCATACTCCTAGCCCCCTCCTAAATCAAAACCCTTACAGGTAACAACAATGTTCTCTGCCAAATTTGCTTAATAAAATTAGAGGCTGAAACATATATTCTTAAAAGTTGCCTTTTTCACCAAATATGTTTAGTTCTAGTTAAGGCATGCCTAGATCAATGTACTCATATCCTTATTGATGGCTTATCATTTTAATACCTTGCTATAAGGCATACACTAACTAGGTATAATAAAAAATTATGGCCTTTATCTTGAATTACTCATTTTTTCAGAAGTGGCAATAAGGAAAATTTAGGAAGCAAAGAATGTTATTATGCATAAAGGCATTATGCTCAACTTGGAAATCATTGTAGTGAAGATTGAATATGAATTCATAGCATAATGGCAATGTATTCTCACTATAGAAATGACCCCTACCAGCAATGGCAAAAGGCCATCGAGGGAGAAGTTTTTAACTTAGAACAAATTTCAAAGCAGATGCAATATTAGCCTGATTTACCTTGCCGAATTACATAACTTTAATATTACATTTTTTTACCCATATAATTGATGCATATATACATATATATGTAATCTTTTTAGAAATTTAATTATTAAAAATATATTTTAATAATTTAATTTTTAATTTTTTAATTTAATTATTATTTTGTACTATATGTTCATACATCAAAATATGACCAAATAATAATATAATTATTGAGATTGGTGACCAAATTAACGTGCCACACTCTATTAAATATTATGTGTTACTTACGTGTGAATTTTAAATATATAAGTTTTAAATCTTTTATCATCTTTTTTTATTTTTATTATTTTTATAAATTTCTTCACAAGATTGGTATGTTGCCTTATAAGTTAGGATAAGATAAATTCAAAGTAGATAATAGAGGCTATAGGGTGAAGTAGAATGAAATTGATCCTTTCTCATTCCACAACCATCCTTACTAGAAGTTTTTTCATCTTGATTTCTCTTTTTAATACATGTCCTAATAGAGTTCTAATTTCATGATATTTATAGATGGAGAGGTGATCAATTTATATATCTATTCTTTAACTTGTTTGTCTATTAAATAACTAATTGTAAATGGATTATCAGAATTATTTGATACTTAATAATTATTATTTACAAATTTTTGTAATTGTTATTGTTTCATAAATTATAAAGATACATCAAGAATTGAAAAACTATCCATACCTATAGGATAAATGGCCAAACTTCCAACACCTTCCTTTTTGTTGATGATTAAGGGCTTTTGGATATAACTTTAGAACAAAGAATTTCAATATAATGCATGAAGGAGACAAAAATAGGAAAAAAATACACTTTAATATAGTAGTATGGACCAAAATAGGGAAAATACTTGACAAGAAATGTTTATTTATTGGCCTTTTTTTCCATTATGAAAATGAAATATTAAATTGAAGTTGGGAAAATAGAAGGCTAAGAATTATTTGTGATCATTCATAATTAGTTAGATTAATTAATATGGGGTTTGGAAATTCAATTTCTAAATGGCATGAAAATGATTGATTAGCCTTGATAAATCTTTGTATATGAGAAGATAGAGGGATTATGATGCTTTGAAAAGTTGCACATGGTGACCGACTAAGGGTATCTTTGTAAATTAAGATGAGAAAATAAAGAAAATAATGAAAGAAAATTATTGGAAAAGAAAAAAGAGAGAAAGAGAGAGAAACGAGGAAATATTTTTATAGAAAATAAAAATATTTTCTATGAAAATGTAATTATAAGATATTAAAATAATAAAAAATTATTTATTTAATATTAAATATAGAGAGTGAGATAAAAAATAATACCCTTCACTTTAAAAAGAGGTTTTTTTATCGTCATAGTACAAAATATAATATTTTTTTATAAATAACATGTCATTCTTTTACTTTCTATAAGTAGATAAGATTTTTCAATAAAAAATATCTTTGATAAAAAATGAAATCAAAATATTTCTTCTCTTTATTTGAATACTTAGAAAATCATTCAAAATCTTATAAATTGAAAAAATATAGCATATTGAATATTAAGGGATGTTAGAGGACTTTTAAAGATGAGTCATATACATTCAATATCTCTCCTTCCTTATCATAAAAAATAAAAATATTATGACATATTATTTTCTTTACTTTCCTTCCATTAATTTTTTTATCTAAACAAAGTATCGATGATGCAATAAAAAATCTCCAATTTTAAAATAAGAGTTTAAAGTATAACTAGGGACAATTAACTTCTTTTGCATTAAATTTCTATTTAAATTAACCACAACATGATGAGGCAACAAGATTTTTCCTTTTACTCTTATTTTCCTCACTCATTTTCTCTTCATTTTTACTTCACATAGATAACCAAAATTTTATAATTGAAATGGAATAAGATTTTGGCTAGTTCACCTATATCATTGAAATTTTGCTAAAAAGACCATCATTTTATTCAAACAAAAAAAGTAGATTACATAGAACTAGATAGAATGTCTTAGATGATAAAGTTATCTAGAGTAGGAGTAGATGGAATAAGTGCCATGTACAAAATTTAATAGATTAGGCCATCCAATTTTTTACTTCATGGGCAACTACATTACAATTACATGGACATCATACGAGCTTAAGATTTTGAGAAACTGAAAACAAATTTTAATTATTTCAAACATAAAAAGAGTTTTCCAACTATTATCAATAATACCTAAGAGGGATTTGATTGCCACCTTAGTGTCATTTTGTACTTGTATGTGTTTCTTAGGAAAAATTGTTTGTCACAAAAATAACTTTATAAATAGCCAAAAGTTCAACAAATAAGGCCATTAAGCATTTGTAATTATTGTACAATAAGCCTAGGATATGTCTTTCATGATTTTAGGCCAGTATTGCACACAAAGTATAACTTTTAGCCCAGGTAGCATCAATGTTGACTTTGACCTTTTCAGATGGAGGGATTGCCAAGTAAGAGAGCCCAAATGCTATTAGTGAAGCAAATTTTTATACTATGATTGTGCCTCGTTGAAGCAAAATTCACGAGACAAGTTCCTAATTTGAAATTTTGTCATTCTTAATGCTAACTTCTAATAGTACATCAATAATAAAAATTCAGTATTATTTTTAGATAAATATTGTCAATTGTATTATTTTTCTAATTTAGCAATTTAATTTAACATAAAATCAACCATTTTTGAAGAAATCAAATTACTAAATTAGAAAAATAATACACTTGATAACATATATATATATATATATATATATATAAAGTAGTACTAAATTTTTAATGTTAATATAACACAAACTTTTTTTTGAATTAAGGGTGAAAAACTAATTAATAAGTTCTGTGAAAAATTTAATGCAAGTGTTTTGTAATAAACAATTCTATGAATTTTATGGGTATATATTTCCTGCCTTCATTGAATATAGATACTTTTTCTATAATATATTTTTTAATAAAATTTATTTATTCAAAAATCCTATTTTATTTTTTTTATAATTATACTATTAAATTTGATGTATAAAATTAATATTTAAAAAAATCGGATGGGACTAGCCAATAAAATTGAAATGTTGTGAACCAATTATATTACTTTCCTAGTTAACCTTTAAAATTGGCTTTCAAAAAATTAATAAAAAATTTGGCAAAGCAGTCAAATTATAAAAACCAGTCAATTGTTTTTTTTTAAATATTACTATTTTTTTTTAAATTTTATTTTTGCTTGATATTAGATACAAATTTAAAGTTTAATATCTCAAGTAATAAAATAAATATCTTATCTCTATAAATGAAAGTTATTGAATAAGAATATTGAGTTCAATATTAATTTTTTGTACAATTTGAATTATGAATTTAAAAAATTATAAAATTATTCAATATTTTTATATTTATATAAATGTATATAAGTTTAACTTTGTCGTAACTTAATTGTTTTTAATTGTTACATATTAAAATTCATAATATATATTATAATTTCAATTCATCCTTGATTTGATTCTATTGAACCTCGGTTCAATTTTTAGAACAGTGTATGAAATAGAAAATTTTGCATTATCCAAAGGATTCAATATTAGAGCACCCAATATGAAAAAAAAATTAAACAAAATGAAATAAATTTATTATTTGGGTAGAATTTTGGCCACAATTGAAAAGACTACTCCATTGACTTGCTAGTTTTATGTATTATGTAAATAAAGAAGAATTAGAGATTGTTATAGGCTGGATCTTGTAAATCGAGCTTTTTACATAAAAGTATGCGTTATGTATTGGCTTCAATCCGAACTTGATCCTATTTTTTAAAAAAGAATTCAGCCCGATTTGATCTGAATTTTAATTTTCTTGACCCTAATCCTGAACATATTTATTTTTTATTTCCAATTATAATTAGAATGATTTGTTGTGAAAATATATTTTATTTTAACAAAATAATAAGATATTTAAATATGTATAATTATTAATTATGTTAAATAAAATAATTCTTTATTTTAAAATAATAAATTACAAATATTATATGTATTATGTATTATATGTTGATTATGTTTATAATATATATTTATTTATTTTGAGTTAGGTTAATTCGATTGTATATTTTATATTGACCTAAACTCGATGCATTGAAAAAAAATTGCTCAAATAATATTTAGGTCTATTTTTAAACCTAAACCCTAGTGTTTTTAGGGATGGGAGAATCGAGGTTAAGAGGCCGCGACCCATACTTAAGTCTAAAAGGAGTATACCCTTATATTTGATAATCACAAAAAAGTTTAAGTAAAATGATACGGAGGAGAAATTTTTAAAACCTCAATTGGAATAAGAATTTTTTATCTTATCCAATACATAAAAATGATTGTTATTTTTATCAATTTTGTGACACTCATACATTAAAATATACATATATATTTAATTTTTTAAAATATTAAAAATTATAAAAATTAATCAGCATTTATTTATTAATTAAGTTTAAAAATGAATATTAGAGTCGGAGGATAAAGAATTTTTCAATATCAAGACATAGAATTGTTGAAAAAAGAATATAATTATAATTAAATTATATTTTTTGGAAGGTAAATATAATTTAATAAAAAATGATAAACATTACTAGCTATCTCTTAAATTTGGGCATAAATCATTCACATTCCTTTATTTTTTAAAGTAACTCAAACCTCCCTTACTACTTTATGAAAATGCCATGTAATGGCTTTTGACAATAAAATTAGTTTCTCTCCCTTTATGCATACAAGTATATATTTTTTAAACTTTTTTGCCCTTATTAATACTTTAACTAGGCTTATAAATAATAAAGGAAAAATGAAACCTTTATCACCATTGGATAAAGCAGAACCCAAAATGCAAAATGCAAAATGCTTGTGAGGCTTCACGTATTTAACTTTTGTTCCTTTTCTTCTTTTAAAGATTCAAAAGAAGGCTAGAAACTTGAAGCATCCTCCCCATATAAAGCTTAAAAACATGCTAGTTATTTTGTTTTAATGTAAAAATTGTAATCTTTTCTATTTTACAATGTATGGATCTACTTTCTTTTACTCCAAATTTTAGGAAAAAATAATAGTTTAAATTGTTGGTTGGAAATTTCTTTTCAGTTGTAGAAAAATTTTCAAATTTTTTGTTGTTAGTATTTTTTTAATCTAAAACAAACTTTTTCAAGTTTTGAACTCTTTTTTTTTTTGTTATAAATGATTTTTCTTAGTAAATGGAGGAATGTTTAAACCACTAGATATACACATGTAAAAATTAAATATTGAACTTTGAATGTAATAGAAGGTACAAAACTTTCAAAAAATATTAGATGCCACTCAAGTCAAAAGTTTCGACTATTATAAATGATCTCAATTTTTAATAAAAAATTATTTGTAATGTATCTAGTTGAAAGATTTTGTCTTTTAATAAAACAAATTATTTCTTACATATTCCATTACAAAATTTTATTCTTATCTAAAAATTATTTTTTTATTATGAATTTCACATAAAACTAATATTTAGTTTATTTGTAGATAAAGTGCCTTCTTCAAGTGTGGCTGGTTAGGATTAAAGATGTAGTACCCTTTTTTCAAATATGGGAAAATAGTTGCTATTAGAATTTTTGAAATAGAGAAAAACCCTCAAAGACTATTTTATACTTGTAAGGAAGATAAGTGTGAGTTTTTTACATGGGGTGTGGATTATTCAAATGTGATTGCTATCAAACCACATTTAAAGGATAATGAAAAGTGTTATAACGGTGATAGAATTGAAGAATTAGAGAAAGAAATAGAAGAAATAAAGAAAGACTTTTATAAGTTGGAAACTACCATAGGATTGTTGACACTATTAGTGGCAATTTCAATTTCCATTAGCTTAGTGTTTGTATTCATGGATTTTCTTGTACTTCTATTGAAATAATTAGATCATAAAATAACATACCATGCCATGAATGTAAAATTTCAAATTATGCAATTAAAATGGTACTTTTGTAGAAAATTTTGAATTAAAAGGATTGGCTTTACTTACAATGAAAATTGACTTTTAACAAATTTAAAAGAGATTTTGCTAGGTACTAAATGTTAATTATTTTTTTTCTATTTCACTTTGAATAGATGTAAAAGGAGGAGTTACTAAAGGCTTATTTCTTTATTGAAATGTAACAAAGAAAATAAAAACTAATAAGCCATTTGCACAAATAAACATCTATCATTTACTAAAAGTTAGAAATCAAAGACAATTGCTAGTAGCATTTACTAAAATTTAGAAATCAAAGACAATTGCTAGTAGTAAAAAATGTGAAAACTAATAAGTTATTTACACAAATAAAAACATGCCACTTACTATAAGTTAATACTTACTCTAAATTGCCAACAATGGATTGTTGTATTGTTCTTCAATAAATTTGACTGTTTGCATTTTGATTGATATTTAGTAAGCAAAAACATACTATTTATATACTTTATTTGATTTTACAAATAATATGATTAGTTTTAATTCAATTCATTTTCTTCAAAATAGAAATAAAATAAAATTTAAAAACTTCACAAAATTAAACTTTCACACTAAAATATTATTTCATTAAAGTTAATAAGGCACACAATATTTCCAAGTGCAATTGTATAGTATTATGCATTAGTCCCCTACTAGAAAATTTTAAGTCTTAACAAAAAGCACATCTTATACATGTATATGAGTACAATATCAAAAAGCTAAACCTTTGACAATTTCCCCAATTATAATTCAAAAATATAACTACTCACTAAAAGATAAAATTTATGTACCTAACTAACGAAAATCCTAAAATGCAACCTAATCATTATTTGCATCCTAAGAAAGAGTAGTCCTAGCTATAGCTCCAACATGCATAAAAGATATAACAATTGCATAAAAGGTTCCACCTATTGCATAAATAGAGCTATTATATAAACTTGTATGCCTTCTTATTTTCCACTTCCAATAACATTTGAATTTTAAAATCCAATAGCAACCAAAGTAGTCAAAATACTCTAAAAAAGACATGCATCAATGCAATTGGAACCTTAGCTAAGAACCATTTTAAGCAAAATTATAAAAGTGAAAATGATAAGCATGACTGCACACCAATTATGTAAAAACTAATAATCATTTTTGGCAAACATATACTGAAAATTATGTGAAATTATTTTGTGGTAGCAAATATTATCCAAGAGGTTATTTTTCTAGTATCATTACATTGATCTTATTGCTGAATGGTAGACAAATCTTCAACCTTAACACATGCCCTCTATGTAATACTCTAAATAAAATAAGATAATTTAAAAAGGAATTTTGATTAAAAAATGCTCTAATAAGAAAATTGATAACGTAATTAAGTAAAATTCAAGCAAATCATAAAGATAGTTTAGATATATGTCTATCTAAAATTTTTGTAGAAAATAAATTAGGCATTATTATTGGTACAAAAAAAGCCTAACATTGAGTTTGAAAAAATTGTATAAAGGCCCAATAAGAAATTAGGATCCAAAAAGACTAAAAACCTAAAGATTGGGTTCAAAATTAAGATAAATCATCTTATTTCATTTGAGTTAATTTAGCTTAATTTTTTTGCCTAAATCTAACCTTAAAAGGCAAAAAAATAAAATAATAAGGCCCAAGCGAAGCTCGAATTTATGGAGGAAGTCAATAACAATTAAGTGAATAAGTGAAAAATTAGAGGCATTTATTAGTGTTTGCTTTTAGATAATATATTTAGCCAAATTTAGATGATTATGAGGAAATTATCTTCTAATTTTTAGCCTTAAAAATCACACACTATGTGCCAATTTTTTTAAAAAAATATATTAGATATTAGTATGAGTAAAAAAAACCTAACATTTAAGTTTGAAAAAATTGTATAAAGGCCCAATAAGAAATTAAGGCCTAAAAAGACTAAAAACCTAAAAATTAGGTTTAAAATTGAGATAAATCATCTTATTTCATTTAGGTTAATTTAGCTTAATTTTTTTTGCCTAAATCTGACCTTAGAAGTAAAAAAAATAAAGTAATAAAGCACAAGCAAAGCTCAAGCTTATGTTAAAAAATTGACTAAATCTAACCTTGAAATAATAACTTAGCCTTAAAAGTCAAAAAAATAAAAAAAATCTAAGATTAAGTTTGAAAAAATTGTATAACAGCCTAATAAGAAATTAAAGCCCAAAAAGACTAAAAACATAAAGATTAGGTTGATTTCACTTAATTTTTTTTGCCTTAATTTGACCTTAAAAGTTAAAAAAATAAAATAATAAGACCCAAACAAAGCCAGAGTTTCTGAAGGAAGTCAATGGCAATTAAGTGAATAAATGAAAAGTTAGAGGGATTCATTAATGTTTGCTTTTAGATAATATATTTAGCCAAATTTAGGTGATTATAAGAAAATTATATTTTAATTTTTAGCCATAAAAATCATGCACTATGCACTAATTTTCACTAATTTTTTTCAAAAAAAATAAAAAGAAAAAGCTTATGAAGGAAGCATTGGATTATGATTCTATTTAAGGCATTGGGGTTCATTCTTAAAACAAAATTTCTATTCTCTCTTCAGTCTCAAAATCCTAACACTTCTAAAGTTTTCAAGTAGGGTTTTTAAGCTTCCCATAAATTTCAAGAGATTTTCCAAGTGATTTCATCAAGTTTTTTGTAAGGTAACCTAGGTTTTCTTTTAATTTTCTTTAAGTTTTTATGAAAATATTCTCTTAAAAGCTCTTAAAATTTAGTTTATTTAGTGAAATTACTACTCTAAGAGGTCTTTAAAAGATTAGAGAATAAAAAATTTAATGTGAATGGTAACTATCCTTTATTTTTCTAAGTTTTCTCATGAGAGGTGAAAGATATAATGATACATGTTATTAGAAGTGTTAAGTTGATTTGTGGTGCTGTATGATTTAGTTTTAGTATTATATAAATGTTGATATGATATTAGTATTTTAGTATCAAGATTAGTAGGAAAAAATCCATGAAGTTTCCGTAAAAGATAATAATAGAGATTTATTAAGTTTGGAAACAAATCTTTTGAGGGAGGATAATAATGTACTTTTTTGTACTCTTTAAAGTTAATGGTTACTTAAGTTTAGTATTTTAATATTATAAATAGTGTTAAGATAAATGTAAAAAGAATTTGAGAATTTTTGTAAAAATTTAAAGATATGAAAAGTAAATTTTTATGAACATTAGTTAGAAGAGTTCAAAATAAAATTTTAGGTTTTATATTCTAAAATTTAGTGTTGTTTATATAATGATTTGATTGAGAAAATTTAAAAGAATTGATTT
Organism: Sindora glabra; assembly: GCA_020226215.1. Classification (NCBI taxonomy): domain Eukaryota; kingdom Viridiplantae; phylum Streptophyta; class Magnoliopsida; order Fabales; family Fabaceae; genus Sindora; species Sindora glabra. The sequence continues at coordinate 61,184,660 of CM035233.1, forward strand.
TTCTGGCTATTAACACCTTAATAAGCTTGTATAAAAATTTTATGGTAATTAGAATTCATTTAGATACTAAGAAAGCTCTTTTATTACAATAACTTTAAAATTGCCCATTTTTGGCAACCTTATGTATTTGATTTTATATGAATAGTACTAACATGATATTTTTGTGAAATAATTGAAGTTTTCCATTATTTAACATATTAGGGATATTGTACAAAAACAGTGATGATTAGAAGTGATTTGAATATTGAAAAGGGACTTTCAATGTGATTACTTATGTGCTAACTTGTTTTGAGATTTATATTTTTGGTACTATATGAATAACACCTGAGAATATAAAGGTTGTAAAATAATTAATATTTGATGAATAATAATATATTAAAACTATTAAATAAAATTTTAATTAAAATTTAAATTAATTTAAGAGTTTCAAAGGCATCAAACTCAGAAAGTATTCATACTTTCCAACAAGCTAAATATTTCATATTTTTTATTAAGAAATGTTGCAAGGAATTAAAGTTTATGATATAGTTAATGTTATTTAAACTATAAGATATGGTTATTCAAGAGAACTAAATGTTCTCACTACCTTAAATGGAAAGGTTATATATCAATTTTAGATATAATGATATATGATAATGAAAGTTGAATACATGAGAATGATAAATTTTATTAATAAAAATCTTATGGCATAATTAGTATTTTAATTATAACCAATGAAATAAATGACTAATACTTATGGCATCTTATCATTATTTAGCATGAATGTGATTTGTGGGGGAGAGGGTGATACATCCTTTGCATAGAAGAAGAGATGTGATAAGGGTTGGAGGGTTAAGGTTAGTGGCTTTCTGTTTACAATGGTGGGGGATAAGGTCGGATCAAAGATATAAGGTGAAACTTGTATACCAATTATAATCATTATCTTCAACAAACATTATAAATATTATATATATAAGCTACAAAAAGTACACTCTTTCTATTGTAATTTATTTACAATATAGAATATTGATCCCATGAGAATGACCTTGGGGAATCTTCCAAATAATATTTTGTTATAGACTCTAAAAGTCAGCAAGGGGTCTTTAAGTAAATTACACTATAAAACTTAAAAAGATAAATTCTAAGTCTAACCCTTTTCTAGCCAATCCTATTCAAGGAATCCATTTATTAGAAGGTATAGTTAGTAATTCTAACTTAGTCAATATGCTAACTTCTTTTTCTTCCTTATACATAGAATCAGATCTTGAGTAAGACAATGAATAGAAATAGATTAGTCCTAGTTAGGTTCTACTTTTGAATAGTATTTATGTACAAATTTATGTTTTTAAAAAATTTGTACTCTCATATAAATATCTTTTAGCATATGTAAATTATGTTTTAAACTTTTTTATGTATGTGCAAGTAGTATAATTTCCGATAAATGTTTATTTATGCTTTTAGTAAAGTTAAGAAAGTAAATAAGTCAAAAGTGTCTTAAAGGCTTATAAAGATATTTAGTTAGTGCATTAATATTAATTAAATATTTTATGCCAATCACGGTATTCAAGAAATGAGTCATAATAGAGTTAGTATCAAAGTATAGTTTTGGATAATCTTTTATAGTGAAATTAAAAAAAAGCCCAATTAGATAATGGAGACTATGAAAGGTTGAAAGAAGAATAGATGTCAATCATGGAGGATCTATGAAGCCTAATATGTAATTTTTTTCTTTTTTCTTATTCCTCTTTTTATAGAATTATGACTAGGAGAAAGTAAACTTAAGCTATAATGCCCCAAAAGCATACTAGAGCATATCCAAAAGCATTGGAGCATGAAGCCCTCATAAACATGCCTATAGGAAACCTTCATAAAGTAAAATAACAATAGCCTGAACCTCTAATATAGGCTACAATGCTATAATAGATTTTGGAAGGTGTTTTAGCTCAAAACCAATACCTTTTTACTCCATCTCCAGCCCTATAGAATTGAGGCAACAAGTTCCCCCATTGCCTCTAAAAGGGTGATTATAGGTAGTGTATAAATTTAAAAAATTAAACCTCTTAAAGTTTGATGGCATAAATCCAACAGTAGATCTTTATTAATTCGTGGACTAAATAGAAAGAACTTGCAAATTGTTATAATGTAATGAAAATATAATGGTAGAATTGGTATTTATCAATTAGAAGATATGGCTTATTTTTGGTATGTTCATAATGTTGAATCCTTAAATGTTGGTAATGAACTAATTACCTGGAAGCAGTTTTAAATTGAATGAATAAATAGGTTTTTACCACCAAGGGTTTGAGAAATAAAAGCTAGTGAATTTAAAAGGTTAACTTAAAGGTCTATGACAATAACCTAATATGATGCACAATTTACTTAGCTATCTCAATGTATGGAGCACTTAATGCCTACAAAGAAAACTAAAGTGAATCGATTTGTATATGATCTTCAAGATTATTTTTTATGATCAAGTAGACATTTATGATGGTATAAACAAGCTTTAAATCAAGCAATTAAAGTAGAATTATGCATTAAGAAGAGACAGAGTAAATAAGCAAGTTTGGAAAAAAGGAAGATAAAATTCTAGAGAAGAAGTAGTAGAAACACAGAGAAAGGGGCAACTACTCAGAATGTGTTAACTAGAAATGTGTGAGCTAGAAGAAAAAGATTTCAAGATTGAAGAAGTTTCCAAAAAAGAGCTCCTAACAATAAATTTGAAACTAGCCCTAATGTTTCTAATAGGATTTATTCATTCTCAAATCCACCCAATAAACCTCTTTATTATTTTTAGTGTAACTCTAATGATTTTAAGTAATGTGAATCCTATTTTAGATGTGGACAAATAAGGCATTGAGTTTGTAAATATCTAATTGGTTAGCAAAAGGGTAACATTACAACCCCTAGTATGTGACCTAATTAGAAATGCCTCAATGAAACCCTCAAAAACATCAAATAGGAAGAATGTAAGAAAAAGGCCAACAAGAACCTAAGCAAGAGTGTTTTCCATAACATATAAAGAGACTTAAGCTTTTGATATGATAGTGATAGGTGCTATTCTGATTGAAAAATTTTCTAGTAAAAGTGTTATTTAATCTTAGTGCTATGTATTCATTTGTGTTTAAGAATTTAGCAGTTAAGCTCTCAAAACTGTTAAATGAATTAAATGAACCTTTAATGATGAATACATTAGTAAGAGAAATCATTCTTGCAACTTAGTGTTAATGGTTGTATGATATAGATAGACAAACATTCAACTTTAATTGATTTATCATATTAGAAATGGTAGATTATGATATAATTTTAGGGATGAATTGGTTATCAAAATACAATGCTTGTGTTAATCATCATCACAAGATCATAACTTATTAACCGGAAAAAAGAGAAGTTTAAAATTTTCAAGGTGAAATGAAGGTAGGAATGTCTATTTTTGTGTCATGTATGAAAGTTTGAAAATTGATAGATAAAGGATGTATTATGTTAGTAGCTTTAGTAAAGGAGGTTGAAAAATAAAAAAAGGAATAGATGAAGTTCCCATAGTAAAAAAATTTCTTAATTTTTTTAGAGGATCTACTAGGATTAGCACTAGATTAGGAAATTAAATTTACAATCAAAACTATTCTTAGAATAGACCTAATTTTTATAATACCTTATTGAATGGTGCTAGTGGAATTAAAGAAATTAAAGGAGTAATTACAAAATTTGTTAGATAAGGGTCTTACACAACCCAACGTATCATAATGGGAAGCATTGGTGTTATTTATGAAGAAGAGTGATGAAACATTATGATTATGTTTTGATTATTGGTAGTTAAATACAATTAACATTAAGAATAAGTATCCCTTGTTGAGGATAGATGACTTGATCGATCAACTGCAAGGATCTCAATATTTCTTAAAAATTTAGGAGAAAGATTTTTCAAAAATGGCATTTCAAATTCACTATAGCGATTATAAGTTCTTGGTTATGTTGTTTGGATTAACCAATGCTCTCATAGCATTTATGAATTTGATGAATTGTATTTTCAAACCTTTTTTTATATAAATTCATTATTATGTTTATTGATGATATCTTAATATATTTTAAGAGTAATGAAGAGCATGCATAGCATCTAAGAATCATACTATAAACGTTAAAGGAGCATAAGTTGTATGTAAAATGTTCAAAGTATGAGTTCTAAGTGAAGAAAATGCATTTCTTAAGCTATGCAATGTTACAAGAAAGAATAAAAGTAGATCCTTAAAAGTATAAAGCTATGCTTAAATGATCACAACCATCCTTAGTGATGGGATATATAGTTTTCTTAGGTTGTTTGGATATTATAGAAGGTTTGTAAAAGACTTATCAAAAATAGTTGCATCACTGATCAAATTAACTCATAAAGAAATTAAGTTTTTATAGAATGATGATTGCAAGAAAAATTTTCAAAAATTGTAAGAATTTTTAACTTTTGCCCTACTATTGCCATTGCCTAATAATGCAGAAGGATATATACTGTATTGTGATACATCTAGAGTGGAATTAGGATGCATGTTAATGTAGTAAGATAGAGTGATAACTTATGCATCTCGCCAATTAAAGGAACATGAGACATATTATCCCACTTATGACTTGGAAATAGCAGTCATAGTATTTGTCTTAAAGATATGGAGACATTATTTATATAGAATTACTTATGAAATCTATACATATCATAAAAGCCTTAAGTATATTTTTGAATAAAAGGAGCTTAATATGAGATAAAAAAGGTGAATAGAGTTTGTAAAAGATTATGATTATTTCATTTATTATCATACAAGTAAGGCTAATATGTTACTAATGCCTTAAGTTGAAAAGGTCCCAAAACAAAGAGAAGGAGTTAAAAGGAAATAAAAGTACATATTTGGCTTGCATAATTATGTATTTTAACATAATAGATCAAATCCAAGCCATTCAAAAAGAAAACCTTCAGTATGAGCAATTTAAAAACAAAGCTATGAGTGAAGAGGAGACTAACTTAGTATTGAATGAAGAAAGGATGATAAAGAACAAAAATTAATTATGAATGCTCATAACTTTGAGAAAGGAAGTACTAAAAAAGCCTTATGAATCATCTTATATAATGCATTCTAGTACAATAAAAATGTATCAAAATTTGAGAAATATATATTAAGGGGATGAAATGAAGAAAGATATGCAGAAGTATGTGATCAAATGCTTGACCTACTAATAAATAAAAGCGAATCACCAATACCTAACATGACTTTATCAAAATATTTACATTCCTAAGTGTAAGTGAAAGAGTATTATAATGGATTATATAATCAGATTACCACAGACCAATATGGGATATGATTCCATATGAGTGATTATGAATCATCTTACAAAAACTACACATTTTCTATTGGTAAAGATAACATACACCATATCCCAATATGTTCAGCTTAACATGGATAAAATTATTCCATTACATGGTATACCACATATGATTATTTCTAGCTAAGGATTACGGTTTATATCTCAATTTTGGCCATCATTTCAAGAGACACTAAGTACTTAACTATGATTTATTATAACATTTCATCTACAAATCAATGGGCAGTCAAAAAGAACAATTCAAACTTTAGAAAATATGTTTAAAGTTTATGCAATTGAATTTAAAAGGGGCTAGGATAAACATTTATTATTAATGAAATTTTTATATAATAATAGTTACCATACTAATATATAAATGGCTTTATTTGAAACTTTATATGGTAAAAAATGTAGATCATCCATTGGATAGTTTGAATCATGGGAGGCTAAAATGATTAATCCTAACCTAGTTGAGGACGCTATTAATAAGGTTCGAATCATCAAAGAAAAATTACAAACAACTCAAATTTAGCATAAATCTTATGCAATTAATAAGTAGAAGGTAATGAAATTTCAAAAAAATGATCATGTATTCCTAAATCGGAAAGGTCGCCTATCAATTGGAACTACCAAAAAATGTCAAAGTGGTTCATCTAGTTTTATATGTATCAATATTAAGAAAATATGTTCTAGATAAATCCCATATGTTGAAAAACATACCAATGAAATTAGATTGAAAATTAGTTCATAAAGAGCAACCTATACAAATCATCAATAAATAAGTGAGGAAGTTATAATCCAAAAAGATTCCAATTGTGAAGGTGATATAGGGGAAACATGGAGTGCAAGAAGCTACGTGGGAATTAGAAAAAGATATAAAAAGAAAAAGTATCTAACCTTATTAAGGAAGATACTATCTAAAACTTATATATAGCTTATTAACAACTCTATATATCACCTTCTAATTCCTTGAAAATTTGAGGATGAATTTTCTTGAAGGAGGAGAACTTGTAATATCCCAAATTAAGTAAGAAAATTTAAGAAGAAATTTTAACTAGAAAATGCCTTAATCAGAAAACTAGTAAGGTAATTAGGTAAAATTTGGATAAATTATAAAGATCGTTTGGATGTACATCTAACTAAAACTTTTGTAGAAAATATATCAGGCATTAGTATGGGTTAAAATATAATTAAAAACCTAACACTAAGTTTTGAAAAATTGTATAAAGGTTCAATATAAAATTAGGGCCCAAAAAGGCTAAAAACCTAAAGATTAGGCTAAATATTGAGATAAATCATTTTGATTTATTTGGGTTGATTTGGGTTAAATTTTTTTAGCCTAAATCTAACCTTAAAGGTTAAAAAGAAATAATAATGAGCCCTAAGCAAAACTCAAGCTTATGGAAAAAGTCAATGGCAATTGAGTAAGTAAGTAAAAAGGTAAAGGCATTTGATAGTATTTCCTTTTAGGTAAGGGTAAGCAAACTTCAGTTTCGGTTTGAAAACTAACAAACCATTTTAGACCAAATGATTTCTTAAAATTCTTATAACTGACTAAAATTATTATATAAATTGTTCCTAACTAAATTAATCAACTACAAATGGTTGAAAACGGTTTAAAATGGTTAACCATTTCACTGATTGCTCTCTTCAAGCCCAACAATACAATATTTAAGTTTTGGATAATTGTCATGGATTGTGGAAACTTATATACTAAATTGATTTTAAGCTCTTCCTCTTTCTCAAAAGTTATTGCATCTTTTTATCTTTCTTTATCCATTTTTTTAAAAGAAAAATTACATTCCTTATTTATTTTTCTCAATGATAATCTTAGCTAGGGTTCTTTCAATGTTTCCTTATGGTGTCTATGATAGTGCCACTTTTATAGCTCAAAACTAATTATATTGTGGAAAGTGAGCCAGGGAGATGTGTGAAAAAGGAGATTTGGATTAGAAATGGCTAGTTTACAGTCGTGACTTATAAAGGAGGCTCAAGGAAAAAAAAGTAGTTGGCAACTTAAGCCAAAATGCACCATTTTCATATCTTCTTTAATAAGTGCTCTTTACATTTTGATTTGTAATAATTTGATCGATTGTAACTTAAATGGAAGAAAATTATTACATCTATAACTAACTAAATAAAACCAAAATAATGAAAAAAAATTTCAAACTCAACCATTTTAAATCGACCGAATATGAAATCGTTCAATTGGTTTAAAACGGTTTGTTACATTTTGCCCACCCTACTTCTAGACAATACATTTGGCCAAATTTAAGTGGTTATGAAAAAATTATCTTCTCATTTCCAATTCTAAAAATGATGCATTGTGTACTAATTTGTCACCAAAGAAGAAACTTATGGAGGAAGCTTTGGAGTAGGATTTTTAAGCTTTTAAAAAATTCCAAGAGGTTTTCTAACTGATTCCATCAAGTTTCTTGCAAGCTAACTTAGGCTTTCCTTCTTCTCCTTCAAGTTTTTATAAAAAATTTCTTTTCAAGGCTAGTGAAGTCACTACTACAAGAGGTCTTTGAAAGGTTAGGGAATTAAAATTTTAAGGTGAGTAGCAACTATTCCTTATTCTTTTAAGTTTTCTTATAAAAAGTGAAGACTATGATGATGTATATTATTATAGGTGTTAAGTTAATTTATGGTGCTATACAATTTAATTTTAGCATTCTATAAATGTTGATATAATGTTAGTATTTTAGTGTTAAGATTTGTAGGAGAAGATCCACTAAGTTGCTTAATAGTTGACAATAAGGTTTTGTTAAATTTGGAAATAAATTTTTTAAGGGAAGATAATAGCATACTCTTTGGTACTTTTTGAAGTTAATGGTTGGAAATTTTTTAAAATTTTAATTTTTAGCATTTTAATGTTACAAATGTAAAGATAAGTGTGGAAAGAATTGAAAATTTTTAGAAAATTTTAGAGACATAAAAAGCTAATTTTTATAAACCTTGGTTACAAGAGTTTAAAACAAAATTCTAGATTCTGTGTTTTAAAGTTTAGTGTTATTTATTTAATAATTTCATTAATAAAATTTAAACCAATTAATATTCTTTGGCTATTAACATATTAATAAGCTTGCATAAAAATTAGTCGCAATTGGAATTCATTTAGATGCCAAGAAGGTTCCTTTATTATAATAATTCCAAAACTACTCAATTTTGGCAACTCTATGTATTTGGTTCTATATGATGAGTACCTACATGATATTTTTATGAAATAATTAAGGTTTTCCATTATTTAACATATTTGGGATATTGTATAAAAATTTGATGATGATTGGAAGTGATTTGAATATTGAAAAGGAACTTTTGATACAACTACTTGTATGCTACTTTTTTTTTAAATTTATATTTTTGGTACTATATGAATAGTACCCAAGAATGTAATGGTTGTAAAATGATTGATGTTTGATGAATAGTGATATATTAAAGCATTAAATAAAATTATGGTAAAAATCTAAATTAATTTGAGAGCCTTAAAGGCACTAAACCGTGGAAGTATTCATACTTTCTAACAAGCTAAATATTTGATATTTCATGTTAAGAAATGTTGCAAGAAATTAAAGTTTATGATATAGTTAATGATATTTGAGTTATAATAGATAGTCATTCAAGAGAACCAAATATTCTCACTACCTTGAATGAAAAGGTTATATATCAACCTTAGATGTAATAATAAATGATTATAAAAGTTAAATACATGAAAATGGCAAAATTTGTTAATAAAACTCTTATGGTATAGTTAGTATTTTGACTATACCTAATGAAATGAATGATTAATGCTTATGACATTTTATCATTGCTCATCCTGAGTATGATTTATGGGGGCAAGGTTGCATCATTCAAAGAATAAAAGGTGTAATAAGGGTTAAAAAGATAATGTTGATAGCTTTATGTTAAGGATAGAGGGAAATAAGGTTATATTGGATATATAAGATGAAACATATATATCAACTATAGCTATTTTCTTTAACAAATATTATAAATATTATATATATAAGAGCTATAATAAGTACATAAGAGCTTTAATCAATTATTATATACTATCATATATCTAATCTTTTATGGTGAAAAAACTCTTTAGAAAAAGGAGAAGAGTAGTCATTCACTGAGTATTTCAGTACTCATATTCTTTTTGTTGTATTTTATCTATAGAAACAGAATATAGATCCCACCAAAATGATTGACACCTATGCAAAAACTTTCTTTTCAACCTAGGGAACCTTCCAATTTTTACTTTGTTATAGACTTCAAATATCTATAGTAGGTCCTTAAGTAAATTACACTATAAAGTTTAGAAAGATAAATTCTGAATTTAACCTTTTTCCTAACTAATCTTGTTTAGTGAATCCATTCATCAGAAAGCATAGCTTGTAAATTCTAGCTTGGTTAATATATCAACTTCTCCTTCTTCCTTATCCATAGAATTATATCCTAAGGAAGACCATGAATAGAAATAAATTGGTCCTAGCTAAGGTTTCTGCTTTCTAATAGCACTTATGTACAAATTTATGCTTTTAAAAAAATTTGTTCTCTTGTATAAATATCTTTTAGTATATGTAAATTATATTTTGAACTTTCTTATGCATGTGCAAGTAGTATTATTTTCTATAAATACTTATTTATGCTTTTAGTAGAGTTAAGAAAGTGAATAAATCAAAAGTGTCTTAAAGGCTTATAAAGATATTTGATTCTTAGTTAATGAATTAATACTAATTATATGTCTTTATGTCGATCACAATATCTAAGAATTAGGTTGTGACACTTTACAATAGAATTAACTACTTAAAATATGCATTATGGAAACTAAAATTCAAATTATCAAATATAAATATTTTACTACACTAACATTTTTTTCCTCTTTATTTTATAGGACCTTTTATACAAGTTCTCTTGTTATGGTTAAATTATTTGTAAATGTTATATTTAATAGTGTTAAGCATCTTAGCATGACCTTTTCTAGCAAGTGCTTTATCAATTGCTTTTCTTTTATTTCTTTTTAGTTTATCTTTGCTGTTACACAATTCTAGAGGATTAATTATAATGTAACCTGATAAATTCCTTTATTTTACTTCTCAAATCGAATGTATGATTTTTGAGTAGGTTAGTAGGTATTTTTTCTTGGAGTACTAAGAATTGCAATGTCTTTGAATGCCTACTTTTTTGTACACCATAATAGCACATACATGTTTGCAAGACAAACTAAATAAATTCCAAAAATTACAACCATATGACCTTAACCTAAAATTAACCACAAATGGTGTGAACCCATCCCTTATTTCATACTTATCATCCTTAGCATGAATCATTTTACATAGTTTGCTATCTTTTGAAGTCTTATTCATAACTTTTCTAATTCTAGGTGCAATGTAAAGTTGCTAATAACATTTGACTTTATACTTTTTATGAAACCATCAACCTAACCCTTAATGACTATACCATAGGCAACATTGTTTTTTTTATCTTCACTAGCCTAATTATCAAAAATTTCAAAAACATTATTAATTATATGGTCAAATTTGCATAAATGATTAATGGTATGCCTAGACCATATTAATTTTTGTCTAGTTAATAACCAATCAACAATAGTTGAATTTATACTCCTAATTTTATCCATAGCCTTTCTAAACAAAAATAAGTTCAGGGTTTTAGTAATAAACTAGAAGTAAGGTCTAAGAATCAAATTTAGAAAATTGCCTTTACAATTATTCAATAGATGATAACAATAATACTTATGAGTAGCATAAGGTATAACTTAGGTCATCACATCATTTAAACCTCGAAACTTGAAGAAAAAAAATCATAAAGTACTACATAACACAAAAAAAAATGACAACAATATAAAACACTACATAAAATAATTTAATTTTGAGAAAACCTTTTGCTAGTCAAACATGATTAATAAAGTTTGAAGTATTCTAAACTCGAGTTTGATTTCCAAAGCTTCGTAAAGGTTATACGAAAGGAATTTTTGAGTTTCTTTAGATTCTTTTTTCCACAATTGTAATTATAATTAGAAACATGCCTTTATTCCTATCAATAGCAACAACGAACATCATAATTCCATCAAAAGGCCTATTTAAATGATATGCATTGATCCTAAGCTATAATCTGCCACCTTTGAGAAATTCCTTCTTTATAGCATCAATACACAAATTACACCTATTAAATGCAAGATTGTTGCATATCCTTAGGTGATAGAACTCCATCTTCCAAAAGTTTCAAGGATTTATGCTTTTTAAAAAGCTTTCCCCATTTTAGTAACATGTTATAAGACTTTGCATGAACTTTCTTATTATTATCATTAATTTTTTTCTTTTCAGATACAATTGTTAATGACTAACTTTAATATCTCTTTCATACTACCATAAATAATCTTCAGGTTAACACAAAACTTATTGTTTAGGTTGCTTGCAATCCAAGTTAAGTTAGTATTTTTCTTTGTTATTGATCTTATATAATAGTGAATTGGATTATAAGGTTTTATTTTATAGGTCTTCCTATTGAGAGTAAGAAATGTATAGATCCTCTATGAATAATTCTTTATAGTGTACTAACATATCTCTCTTTAATCATAAAATCTCTTAAAACTCATTTAAATTCATTCACGTAACCAAATAACTATCCTTCCTTTCCATTAGGTTGGCATATGAGTAAAGTACCATTTATCCTTTTATTTATATGTACACTGTCTAATGCATAGTCATATCCTATAATATCATAATCTATTGCAAAATTACTAAGTTCATTATTGTTATTACCATAAACTTTCTCATCACTTTTTAGGTTCAACATATCATTACTACCTGAATTGACATCCTTTTTATCTTCCTTCCATTTTTTATTAGAAAATCTTAACACAAGTTGAGCTCCAAAATCATTTTCAAATGCAATAGTTAATTTACCAATAAAGCATAAGGCATGATCAATAAATGGATCTTCAATTTAATAATTCCTAATTGCACTAGCTTATTCATTATTACTAATAGTCACATCATTTTCAAGGGTAACTTGAGTAATTTATGAAATAGTGCTTTCATTAATATTCACATTATCATAAATGGTAGAAAAAATAAGGACAACAATATCATTTTGAAAGAAATTAACATGTATGTATACCTTTCACTACATGTGTTCACCTTGAACATGTCTAACATATCACCATTGTTTGTCATATATCTCTTGGTAGCATCACCATTACATCATAAATTATGTCGAAGTTTAATCCAGTACTTTCATCTCCATTATGGAATCCATTAAGCATAACATCAACTAAGTCTAGATATGAATAACGACTAAGGTCTATGAATAACAATCAAGGTCCACACCTATAATTGTTATTATTTGTACCATTGTTAACTATCAGGTTTAAAAAAAACTAATACCGGCATTTTCCATACAATAACATGCATATTAGTTAATTAAATAAATTAATAAATCAAAAGCAAAAAAAAAGGTATTATAGCCCATTATAGCAAAATTCCACACCAATAATTAAAATAATAACGGTAACACATAGCTAAACATTTATTGACTTATTTTAGTAATTTTATGATTGTGGCTTTCACTTTGATTAACTTATTTCAATGGTAAAATACTACCAAATATCTTAAATTGCTACATCTTCTTTTGTTTGTTTAGGGCGATCCTATGTTTAAAATTGAAAGAAGATAAAATGATAGATAATAAATCCCCCTTAGGTGACAAAGTGTATGTGTATGTGTACACATAATTCCATATGAGTGACATCAAGGTATCATATTAGAAATATCTAAATATCCCATTTTGAATACTTATTATGTTCTTTAAGATAGCTATTCTATTGTTATTGTTACATAATGTTCTTGTACATGGAGAAAAATAATAGCATATTCAAATTCCAATTTTGATTTATGTTGAAAACCATATTAAAAAGCATTCCAATGAATTTTCCATTCATATTAACATCCCTACTAAAATGACCATTTAATCCTTGTTTATTTTAGCAATTTTTTCTTAAATTTCCTGTCCTTTTCTAATTATAACCAATATCATACCTAAAATTAAAGTTTCCTTTCACATTCTAGTTATTATCAATATCATATCTAAAATTTCAATTTATTATACAAAAATTCAAAGTAATTAAGGCATCAAAACCTATTAATACAAATGAACAACAAATGACCTTCTAATTAATAGGTAATTGAAACACCAAGTGAATCATGAAAAAAAATTAATTCATTTGCTATAGAAATAACAAAATTAAGAAAGGATATTCCTTAAAAATGATTTTTTGCTTTTTTAGTAAATTATATCTTTCTATCATTATTGCTACCTTTATTAACACATTAAATAGGATTAACTAATTGTATCAATTAAGAATTGTAAGAAGATCTTGATTAACTTTTAGCAAATCACATTAAACAAGCTTAAACCAATCATTTTTTTCACACAAAAATAAATATCTACACAAACACATATGCACACATTAGTTAAAGTTTTAGATTATATTACATAAAATTTTCTCAAACAAGAAAAAAGGCATTGACTTGACTAAAAAAAGAGAGCATTTTGTTCTAAAAATCCAACTCAAAAATTAATAAAAAAACTTGACAAACCTCTTTCTAACAATTGAAAAATAATTTACAATTTTCAAAGAATAACTATTTCAATCAGAGACAAAAATCCAAACTCCACTAAATGAGATTGTACAAGGAAATAAAAAATAATTTTTATTTTCATTAAAGTTCATCGAAAAACAATGTTTAATGACAATAAAAAAACCTTTACCATTGTTAGAAAACATGTAGCATGTTAAAAAGCAAAATAATTCCACTTCATCTATTTTGTGTTTGTGATATAAATAAAACAATAAGCACTTAAAACTCATTCAAAATAATCTACAAAAATGAGAACCACACAAAAAAATGGCTTCAAACAACTTACTTGCATCCCAACAATTAATCAATAGATTAACAATAGTAATTTATGGTCGATGAACAAAGGGATCAACCCAATGCCTTCTTCTAGAAGTTTTCTCTTTTAGGGCTTTCATTTATGCAAAAGAAAAGATAAAACATTAGGGAAAAATTAAGATATGATTTATATTCTAATTATTACTTAATGGCCAAAATTGGTTAAAAAAATTATCAATAACAACATTGCTAATTGTTGAGTGGTAGGAAAAGTTTGAGTTATTTTTTAAAAAATAGAAAGGAAATGAATGATTTATACTCAAACTCTAGGGATGATAGTAAAATTTACTCCAAAAAACTTTTAAAAAAAGTTTGAAAAGATGCTTGCATTGTAACTAGTAGTTTTTTGGATCTAATAAGGTAATTTGCAACTAGCAATTTCTTAGATCTAATGGAGTAATACCCTTTCACCAAAATTTTATAATGTTTTTTCAACATACCTTTTGTATAAAAAATTTTAATTAAAGAGAGAAGATGAGCATTTGTCACGAGATGATAGATGTTAAACTTGAATGGAAAATTGTTAAATGAACAAGGTGTTAATAGCAAATATATATGATAAATTTTAATACATAAAAATATGAGTAATTTAAGTAGGATAAAAAAATTATAATTGAGTAAAAGGTAGTTTATTTGAAATATAAAAAATTATTAAAAGGTAAATTATACTCATTATTATTAAGATTTGATTCAATTACATTCATACTCCTTTTATTTTTAGAAATTATACTCGGCTTTCTTATTTCCTGAAAACAAGCTAGAATGGTTTGTGTTTAAAATAAAATAAAAGGAATGCGAGTACATATGAAAAGAGAAACTAATGTATATTTTTGAAAATAAAAGAGATATGAGTGTGATTCAAGGGCAGTGGATAAGTATGCTTAAGGCTATATTTAAAAAAAATAACTATTTTATAGTTTATTTGTTATAAAAATTTTATTACCTTGACCCTGACATCTTTAAACAAATATGAAAAATAGTATAATGAGTAAGTATTGTGTTTTCTTTCTGGCAAAAAGGGAAAAAAAAATAATCAACTAAAAAATAGGGAAGCAAGATAGTATAAAAATAGAATATATTATTATTGAAAACAACCATTAAATATAACATACTCAAAAAAATAATTACTAAGTAACTATATATCTTATAGTTTGTATACTTAAAATCTGTTTGGGATTTATTTTGCAGTTGGTTGTTAATAGTACAAACATCAATCTCAAAAGTAAATGTATATTCACAAATACAATGTATCGTCCTAATATCCTAATCATTAGATTTTTATTGAGTTATTAACTTTTCGATATACAATAGTTATTATTTTATCACATGTCAACAATCTAATTTTTAGTTTAATTTTTAAGATGTCGTTGCAATCAATAACTAAAAAGTAATCAATAATTTTTTAATAATTTTTTCTTATTAAAATTATAAATTGAATTCATTAGATTTAATGAAGTTACATAAGCAAACAATTTAATAATCATTTTAACAATAAAATTGTTAAATTCTTAAAGTTGATAATAGATATGCTCTCTGAGAAGCCAATTATAACCTTTGTTTGCCACCCACCAGGGAGTCATGTCCTACTTAGGCCTCCGACTCCGATGTTTATTTTACTTTTTGTTGATATCACGAGGTTTCTAAGACCTGTTTAGTACTTTTCTCATAATTTTTTTTTTAAAGATGTTTAGGCCTCTTTGATTTATAAAAAAAAATCGATATTAAGTGATTTTATCCTCAAAATTAATACTCGTTTAAAATTGATTAACCCTGTGGAATAATAAAATTCAAGTTTTTGCTAGTCTCGTGAACTTGAGACTGAACTTATTTATTTTTGTTAAATTTAATTCAATCAAGTAAATATTTAACTTAACTCAATTTGTTTACAATTCTAATTTTTCCCTTTAGTAAAACCTTTTTTAAAATAGCCCTTAGCCCCAAAAAAAGTGTGTCACCCTCCACTCCAGGTGTAATTATATTAAATTTTAGAAAGAAGTAAATATAATTTATCCTTTGCTAAAATATTTGA
This sequence comes from Sindora glabra, assembly GCA_020226215.1. NCBI lineage: Eukaryota > Viridiplantae > Streptophyta > Magnoliopsida > Fabales > Fabaceae > Sindora > Sindora glabra. Next base: position 61,200,965 of record CM035233.1, read on the forward strand.
TTAATTGTCTGTACCCTTCGATTTACGCTTAAATAAAATAAGTAATGGCGGAAGAAGTGAAATTTTCATATGAGCTCAACTGATGTAATCACATGACTTACAGAAAACTAGGAGCTGTAGATTCAAGTCGCATTATAACTTTTAATAAATAAATAAAATAACAAATCACTTCGTTCCTCCCTCAACATTAGAATTAGAAAACGACTAAAAATCTATTTTAAGATTAAATTTTTATTAATTTTATCGATAATTAAAATTTTATATTAATTTAATTTTTATAAAATTAAAAATTATTAAATTTTAATTCTTTTATAGAGTAGATAAAATATTAAATTATTGTACAAAAGAATTTATATATTTTTAATTTTATGAGAATTAATTTAATGCACACTTTTAATCACTAATAAAATTAATAAAATTCAATCTTGGAATTAAAGTAGATTTTTTAATCTTAGAATTATGTTATAATTTCATTCGCATGCGAGGATTAAGAAACCATTTTTGTCCTCCAAACGACGTATTTAAGTCAAGGTACTTTATCTTTTGTTAAAAAATAAAAAGAATGAATTCAAACCATCAGCAAATTAATACACAGGCATATCTTGTGTACTGATTGAGAAAAAAAAATAAAAGGGAGGAGAAAAATACAAATAAATTTAGCATGATTTAATATTTGATAACCTATTTCATGTTCCAAAAACTTACAAATGATTTTCATAAATATTTCAAAAAATTAAAAATATTGACAATAAGTGAATATAAAAATAAAAAAGTATGTAAATCACTCATGATTATTTTAAATTTAGTCAATTTTTTAATGGAATTTATTTCAAAATAAATTATTGATAATAAAATTAATTCTTTAATACATTTACAATATAATTGAAAATAAATATTTTGAATAAATTATTCTTGAAACTCTAATAAAATGAATTTAAAGAGATAAGATATGTATTTATTTTATTTTTGTTATTTTTTTGAATTTACTGTATTATAAAATAATTAGAAAAATTACAAGTGACTCATTATGTCTTTTTTTAATTGAAAATTTTAATATATTTCATTTTTTTTAAAATTTAAAAAGATTATTTATAGATTTCCAAATTGTAAAAGGATTACAAGACACTAAATCATATTTAAACTGACTTATTTATATATTTTTTTAAGAAAAATTGGAAATAAAGAAAGATGTTGTGAGCAAGTCTGACTAATTTTGTAATTTTCCGATTCCTCGTTTGTCATGATATTTGATTCCATCTGTCCGTGGAAAAAGGCTGGTGGAAATATCGTCAAAATTCAAAAGTGAGTCAACACAAAATGACCTTGTTTCAAGTCTCCGAAAGTCACGCACGACATGTGTCCACGTCCCCATTGTGGAAGACAACTCAGGCACACTGGCTGCTGACGAAGCTTCCTCAAAGACCGAAATTTTCTCCGGAGTTTTTAAAATGAATTTAAATTTAATTTTTCACCCATTTAAAATATTTTATATTATTAATAAATAAAAATAATACATAATTAAAAATAATAATTAATTTTTTATTAATTATAAAAAAAATTGATAATTTTTATTTTTATAATAATATAGAATTAAATTTGCAGACATTGACTTAAATTTAAGTGTTTTTAAAATATGTATCAACATTACATAATTATATAGAAATAAAAATATTTTTAACCTAAATAGCTTGACTTCTAAAAAAATTTTACTTTTGAAATTTTAAATAAAAATTTACTGCCTTAAAAACATCTACTCATATTTAAATTGAATAAGTTGGAGAGTTTATAAGACTTAAAATGAAATTTATTTTTGTTACAAAAAAATGAATTTTTTTTAGGTGATAAGAAGTAGATGAGATTTTTTTTTATTAAGTGAAAATATTATTATTGTAGCCATTGCGTGGGATTTGTGTCCGTCGACCAGGCCTCTCGAATGTTTTCTAAAGAGAAATATTAGTTGGACGGGTTGTTTCGTTTCAAAACTGGGCTCCAATAGTAGAACCCTGTTGATTTGATTAATAGACTTTACTACACCATTGACTTTTCAATGAAGAAAGAAGTCGAAAACTCCCCTAACAAAATTGCAAATTGTGAGATCATCCAATAAAATAACAAAAATAAATTGTGAGTGTTGTTATTTATATATTATTATGATTAAAATCCTATTTTGGTTTTTATAAGATTAAGTTTATAATAATTTAATTTTTCACTGAAAGTTTGTATTGATTTAGTTTATATAAAATTAACTCTACATTAAATTTTAATCCTTTTGTACATTAATTTAGTAATTTAATCTCATATAGTGTTACAATTCAATCCTATAATGTGTTATTTACATTAGAAGTTACACTTAACAATCTCCTACTAGTTTTACTGGATGAAAATGCAATTATATTTGAGCTCCATTTGTCTTGATAGAAGATATTTTTTGTAAGAATATAATTATAAATTATCCAGATAGTAAAAAATATTTTATATGTTCCATTTTAAATGCAGAGAGTTTGGTAAAAGATAACTTCATTTTTTTCAAATTATCTTCCTCCATTATTATGGTTATAGATTTTTTTTTAATAATAAGGTATGAATATATTATGTCATTTCTTCATCTATATAAGAGCATATAAGATTTTCTAATAGAAAAAACCTTGTGAAAAGCAAACAAATCTTAAGAATGTTTTATGTAATCTTAAAACCTAATAGGAAAGCATATTTCTAATATCAAAATATAGAAAAATGCAATTCCTCTATATAGCAATTAGGTATATAACTTGCTAGTTGTTCCAATTATGTAGTGACTTATCTTGGTGCCAACATAATCAGATAGACCAACTTCCCTTCTAACAAGTAGCAACTAAGTTTTTAAGAGAAAGGTTTTCCCATAAAATGGAAAGAAATAATAATAACAACAAATGAATTTTTATAGAAAAATTTATAAGTAAACAAAATATATAAATTCATTAAAGCAAGTTAAAATGTAATGACTATTTTATTGAATACCCCCTAAAAAAAGAGGTGGGCCGTATCTATACCTTCTCAGTGGAAAAATTATTTATATCCTAAATTACCTTATCAAGGACTAGATACACTGTATGAGGTGTAAGGTTTAATCATTATTGCTTCATTTTTCCCCCTATAACATTACATTGATAGAAGGTGTCTCAGTTTTGGACTATTGTATCTATATACATAACCCCATTGGTCAATTACAATTATTCATCAATAATTTCACGTATATCATAATGATAACAATATATGCAATAGAAAGTAAACAATCTGCTTTTCCATATAGGCATAAGATTAATTTTCATTTGTATATGGTTACTTATATTTAGCAATGTAGATAACATATTTAGATAAAAAAAATAAATCATATAAGAAAACATTAAAATCTCCTTATGACTCCTAATTAACTTTATCTTTTCATAAACAATTTCTCACATCTGGTACTATTTATATTACATATCATTTCATCATCTCTCTTTCATATTTATCCAAAAACCCATTCCATATCAGATCACTTCTAACTAAGGTTTCCATCATCAGAACCATACATAAATGTATCAATATATTCATTATATAAGTATTGACACCATACATGTATGCAATCATATAAAATTTTCATGAAATAAACACAAGTGGATGAATAGGGGAGTACTTGAGCATATACTCATTTATGAGGGTTAATAAGCAAATCTGAACTTTCATAATTGAGTACATACTCACTTGCTAGTAAATTGAGCATGATGATAGATGTTATACTTAAGTATAAACTCACTTATGAGTATCTAAAGAGCTTCATTTTTAGGATACTTGAGTATAGGCAGCCAAATAGCAGCTTGAGAGCTATACTTACTTATGTACTCAGGTATTAACCCATATCTAAACACATATACAAGATTATTGCCATAATTCAACATAACATCATTATTCATGCTCACAACCATAAGGCATGAATAACCTTTTCCTTATTCATATTCTACATATCTAATTAACAAAATTCCTAATTTACCAATACCTTAACTAATATAACTTACAACTCTTACAAACAAAAGGTTTAAGTAAATTCTTTACTTATAGGTGGAAGGAAGAAATGAAGATTAAACTAGCAACTAGTTTAGCCTGGTTATCACCAATTCATGAAAAAAATTAAAGTAAATCCTCTAAACTCCTAATTTCTCCATTTATGGAAAAACTTAAGAAGAAATGATTCCACAACTTTGTTCTTGATATGATTACCTTGAATTGACTTGAGTGGGTTGGTGTTTTTTGGAGATGATTGCCTTAATCTTGTTATATTATGGAATGAGGTGAAGAAAGGTAAAATGAAAAGGAAGAAATCAACAAAAATTTTGAAAGAAATGGAGTTATAAAAAGACTTGATATTTTTAGGTTCATTTTGGTTAATTCTAGCAGTTAAAGGGTAAAATGGAAAAAGTTATCCTAAATCTCCTTCATACACACTTACTCAAATCTAATCTTATATTAACCTTAAGTCATTTCATTTTCTCTTACTCTTACTACAAAATTCTATTTCTTTTTTTCCTAAACAAGTTCAAAACAATTAATTAAGTGTTCATATACATAAAAATAATAAGAAACTAAATAAAATATTTCTTAATTTTCTAAAAGAGGTAACATGTACTAAAGGACTAAAATTTAACATGTAATTAATTTTATAAAAACTAAAATAATACAAACTCAATCCCATAGGGACAAAAATAAGATTTTAATCTTTTTTTTCTAAATTCACATGCTTAGAAAATATATATTTTTTATTTTTATTTTTATAGTATTTACTACTATAAAAATGCAAATAAACATCGTAATATAGACGTTGGCTAAAGGCAAGATTAACATCTATTATTACACAATGATATTTTTAAAGTTATAAGAATGTTTGGGATATTAATTTTTATACATATTTGCCAGTTTAATTCCCATGAAAATAACATTGGTTTCCAAAATCACTATTATTTGAATAGAACTTTTAACTTCAGTATTTTATGTAACTTCTATCTAAAAGTATAAGGAAAAAATCTATTTAGGAAAAGTAAAAATTTTACATGTCAATTTTTTACTTAATTGAAGTCAAAATGTATAGTACTTAAAGGTTACTAGAAAAATAAAATGACTTCAAATGTCAAATTTTTAACTAACCAACAACTAAAAGTATCTAAAAAATTTGCTTAAAAAATTTGAAATTTTAGCATATTAATTTTGGATTTAACTAATGTCTAAGGTTATGGCATTTATAAGGTTACAAGGAAATTACAAAAATTTAAAACATTGAATTTGGATATAATTATCATCTAGAGGTATTTCAAATGACTAGTTAGAAAATATAAAAATTTAACATGTCAATTTTGCATATAACTAATCTCTAATTGTATGTCAACCATTAAGTTACTTAAAGGGGACCACGCATAAGATGTCAATTTTGTATTAATAACTAATGTTTAATATTTTTTCTAATTATTTATAAAATTTGTTCTCATGCCCCATATAAGATATCTATTAGATTTTTTATTATAGATTTATTAATTTAATAATAAAATAAAATGTAAAAAAATTAATTAATCTTAAAATAACTGTCTAGTTTAAGCCTAATAGCAATCAGGCCCAATAATATGATAATTAGTAGTTTTCGATGATAGGTCAACCTACTAATTGTTACAATATAAATAAAAATTACTACTCCTAAATTTTAAAATTAATTTTGAATATTCCTTATCAATGCTAGATTATCTCCTTAAATTAAATACTTATCGAAGGTTGATAGGAGTAACAAATCCTTATCAAAGTTTATGATTAAAATCGATCATAAGTAGCTCATGATCTACATGAAATTCAGATTTTATATTCATCACAAAATGGAATTATCAGATAATTATAAATTATTTTATTTATGTTTAATATTATCTTTTTACATTATTTAATTAAAATTATTGTTCTTATAAAATTTTGATTTTAACAATTAGTATTAGAACCAATGAATCATATTAATTGAATATATTATTAAGTTAAAATTTATCTTTTAAATAATATTATATTTTGTGATGAATTATCCTAAATGAAAATTGTTATAAATTTCAAAATTATTTCATAATCCTCGTATTGTTTATTTTGTACTTATACATATTATTTTTATTTTATGTAAATGATATACGCATTATAAATATAAGAAATTTTTATATGATTCATCCATGCATTTTAAATATTTTTGGATGAATTTTGTGTGTTTCAATAAATTTACATATTGTAATTTTTTGCTTGAATATTAATATAATCTATGAGTATGAATTTTATTAGTAATTTGATAAATGTATATATACAATTTCCAAAAAAATCAAGTATGAAAATTTCTAGAAAAACCTAATGTACAATTACAGTGTTTTTAAACCATGATATTGTTTTACATTGTTTTCAAGGACATATTTTTCAAATAGGCTTTAGTTTAGCACAAGCGATATGACAAGGCTGGATAATTGATCGGATATTGAGAAAATATTGGAAAACAAACTGATGACATTGAATTACATTATGAAATTTAGTTTTTTCTTATTTGTTTTCAAAATATGCATTTTTAGTTGTCCAATTTTTTTAATACTTAAATAAAGGAAGGAATAGAAATATTTTATGGAGTTTTCAAATTTTAGTAATTTCTTCAAAATTGGATTTTTTTTTACAAATTTCAATTTAAGAAAATATGTTTATTAGCATTTGTGAGCATTAAAATGCTAAGATTTGGTAATAAATAAGCATTAAAACTCTATGATTTTTTTTGAACATTTCTTATTATATTAAAGTAAATTAAACATAATTTTTTCTAGAAATTTCTTGCATTAAACACATTAAAATGCATTAAAGGAGCATAATGCATGAAATTCACATTGAAAAACACGTTAAAAGTGCAACAATTAATTCTAGATCATGCGGGTCTACAATTGAGTTGCCTAGGACGGTTAGCCTAGGAAGATGATGGACAAGGCGACATTGGCAACACCTATGCGTTGCGCTAGTGCATGCACATCATGCACTGTCATACCAACATCATTCAACGATAACGAAAAGTGTTATTCACTCTATGAGTTAGATTTTTTTAAATTAAAAATATTTTTATTATTTATTATTTATTTTAAATGGTTAATTGATCTTATTTTAGGCTAAAAAATTTATTGAAATATTTTTATATTTTGGGCTTCCACATATATTTTTTATGAAATTTTTGCACCCTATCTAATCCATTAATTATTTTTCTATGTGTATGTATGTATAGGAAAATAATTTTAAAAAATTATTTGGGCTTATGTTATATTATGAAATTTTGTGTAATTTATAAGCCTACCTATCATAAGTCCAATTGCATAAAATTTTATTCATTTTAATAAAATGATAACTAAACTAAGAAAAGTATTATATTAATAATATTTTAATACTTTATCAATATAATATCATTAATGTGATTTATTGGTGACAATCTAAGTATAAGAATAAGTATTGTGTTTTGAAAATTTTCATTACCCTATCAATGTTAATATTTTAAGAATATAATATTTAGTCCTTATATTATATTATAAAGCCTTTAATACTTCATTAGTATTAGTTCTTATAATGTAATATTGAGTTCAATCACATAATTTATTGAAAGAAATTTTTTAGCATGATTAAGATTAAACATACATTAATACTTTTAAAATTTATTCCTATAGCTCTTTTACTTATATAATTAAATATAATTAATATACTTAATGATATGAATCATGAGGACTGAGTTGAGTCATTAAAGTTGTATCTTATAGTTTCTAACATTTATCTAGTGATTAGGGAAATAAAATCTTATATTAATGCTAAGTTTATAGTAAATTAGAGAAGTTATCATGAAAAGTGGATTTATTCCAATAAAATATGTTCAATAGTAATGAAGTACACAATGGATAGAATGATGAGAAAGAGTATTCTTGAAAAAACAAATACAAAAGAGTTCTTGAATTTTGCAGCCAAAAAATATGAGGAATTTAATAAGGTTAAAAAGGGATGGCATCTTTGATTGCTTGAGAAATTAGTGTACAATGGTATTAGCGAGGTAAGAGAGCATATTCTGAGATTGATTAACTATTATAACAAGTTGAAACCTAAGTTAATTTGGAAGAAAGTTATTTAACTTGGTGCATGCCAAAGTCTCTCCTATCTTAATTTAATATTCTGAAGATGTCTTATAATATTTAAAAATTAGTATGGACTATCCACAAGCTTATTTCAATTATTACATAAGCTTAAGAAAGGTAAGGTTCTAATAGCTAATTATACCTCACATGATACAAATTCAGATGATCATGGAAGATCTAATTAGAAAGATAGCAAAGGTTGTTATAACCATAAAAGAAAGAAGAGTCAGAAAAGTGAATTTAGTGGACAATAATGTTATTAGCCTAATAAGGCCTAATTCAAGGATAATTGCAAGTTTTGCAAGAAGTATGGGCGTTAAAAAAAGTAAACTATTTTAAATATAAATAATAGATTAATAAGGAAAAAGAAAAATAGCTATATAACTCTAGTCTATTTTAAATTAAACATTGTTAATATGCCATCAAACACTTGGTGGTTAGATACTAGTACAATTATTCATATGATTAATTGTTTTCAAATGCTAATAAATCTAAGGAAACTAAGCGAAGGAAATCTAATTATGAGACTAAAAAATGGAGACAGAGTTAAAGTAAAGCACATAAGATCAGTGAAGTTGAAGTTGAGGATTGGACATGAGCTTTTATTGAATAATGTAATTTATATGCATTCTATAGGAAGGAATTTAATTTTTGTTATTACTTTGAATTCTATTGGATACTATTGTTATTTTAAAAATGAAAAAATTAAATTATTTTATAAATCTTCTGTTATAGGTACTGGTTCTATAGGTAATGGTTTATATGGAATTAATTTTTATCCTAATTTTATAAATTCAATAAACTTTGTTGTTAGCAAGAAAAGATGTCAAGTCAATGAAAGGTCCATAACATTATAGCATAAATGATTAGGGTATATTTCTAAAAAAATATTCAGAGATTTGTAATAAAGAAAGCACTTCGTGATCTAGATTTCTCAAAATTTGGAACCTATGTGGACTACATTAAAGGAAGACTTATAGTTAGAGATAAAAAGGTGTAAGAAAAGTAGAAAATAGAATATTTTAGAACTGATCGATATTAACATTAGTTGGCCTATCACGCTTAATGCTATAGAAAGTTATGAATACTTCATCACATTTATCGATGATTACTCTAAATTTAGTTAGGTAAAGTTATAATGGAAGACATATCTCATAATATGGACTTCTTAAACTTTAAAACATATAAAGACTGCATTAAGGGAAAACTTATAGCTAAAGCTAAAAAAGGAGAAAAGTAGAAAAAAGAATATTTTAGAATTGATCCATATTAATATTAGTGGGCCTATCACACCTAGTGTTATGAGATACTACAAATACTTTATTACATTCATCGATGATTACTTAAAATTTAGTTAGATAAAGTTGCTTAGTGAAAAGTTAGAATTATTGAAAGCCTTCAAGTCATTTAAGGTGATAGTTAAGCTAAAACTAGGAAAACAGATTAAATGTGTTAATTCTAATAAAAGTGATGAATATTATGATAGATATGATAAAATAAAAAAAATCTAGCCCTTTTGCAAGATACCTACAAAAATGTGGAATTCAAGAAAGTTACACCATGCCTAGAATACTGTTATAAATACTTCATCACATTCATTGATGATTACTCCAAATTTAGTTAGGTAAAGTTATAATAGAAGAAGTATTTCATAATATGGACTTTTCAAATTTTAAAAAATATAAAGACTATATTAAGGGAAAACTTATAGTTAAAGCTAGAAAAGGTAAAAAAAGTAGAAAGGAGAATATTTTAGAATTGATCCATATTAACATTAGTAGGCCTATCACACCTAGTGTTATGAGAGGCTACAAATACTTTATTACATTTATCGATGATTACTTCAAATTTAATTAGAAAAAGTTGCTTAGTGAGAAGTCGGAATTATTAGAAGCCTTCAAGTCATTTAAGGTAACAGTTGAGCTAAAACTTGGAAAACAGATTAAATGTGTTAATTCTAATAGAAGCGATGAATATTATGATAAAATAAAATAAAAATCTAGCCTTTTTGCAAGATATCTGCAAAAATATGGAATTCAAGAAAGTTACACCATGCTTAGAATATAGAGGTAAAATGGAATTACAAAAAAGTGAAATAGGACTCTTATAAATATGGTGAGATGTATGTTGATTCATACTTCGTTACCAAAATACTTATGCATGATACGTTGAGAATAGTGACATATATTCTAAATTAGGTTCCCAACAAATCAATGCTTAAGACCTCTTACAAATTATTGTATAATAAGAAATCCAGTTTAAGGTATTTTTGAATTTAAGATTATAAAGTTAAAGTAAAGTTGTACATTCCATCCATAAGAAAACTTGATTCAAAGATTATTAGAGGATACTTCATTGAATACTATAATGGCTCAAGAGAAACATATTTTACTATCAAACTTATACAACTAAAGTAATTAAGTTTGATTAAGTTATCTTCTTTAAATATGAGTTACATTATGGATTTCACTAAAAATAGAACAATTATTTTGCTAGCACCAATATTTAGAGAGTTATCTTTTTATTATTCTACCAATTAATTTAGCACATCCAATGATGGAATATGTCGAACTAAATGAAATAAATGAAAAAAATTTGTTGAAAAGATCTTATAAAGTTCATAAATTGGTAATTCCTAACGATTATCTTATATACCTACAAGAGCATGAATGTAACATTAATGATAACACTAATCCTATAACTTTTTTCTAACCCATATTCAATTTAAATCATTTTAATTAGTTAAGTGTTATGAAGAATAAACTAACTTTAATGCACAAAAATCAAATATGAGATTTAGTAAAACTTCCTGCAAGTTATAAACTGATTAGATATAAATGGGTTTTTAAGATCAAGAGTAATGCTTGAGATGAAATCAAGAGGTATAAGATCAAATTGGTAGCTAAAGGCTATATCCAAAAAGAAAGCATAGACTACAAGAAAACTTTTTTTTAGCAATTTCAACTAATGACTCATTTCAAGTTATCATAACTTTGGTGACTCATTTTGATTTAGAGCTGCATCAGATAGATGTAAAGATAGCTTTCTTGAATAGTAATTCATTAGAGATTATTTATATGAACCAGCTAAATAATTTTTAAGAGAAAGGAAAAAAGCACCTTGTGTGTTAGCTTAAAAAGTCTATATATGGCTTAAAATAAGTTTGTAGATAATTGTACCTCAAGTTTGATAAGGTAGTAACTTCTCTTGGGTTTAAGAAGAATGCAATAGATTAATGTATTTATATGCTAATGAGTATATGTAGTTTTGTTATTCTAGTACTATATGGATGAAAATCTCCTTATAAGTAATGACATGAACTTACTAATAGAAGCAAAACAAATATTATTCAAATATTTTAATGTAAACGATCTTGAAAATGTCATTTATGTTCTAGGGATAGAGATTTGTTGTGATAGATCCCAAGGCTTACTTAGTTTATTTTAGCAGACATACATTGAGAAAGTATTGAAAAGGTTTAACATGTTAACATGCTCTTAATTTTCCACACCTATTTCAAAAGGAAAATTTTTCCTAAGTCTTAGTGTCCTTAAAATGATGTTAAAATATAAAGAATGAAAAATGTCTCATATGTTTCAGTTGTCGGTAACCTAATGTATGTTTAAGAATGTACACATCTTGACATAGCTTATGCCATTGGCGTACTGGGAAGATACTTGAGTAATCCTAATTAAAGAGATTGGACTACTGTAAAAAAATTCATGAGATACCTACAAGATACAAAAGATTATATATTGACTTACTAGAGATCGGGAGATCTCACAATGCTAGCTACTCAAATTTTGCTAGTTGTCAAATGATCATAAATTAACATCTAGATACGTCTTTATGATAGGAGGATGAGTTGTGTTGTAGAAAAGTGTTAAGTAGACTTTAATAGCAACCCCTACTACGGAAGTAGGATATATCGCTTATTATGAAGTCATCTGCACTACTGTATGGTTAAGAAATTTTATAACTAGTGTTGAGGTTAGTGAAAACATCTCTAAACCCTTGATCATTTATTGTGGCAATACTATTGCTGTAAACTTTTCTCATAATAAGAAAAGTTTTATCCATATGAATCATTTTGAAATAAAGTATTGATTTATGCAAGTAAAGGTACATGAACATGTTGCATGCATTGAACATATTTCTATAGATCATATGCTCACGAATCTACTAATTAAAAGCTTAGCAGTAGGAATATATCATGATTATGTAATCAATATGAGATTAACTAAATCTTTTGATGTTTTGGGTTAATGAGAGTACTATGATGTAAATTATTTTCTTAAGATATATAACGAAATATTCATGTTTTGTCATATATTGTACATATTTTTGCTATGGCATATTTATAAAGATATTTAGATCATATTTTAATATTGTATTGAAAATTATGATTCTTATTTAGCATTTTAAATGGATGTTTCAATCCAATATGTAAAGATTTATATATGTTATCATAATTTATTATGTAAATCTTATTAAGTACAATCTTATTATATATATTTCTATCGAATATTGTATATGGTCAACGAGGTATAAGTGTATAGTATATATTTCATTGATATTCCTATCAAATATTATATTTTATGTTACTAGATATTTATAATCTTAATTTAGATTGATGGATGTAAAAATGACATGATTTTCTTTTACATCTTATTAAAGTAACCACTATTATTGAATTATATGCTCTAAAGGGGAGATTATTAAATTTTCTATTATGGATCTATTAATTCAATAATAAAATAAGATGTGAAAAGTTTAGCTTAATACTAAAGTAATTGTATAGTTTGGATCCAGTGCCAATCCAACCCCCAATAACATGGTAAAGGATGGTTCTCAATGATAGGTTAACCCATTAATTATTACAATATAATAAAGGTTACTATTTCTAAATTCTAAAATTAATTCTAAAAACTTTCCATTAGTATCAAAGTATCTCCTCAAATTAAATATTTATTTAGAGCTAATAGGACCAACATACTTTTATTGGAATCTACGATGAAAATCGATTATGAGTAGCTTGTAATCTATAAGAAATTCAAATTCTACATTCATTACAAAATGGATTTATTAAGCAATTATAAATTATTTTATTTATATTTAATATTTTCTTTTCACATGATTCAATTAAGATTATTATTCTTATAAAATTTTGATTTTAACAATATCTTCATGATATATTTGTCTTTATTTCCTAATTCTAGAGTTTATATGGAAAACAAGGATAAGTTATGTATCCTTACCACACATTTAGGGTACTACAAATCTTATTAAGATATTTTCATTGAAAATAATAAAAAATATTATAATTAGTTTACTATCACTAATAATTACTTTATTTAATGAATGTATTTATTGTAAAGATGAAAGAAAATAATTGGAATTAACTTGAATATTTTAAATTTATATCTTGACTATATATATGGGAAGGATGTTGACGGCAATATAAATTTAAATAATTTACAATAAATCTAACCACTAATTATGGTAAAGTCATTTTAGATTAATTTATACACTACATATAACTTACTTCCTATATTAAATAATGCATTATATAAAAGGGATTGTTAATCTACACGTCTATACGTGGAGTTAACTTAAATATTTAAAATTAATATATTTTTATTAAAATTATTTATATATATTTTATTATTATTAAATTAATAATATAATTTTTTATCTAAATAAAAAAGTAAAAATTAGCTATCTTCATATATATAGAGAGAGAAAGAGATTGATAGATATTATATATAAGTATATATATGTATAAATTGTGGTACTAATAGGAGTAATAATTCATTTAATATATATATATTCTAATTTTGAACTTCAGATACAATGGAGAGTAAAACCTCTACACCAATAAGGTATTGATTTATCACGTCCACATTAAGAAAGATGTGTGTATTTTTTTTATAAAGCATTTACTTAGAATTTTTTTTAACGGTTAATGTTAAAATCACGTTTTAATAATCATTTTCAATTCAGGTGAAGCCTTAATTATCTCTTGGCAAGTGAGTTGGATAATCTATATCAAAGTTATTAAATTTAGATGGAATCGAGTGATTTAACTAATAAATTAATGAATCGGTGGTTCACTTGTTTTGAATCCCATCATGAAATTAATTTTATATATGAATCGGTAAAAAATAATTCAATGAGTAATTTTTAATTAATTCAATTGAATCATTGTATTATATTGAATTAATAATTATAAAAAAATTTAATTTATTTAAATATAAGATTTTGTATAACCTTAGAGTCATTTCCTTTATTACATTTTGACGAACTATGATGTAAAATTATTATTATTTTATTTTTTATTAGTTTTTAAATTTTTTATGTTATAAGCATATGAATTGAAGACTAATTACTTAAACCAGTGACTTAACGAAGCCTTTGTCCGATTTAATGTCCAATTCAGTTTTCATAACTATATTCTATGTTAATTTTAACTTTAAAACCCTCATATATATATATATATATATATATATATATATATATATATATATATATATATCAATTGGTAGCATGAGAATGGGGATCTGAATCCTCTTTCATTTTCCATTCTAATTCTTCCGATTAAGTCCTTTCTTATTGATGATAATTATGAGGGGTCACTTTGTGCATTGTATAATAAATATATGATAATGCAAGTAAATATTATCATATTTATTACACGTTTGAATCTTACACAATACAGTATAACATAATTCAGTCAATTCCTTTTATACAACCAATATAGGATAAATTAATCCTCTCTCTGTAAACATTTTATATTATAATAAAATTTATTACTCCTAATTTATCATAAAATTATTATTACTCTACCTTGATTAATAATTATTGTTTAACATATTTAATCTTAACATATTTTATCCTTAAAAATATCAATAATTTTGGTTCAAAAATATTAATAATGTAGCCTTAATCTATTTTAAATTAGTTATCATTTTTAATTTAGTCATAACCTATATTTTTACATATAAAATAGGCAAAATAAAATAAATATATCAATTATTATTAATCAAGTGAATATAAAACATTAGAAATTCATAACTATCAAATACTATAAACTAACTATGATATAAATTATTTCTAAAATAAAGTTAATTTTATCTAAATAAAATTTTTAATACTATTATATTATATACATATTTGTCTAAATAAATATATGTTTATACTATCAAAATATTTATATAGTTATTTATAAAATATTTATAATATTATATCTTATTCTTTCATCATCCTATACTCTATCATCATGTTTGTTTATCTTATCATTTCCTATATTATCATATCATCCAAAAATGTTTTAAGTTTCTCAATAGAAGAACCGGATCACTTCCCTTGAACGTTCAAGGAAATAGGAAAAAACCTATATAATACCTTTTTATCAAAACAAAATTTAATTCATAGCCTCTTCCATTAAATTATATTAATAAAAAGATTTCATATAGTTATAAATTAATTGATTAATATTATTGGCAGTCAAATTCAAATTTAAAACTTTTAAATAAGAAAATTTATCAATTAAAATAATAACAATCTTTATCTTTATCTTTATTTTTATTTTTATATTATATATTAGTCATGATATTTCTTATCTTTATGATGATTATCATTCTTATGATTTATCATATTTTCTTCATTTATCTTCTAATATTAAATTAATTTCTAATAAAAATTTGAATTGAAATTACTTTCTATTTATCACAGGAATTCACAAATACCAAATTATTCTAATCTTATAAAAAGCTACTCAAAAAGTTTTTCAAATTATATTCATATTCTCTAATATGAAAAATTTTATCTTTATCTTTTTTCTCTTTCATGAAATTTTGCTACTTTTAACTTTTTATAACTACTCGATAATACTCATATCGTATAAATTCCTTTTTACAATTTCTTTTACTTCTTGTTTTATACTATTTTTGTTTTAATTTAATTGTTCATTTTTTGTTATAAATACTTTATTTTATTTTATTTCTATTTTTTAGAAAGATTTATAACTTAATTCATTCCCACTAACTTAAATTTTTAATGTATAAAAATTGCAAAAGCATATAATTTTTTATATATTTTATTTCATTAGGTAAATTCTTTAATTATTTTACATATCCTTTAATAAGAAAAGATAGTTATACTTTTTAGAGGAAATTATATGAGGAGCAGAACTATGATGTTATTATTTCTAAAAAAATTTATAAATTTACAACTAAATTCAACAAATTTACAAATGAACTCAATAATATTTTGTAAATTAAAATTTGGAAGTCATTTTATCTCTGTCTACATCTGTTTTTATTTGAAAATTTTCTATTTTTTTTATCTTTGTTTGATTTAAATAAAAATATTTTTATCCTTATTTTTATCTTATTTTAAATTCAATTTAAAATTTGCAAACTCTTATCTATAATACATTTTTATATGTATTTAATAAAATCTTCATTTGATTGTATATACAAATGAACAATCCTACTTGCAATAGTTGAAGAAAGTTTAAATCTAGTATCAAGTTTATTTTTGTCAATATCATCTTCTCTCTAAAAAAGTTTAAGTTCAATATCTGATAACATTTTCCTCTAAATAGCATAATTATTCATCTCCATTTAGTGAATTCTCATTATGATAATTGTAGATTTATTTTTCTATTTTATATTCTAATTAATTGCTTATTTAGGTAATATTTTCTTAAATATTTATGTTATTTTTTAATCTTTCTTTTCTCTTTTGTATTCATAACATATTTTTCTTAAATTTTAATTAAATTATTTTATATTTATAATTATATCAAATTTTTTAAGTTTATAGCCATTTTTTTAAATGAACTTATGGCTTCATGAATATAATTAGTCATACTTTTTAAGAAAATGATGATCTATGATATTATTGTGTATCTATATAGGATTTTTTTTTTTCAAATTTTGGAAGGAGATTTTTTTGTTAATTTTTATTGTAATACAATTTTTAGAAAACATTTAAATATGAGTCTCTTATTGATAGTTGTTAATATTTTCCTACTAAAAGTTATTCCTATTTTCCATATGAATTAAAAAATAAAAAATACTTGATATTAAAATATTAAATTTTAGTCAACAAGTATATAGTAATTTGTAAATTATATTTAATAAGTTATCTATATTATAAAATTATTATTTCAAAATTTTTTTTACGATACATTAATATAATAAATTTTATTATCATTACAAAAAAATATATTCTTATCATAAATTATATTATTAAATATTAATATTAATGATAATAATCATCTTAAAAATAATATCTAATTAATACAATATTTAAATTTAAAATTAACATTTTTAATAAAATAAATTTAAAATTAATTATTTACTTAAATATTAAGCTAAATGAGTGGGGAGATGATTTTTCTCTTTACTTAAATTTCTTCTAATTTTTATTTTATTAAATACTTCTCTTTTAATTATCTTCTTTTGCAAATATTTTACTCTTTCAGCTATTTTTCAAAACTTTTTCTATTTTTTCAAATATTCCTAATTTTTTCACCTATTTTACTTTGGGTTTTTTTTCCTTTTTCTTCTTCATAGATTTTCTCTTGAAGTTCTATAATTATTATTGTATAAAGAATACTTATATTTTAGAAATTTTCTATTAGATGAAATTATTATCCATTTATAAGCTTATAATCTAAGATTATAGAAGTATAAATAATTTTTTTAAGATTGCAAAAAATATTTGAAATTTAACTTTAATTTAACTTATGAATATTTAAAAACAAAAAAAAATAGATTTATTTTATATGATCTATATATACAAATAATTTGTAAGTTCGGTCTTTTATTATATTATAATATCAATTTTAATTATTTAATGATATACATGTAATAAAGTTATAGTATTTTATATTTTTTAAAGTTGTTAGTTGTATATTAATTTTTTATCTAATTCTCTTTACAAATAATTAACGTATAATTATAATATTATATTATTAAAATAAAAATTTATTCATGTAATATACAGGTGACTAATTAGTGCTATATATATATTGAAAATAGAATTTAAAATTAAATTTTAAATATAAATTAATGATAGTTATTAAATATAAAATAATGAGATAAATTTATAAGGTTTAGTTTAATAGATGTAAAAAAATTTCAAAATTTACTTTCGAATCGCATATTAAAATATATAACATTTTTATTTTATCATTGAATTTTTGTTAAAATAACTCAAAAGATTCGATGGATAATTATACGAAGCAAAGCAGCTATTTTGACTAATGATCAATCTGCTATTTAAGATAAAAGCACGTGGAATTGAAGCTTTCTGAGACACATGGGGCGAAAGATATGCATCTTTTTTGGCTACTTGTTAGGGCGTACTAGGAGTTTTGAAATCAGGTGACTTGATAAATTTAAAAATTAATAAATTAAGTAATTTAATAATAAGTATTCATTTTATAATCAATGTAATTAATATTTTTAATAGAAATTTTTTTATAATTGTTATATTATTCCAAATTTTAAAACCTTAAAACTATCATAAAATTCATCCTAATATTATTTTTGGCCTTTCTCCTTTTATATTTTGAATATAAGTTCAGAATTTTACTCGCACATATATATATTTAAAAAATTTTAAATTATATATTAATATTATATAATTATATAAAAATTAAAAATAATTTTAAATAAGTTATTTAACCCTTTGAAAATTTTTATTTTTTAAAATATTAAATCAAAATTCACCATTATATATATTAAGTGATATTTAATATTAAAAAATTTATATACTTTTTTATATTTCCTCCTCTTTGAGTGTTACTATTCATTTTGAATGATAATTATGATCTAAAATATATAATCCCATCAGCATAGTATTAATAATCTCAAAAGTCTTACTTTACTTTATTAATTATAAATTAATATTTTCTTATATTGAACTTATAATTTTTAGGCTGAAGTAATAACTTAATATCGCTAAATTAAACACTTGGTTAGTTTTTAAATTTTTCCCCATGCTTGCTTTGACGTACATATTAACGACCGCAAGATTTTTCTTCCAAAAGGCATATGCATGAACCGGTCACGAAGTTGGTTATTAAACCACGTGCGTATTAATATTTTCCACGGGTTGTTATACAAATCCCAATTTTCTTTCCCCGCCTCCTCAATTGGGCAAGTTATCGTTTTCTTAAGACGTGCAAATCACCATATTCTAATTGAGTAGTTAATCAGAAATTCTATCTTTTTTAAAATATAAATGAAATTACTTTGAGAGAGAAGAATAAATATTTAATTAAAATCTATAATTACATTAGTTGTTTTTGGTGAAACATTAGTAAATTTTGTTTATTTCAATAAAAGTTATATCCAAAATTTAAATTTTTATTGATTGACGAATAAAATTTATTCAAAATTAGTGTACTCTCTACTAAGTTAACACTTCGTTAATATAATTACATGAATTGTACAAATTGCAGGAGTAATTGATGAAACTTAAATGCATTTAAATTGCAATACAAGCTCACAATTGTAGTAGATGTCATTTTTTTAATTATTTTTCATGATAGGTAGAATGAGTAATTTATTTAATGTATGAATGTAAAGTTTTGAAATAGATGTAAAATAAGAGAAATTATTTAAAAAATATAATATATCATAAGCACTCGATTGATGCTCAAAGTCGATGTTTGATAAAACTGTGTTTCTGATGAAATTTATTCTTATTTTTTATGATCTAAAAGGGAGAGTGAAAAATATAATGTAATAATATTGTATAAATCAATAAATCGGTCCCAATACACATGGTTTTTTAAGAAAATTTCGTTCATTTTAAAAATGATATTATTTTACTTGATATTAAGCATATATTAAAAACTCAATGTGCCAAATTGTCAAGTATAACCTTTTTTTATATAAATAAAGCTCGTATAATAACGAAAAAAAATTTGTTCAATATAAGTTTTTTATGATAATTTAAATTATAAATTTAAAAAGGTATGAAATGATTTTATATAGTTTGAATTATTTTCATATTTATATACATAAATTTAATTTTATGTGATGATTTAATTATTTTATTATAATATATTATATTCTTTATGCAAATTAAAACTCTAATTCAATCTGGATCATACCATTTAATTTTCAACTTTTTATTAAGTTAGTTTAATAATTGATTCAATTTCTAAAATATTGTTATAAATGGAGGGAGACTATGTATTTTGATAAAAAAAATTTATACTTGTGAAAATTATTCTAAAAAATTATTTCTAAAAATTATTTTCAAAAGAATAGAGAGAGATTGATATTATAATTAAGAAAATATTTTATTTAATTATAAATTTGACATAAAAAATGAATTAAAAATATTTAAAAATTATTTTTATTTTTTTATTTTTAAGGTTATATATTTGATATTACAATTTCCGAAAAATAGATTGTCAAACAAAATTCTTATACTTTTAAAAATTAAAAAGTAAAAAATATTTTTAAAAATAACAAACAAATAAAAGTAAATTTTAAACTTAAAAAAATAAAAAATTTAACAAAATAGTTCAAGTTGTCGGTCTGCCCCCTTCGTGCACGTCGGTTCATAACTGTGTTAATATTTTTTTTTTTTCCTTAAGGGTTTGTTTGGCATATCCAAAAACAAGAATTCAATTCATTTTATTTTAAGAAAATAATTTCATTTCATTTTTAAATGAATTCCTTTGTTTGGAATAAATTATATAAAATATGATTTCAATTCATTTTAGAATGAAATTTTCTGTTTGGAGCTCTAATTAAAACATAATAAATTCATTTGAAATATTTATATTTATTATATTATCCCTAATATAATATTTTATTTACTTGTATAATTGTATAATAATTTGCTTCTCTCTCTTACTCTCTTTCTTTGCTTTCCAAATTCAAGAGACATGAAAAATTATATAAATTTCATTCAGCAATTCTAGTTTATCATTTATGCAATAGTTCCCATCTATTTAACTTTTATATCTCAATGAAATGAATTCCCTGTCACAGTTGAAGCAGAAGACGTATTGTGTTCCCATGAATTCCAGTTTTATCGAAAAATGATTTCATTACGACTTTACAATACCTGGTGTTTATGTCTTTCCCATGTAGAAGTAGAAGACGAAACATAAGAAAGACGAAATAGTAGAAGCAGAAGATGAATACAACGTGAGATTTAAAATAGAAAGTAAATAAATAGGATTGTAAATAAATTAAATAGTTAAGGATAAAGTTGTCCAACAAAAATTTTATATTTCAAATGAAATGAAATCCCATAAAATCCAAGCTAATTTTATAGGATTTTGAAATGGTAAGAATGTAAATAAAATAAAATTTCAAAATGAAATGAAATCTAACGAAGTTTAAATCCAAACATAATTTTTTAATGGAATTCATTTGAGAATGAAATGGATTCTAATTTTTTGTTGTGCCAGGGATAAAAGATAAACTGAAGAAATTATAATATATTATTTAATCAGTAAATATTCATATATTATTAAATTTTATTATATATTATATTTATTTTAAAATTAAATTTAATTATATATTAATATACAACTTAATTAATGATGTATCAAAAAAAATTTCTGCTAAAAATAAAGAGAGAATAAAATGTCTCGTAGCTAAAGGTTCTTTATTCATATCTGAATTCCTAGTCATTTATTCGCCTGACCTGAGCTTGAATTGACTCGAGATCTTCATTTTAAACGTCCTTAATTTTTGTGCCAGTAACGTACCCATAATGCAGTAATATGGAAAAAAGGATAAGATCAAAATTGGTTTATATTTTCTTTTATAATATTATGTCTATTAAAAATAAAGTTTAAAATTAATTTTTAATTATAAATTAAAAATTATTCTTAAATATGAAATAACAAAATAAATTTAAAAAAATTAATATAATAAATATAAAAAACTTTTATAATTTATAATATTTTTAATGATATACATGCACAGTAGTGCCAGTTGTACTTTTCCTTCTTATTTATTTCTCATTCTCATTTTTATATTAAAATAGAAGAACCTTTTGAACTTGTTAAGTGAATTTATAGAAAGCACAAATAATATTACTCTTATAAACATAACTCAGTTGTAAACGAAGCAATGATGTTATTCCTGCGTCCATCTTTGAAGGTGGAAACACGCACACACAACCAAACAGGAGCGACATCTAAAGACTTGAAATTAACAAGCGATAAATGGATTATGTAACGCGCAGATTTTTTCTTATACATTTGTTAGCTGATGATACATAATTGGCTAGTTGTACCCTTTGTAGAAACGAAAATTGCAATGCTTTGTTTGTACTAAATTTTACAAAATTGATTTCATGTCTCAATCTTATTTTAAATGAATCCAAATGTTTAAAAACAATGTAGAAAATAAAATTTTCAATCTATTTATTTTGAATTCTTTTGTTTGAGAATTAAGCATGAAATTCAACCGAAAGATTTCAATACATCTACATATCAATGCAGACTTTGATTATTATATAGTATGTAAAATAATGATGTAAGGAAAAAACTATTTTTATGTCATATATCTTATGTCTAAAAAAATTTTAATAAAATTCTACATAAGTTTAGAATATCTCATAGTAACATAAATTTACTTAAATAAAAAATTATAAATAAAATAAATTCTTACTAAACTTAAATTTATACATCATTTAGAAAAAAAAAACTAAAAATAATATTTATTGAGAGTCTTTCTCTTAAGCACGGAATCCAATAAGAATAATCCTGTATTATGTTGATGAAATGTATAAAATTGTCAATTAAATCATTTTTTTTACGAGTAATATATATATATATGTGCTTGTCACAAATTAGATAGATACAAACTAATTTATGGACATTTAGTTAAAATTTATAGATCTGTTTGATTTATCTATTTAACACCCTTAAAAATGTAAAAGAATTTTGCTAGACTAAACAGAACTCAAAAGGTAAAAATTCATATCATAGTCCATTGAAATTCTCCTTTAAATCCTCCGGACGGGTGGATGAAATTAAATTTTGATGGAGTGGCTAAAGATATTCCATCTAAAATAGGGTGTAAAGGTTTTTGTAAAGATGAGTTGGATGATTCTAAGTGTACTAAGCATTTAGGTTCTTGCAATTCTTTTAAAGTTAAATGACGGGAGCTAATAAGCAATCTTCAAATAGCATAAGAGAAGAACTTCTTGAAGATGCAAATGGAGAATGATCCTCAAGCTCTCTTATAGCCTGTTTGTATAAAGCAAAGAGTCCTAAGCATTTTCTTATTACAATTATTCAAAATTGGTTATAGTATGATTGAGAGGCGGAACTCATGCATTTTTTCAGAGAAAATAATTTTTGTGGTGATTGATTGACTAACTTTGGAGTCAATTTGGATCCAGGGGTAGGAGCTCATGTCCTCACCTCTCCTCCTCATGCTAATGTTTTAAGGATTGGTTCAACTGGTGTATTGTTTTCTATCAGCAATCTGTTTTCTTTTTGGGCCTTAGGCCCGTTCAGTCACAAAAGGAGAAGAGGAGGGGGGAAAAACTTACTTGACTCTATTTCTGGTTTTTAGGTCATAGGTTGTTGATTTTACTTCTTTTCTTGTTTTCATTGGGTCATAAACCTTTGGACATAAGGCCTGAAAATACGTTTTTTGGGCTAAGACACCTTAGCAGATATAGCAAAACCCAAAAGATAAGTTTTATGGCAGCTCAATAAGAAAAGATGGGCCTTAAAGAACGCAAGCCCATAAGCCTTAAAAGCTTTAAGCCGGTGGGTAAACCGTGAATTTGGAAAACCCTAAGGGTAATTACGTCTTTCGGCGACAGCGTCAATATAAATTGTTACGCTCTGCCTGCTTCTGCTTCTCTAGGGTTTATGTTTGCTGCAGCCCCAAAATTGTCTTCGACATTTCTCAAGAACTTGCAATTCTTTATGTTTTTTCATGTTTGCGTTCTAAGCGTGGCCCTTAAGATCGCCTTCCCATACGAACCATGGAAGCGTTTTGAGTCATAGCCGCGCAACATCAAAGGACCTTACTTTGGAGGTTTCTCATTAGGGTTTTCCTTCTGAGTCCTTCTCTTCTCCCACCTGATTGTTGTTATATTGAGGCATTGATTCTTCTACCTCTGGTCTGTAACTTCAATTCGATTGTCGATCTCTGTAGTGAAGTAAATGGCGGTTTTGTTATTTACCCTATTTTGATCTTCAGCTTATTGGAGTTCGGCTCCATTGGTGTTCTCCGGCAATGTCTAGTTGTCAGGTGGGAAACAGTTCCAATGGATATTGATTTTTCACTTTTTTTTTACGGTGTTAATGCGAATTTTTTCATCTTACTGTGGATAAAAAAAAAGCAGGGATGATGAACCAATTAGATGTGTGAAAGGAGAATTCCTTTCTGAACTCAATTTTTGAGGCATAAATATTGTCTGACTTGCTGCTACTATGATGTCTCTCTCCCCTTTTTTTTTCCCTATTGAATTATGAGTTTTAAGTTGCTAATACCTGCTTGTTGATGAAAGGAGGTGATTGGATTTTTTTTTTCCCCAGAAATTTGTCTCATTTTTTTTTTAAAGAACCTATTTACGAATTCATGAAAAATAGAGAGGTCGCTTGCGCATGTTGTAAATAAAGAAAGGTTTTTCTTAGAGAAAAATAAAAAAAAATAAAGGAAGGTTTTATTTAATTGTAAAATTCAAATCAAGTATAATAAAAATAAATTAAAAAATATTTAGAAGTCATTTTTATTTTTTTATTTTTTAAATATATTTGAATTTATGATTTTTTTAAAAAATAATTATGAAATTAAAATTTTTATTTTTAAAAATTAAAAATAGAAAATTAGTTTTAAAATAATAAACAAATAAATCCAAAAGCTTTGAAATATATCGAAGAAAATAGCATCTAGGAGTCACGGTTTTTTTGAATTTGCGGACTGGGATTCATCGATTGAGACTTCGAGCCTAGTGTTATCATTTCTATGTTGTTTTAATGGGCATTTTCTTTTGTTTCTCCTCAGAGGATCCGATCAAGCGAAATGCCTAATTTTTCTTACGGCATTATCATTGCTCGGATAAGTACCATTTAAGTCCTTAATTTGGTTAAATTGCCATAAAGGCTCCCCATATGACTATAAACTTCAATTAATTATATTTTCCAACCATCCCTCAGAGTTACGAGTGCAATATGTCAAACAGACAACCAAATTTACTTTAAAGTCTTTGCAGTAGTTTAGAGTTTAATCTACTTAAATTTTATTGTAATCTAAATAGGTTAAATTAAGGTTAAATAATTTTTTTAAATACATAGAACAAATTTATTTTCTTTAAACTTAGTTTGTAAATCTGTTAGATTAATTTACTTAATTATTAATATATTTATAAATAATATAATATAGTAAGAATTATACACATAAATTATATGTGTGATATGTAGTATTTTAATTTTAATACATACTTTTGTATATATAGACTTAATTAGACTATTAGATAATTATTTACTTCCTAAGAATTTTTTAACCTATTAGTATATTTGAAAGTCTAGTTATTCAATTAGATTTTTAAATAGGTTAACAAATTATATTAAATTTTTTTAATAAGTTAGATTGAGCTTAAATGATAGCTTAATATAGACTAGTCAGCCAAATTTAAACCAATATTTTAAAAAGTAAATTTGAACTATATATAATAAAGTTTAATTCAATTTAATTTATTTATACATTTATTATCAATTCAATTATGTTTGGTGAAAAGGAAAAAGAAGAGAAGGGAAATTAATTTTTTTTTATATAGCTAAATGGAAAGAGAATCTCATCCATTGGATGAGATTACCGAAGACTTAGGTAATCTCATCTAATGGATGAGATTACGCCACACCACGTAGGGTTTTGAAACCCTGGGAGCACCTTAAATTTTCTCATAAATATAATAATAAGAAAAAAATTTCTTTCTATTTTCCATCAATCTTATGGAAATTTTCTTTCATCCTACTTTTCTTTCTCTTTATCTAAGCATGGAATAGAATAGCTAAAGACATGAATTTTTCTTGAAAGAAATCTTGTACAAGCAACGAATATTCATTTCGAATATTCACTTTCACATTGCAACAAGGCAATCCACCTAAATCCGTTTCTTTCACCATCCAAACCTCCTTTTCTTCCATTGTAATGCACGATTCCAATAAGCCTTTATAGCTTTTCATTATCTGAGGGTGACAGAAAGGACTATAGTGTTGTATTATCAATTATCTTTGTGCACAGCTGATAACTCTAGATCTTGAGAATATATGTAGCTTGTGGTAGGAGATGGAAAGCGTGCAATATTTTCTAAATGCTGTGTCTCCAAGCGAACAAATTCTTCAAGCAATTTCAATTTTCAACTCTGCAAGTCCGTGAACAAGGATACCAATCTGTCTATTTAATTTATCCATGGTGGACCAATCAATAACCGGAAGAAACAATGGGAAAAGCACTATCTTTATTGCTAATGGTGGTGTGGCCCTTTGTGTAAGAAATCGGAAACTTCCTGTTACAAGTCAAATTGGCAATTCTCCATGTTTGACATTGCACTTCTGAGTTCTGAGATAATAACTTTCTACTCTCCTACCCCACACGGATTCTCCCTCTCCTTTTCAAGCAAGCCGAGTTAAAATTTAGGAAGTACTTCTCCAACCTTCCATCATCTACATTTTCACCCCTTCTCTCACATGAAAACATGATGTTAGGTGTGAAAATGAATGATCCCCTCAAAAGAAATTAAGGAGAAATTCTGAGGGCCAGAAATTTTTGCTTGCTAAGTTGTATGCCCGGACTCAATTATATATTATTAATAAAATAATCAATTCCTCAATTATTTGTCCTAAGGTTGCTAGCAATGCTTAATTAGTTTAAGATATGCAATTTGTTTGCTCAATAAGCACTTTTTCAACGGCTGCATAAGTTATGTGTCTTCTGCAATAAAAATTTATCACTTCATTACTATTAAAAAATTAATATAATAATTAATTTATCAACTAATTATCAAATACTTCTTAATTTTTTTTTTTGATAATGTACACACAAGAACAACTAAAAATTTCTCAAAATTTAGGACAGTTTGAATTTAGAAGATAAATAGATACATATGGCAGGTCATAATAGAATTAAAAATTTGAGTCTTTGCCAGTTCTAAATTAGAAAAAATTGAAGGAATTCAGATTTGTTGTAGAATATAGATATAGATTCCATCAATTTCAAAGAGAGTGAATTTAAAAGAGAAATAAATGTAAATTTTTTATATTAAAATAATGGTGCTAGTGAAAAATTATAAACTTCAAAATTAAAAAAATATATTTTTATTACTTCAAAATTAGAAAAAAAAACTTTTAATTCTATAGTACTAAAAATTCAATATTAGTTACCAATTGTATTATTCACTTTGATCTAACCAAAATTATTTATTTTTAACAAAAAATAATTATTTTTAAAAAATTTAATTATTAAATTAAAAAATAATATAATTAATAACATTTATATAAAAATAATATGAAATTTTCAATATTAATATAATACTAAAGATACTCTCCAAAACTAGACATAAAAATTGAGGGAATCCCGTTACCGCCCCTCAAATTTCTCTAATTAAGTTTCCATTTGTAATAACGCTATTCATAATTGATTCGCTTATTAACATACGGAAAGCCTACAGGTTACACGATTGATTGATTCCCACATACAAATATAAACAGAAAGCCTACTTCAGCGTCAGTATTCGTGAAGTGAAAATCAAAAAGTAAGATGAAATTTGAACGCCAATATAAAAGATACGCTGACATTTGAAGGGGAAAATATAAATAATTTGACAAAATGTGCCAATTGCGAAATGAATGGAGAAAATTGTGTGAGCTCTTTGTGAAGAAAAAGAAACCAATGTGGGGAGTTTCGAGAGCAGAAATTGGAAGCGAAATTGTTTAGCATTGATAACCACATCGACCCAATCAACTTCTAGATCATGCGGTTAGTCCACCAATCTCACCTACCCTCCCCTCCTAGCTTCAAATGCCCCTTTAACAATCTTCATCTCCAAGAAAAGCAAACAGTCTGACCGAAAATGATAAAATATCTCACTTTTCCATTCTTCGCTTCCTACTTCGTAATTTTTTCTTTCTCACCCAGTTTCGACTCTGAATATTACGCAACCATTCTGGTACAAAGCAAAAGCGATAGGCTTGCAGTCATCCAAGGATTAAAAACCTAAACTTTGTCAGTCCCTTGAGAAAACTCCCTTCGTTGGGAAAACTTTGTCAGTCCCTTCATTGGGAAGACTTGCTGCCTTCAGCAGGCAGCAGGCAGCAGGCAAAAAGCACAGTGACGCCTTTTTTTTTCCCTATATTTTTCACTTGTAAAAATGATCAAGTCATTAAATATTGTCACTAAACATTCGTGGGATCTTGGATCAAACCGGATGCATAGGAAGGGAAAGCTTAAACAATATTACATGAATTCGGATGTTCTCTTTTCCTTTTTATTAATTTTCTATTATTTTAATAAAGATTATAAAGATATAATTTTTATTTTGAATCTCATAATTTTTTTTACAAAAGCTTAAAATTTAAAAAAAAAAATTGTACCTATGCCTTCGAAATTTACCGATGCATTTCCTCGGATAGGGAATGCACCCCGGATCCATTTCCGTATTAGCAGTGTGTCCGTTTTAAGTTGACTAATTGCAATTTTTCAGATTAAGTAAATAAAACGATCTAATTTATAACAGTCAATGATTCGAAGCATCTCCTCAACATTAGTTTAAGATAATAGAAATACTTGTGCCAAACTCCCCGACATCAGACTAACAGAAGAGGGTAATAAAACATCCTCGTTTGAGCTAATCTTCATTGGAGGAAGCTATCAAAACTAAGCTTCCTCCCTGGAAGAAACTACAGAAACTATAAAAAAGAAAAAAAAAAAGGAAAAGAAGAAGAGCACCGAATACAAAGAGATCAATCAAGAAAACCAGTTTTACGCCAAATTGCATTCCTCACCTGCCGAAGATCCCTCCCTTTCAGAGTCCTTCCAACCCCTTCCAGCACAGAAAAAGTGGTCCTCGGGGAAACCCCGGAACCTCTCGCCACCAGCTCGTGCGGCGGCAGCATCTCGTCATCGTCATCAACATCAACATCTACGAAATCAAATCCGCCATTCCTCCGCTGCGCCATGGCCTTAGCCGACAGCATCGGAACTTTCACCGGAGCCGATTGCTGGAACTTTCTTGAGGGCATGGACTGCGAAAAGAACTCTCTGTCCCCCGAGTTCTGACTCAGTAACGGTTTGGGAATCGCTGGAATCAATTTGGAAGAGGACGAAGAGATAGAGGGTTTCCGGCTCAATATGGGTTGGCTGCCGGAACGGGAATCGGGTTCGGTTAAGACGGCAAGGATGCCGGAGTTTTCGGGGTGATCGAAACTGGGACGGCGATTTTTATGTGGGGAAACAGAGTGTTGATTCTCAGTTTCAGGGAAATCGCCGGCCCAGAAGAGCTCAGCCTCGTTCAGCTCGTCAGAGGCCGTGGCGGCGGCGTTTGACGGAGTCGAAAAGGCGAAGACTCCAAGCAAGCGGTCAGACGAGGAAGCCGATCGGCGGTGACGGAATCCGGTGGGGTCCATCTCCAGAACTGGGAGAAAAGAAAGACAAAATTAGTTGTTGGGACCGAAGGAGAAAACAAGGAAGTAACAGATGACAGAATGGGTGGGATGTGGCGGAAGGTCGCAGAGAGAACAGAGGGTTAAAAAGGACGTCCTGAAATAATAATATGGAGCACTTGTGGGTCCCACAACGATCGCGCTGGCAACTTTGTCCTTCATTTCTTCCGACGTGGCGGAACATCGACGCACTTGATTTCCCTCGTTGGTTGGGGGTCCCACGTTGCAAAGAAAGAAATTTACCCATTTTGAAAGCCTTATCCGTCTCGCTGATAATATATGATTGGACGTGTTATTTTGAAAATTGTGTTCGTACTTTTAACAATTAGAGAAAAAAAAAAAAGGATCAGGTTTAAAATTTGATTCGATCTCAACCTTAGAATACTAATGGTATGTATATAAATTAAAATTTATTATTAAATTATAAAGTAATAAAATAAATTTATAAAATTTAATAAATATAATAAATTTAAATTTTGAAATCAGATATTTATAATAGTGGAATAAAGGGTGGTAGTCATGATGGGTGATAGTAATTATAATTGTTAATAGAGGATGGTGACAAACAATAATCATTAATAGTAAATGGTAATCGACAGAAGTGGATGGTGGCGAGAGACAGTCATTGACGGTGAATTATGATAAGAAATAGTCATTGAAAATTATTAATAATTAATAGTAGTGAGTAATGATTAATAGCGATGATTATTGTGCATAAATGGTGGTAATAGAGGATATTAATATTAATAAAAATTTAATAAAATAATATATAAAATAATTTATTTAAGCTTTATTTATTTTTTAGAATAATTTTTTATAGGAAGATTACATTTCCTTATAGATAAGGGAATACCATATGTATCTATAATGGCCTTATTTGGCAATCAGCTGATAGCTGTAACTGTTAAATAATTCAATTAGCTGTTAGCTGATAACTGATTATATTAGCTGATTTGATCAGCTATTTGAATTAGCTGTTTGAATAAAAGTGTTTGGTAAAATTAGCTGTTTAAGATTAGTTGTTTATGTGTAAAATGACATATAAGTGTATAAACATATTTTATGAATTATTTGAATATTCTTTTATTTTAATATTTTATATCCCATTTGTTACTTAGTAAATTAAATTTTGTTGCAAATAATATATTATTATAATTTATTATATAATAAATATTTCTTCAAAAATAAATTAATGTAAATTTTATAATAAACAAATTTATTAATAAGAAATTAATAACAATAACTATTTAATTTTTATATAGAAATAAATATTATAATTTTTTATATATTGATAGTGGAAGAACTAAAAAGATTGATAAATTCATATTCTTCATGAATATGAATTATTTGAAAAATAAATTATTAATCATAAAATATATTACAACATTAGAAAGTACCAATTAAAATAAAATTTTAATAATAAATTCAATCTAAATTAAAAGTTAATAACATCATTTTGAAATTAGACAAGCTCATTATAAGCATAAAATGAAGCCAAAATCTATGTCATTCTTTAAGCTTGGTAGAAAATCTGGAATATGAAGCCTAAAGTATCAAGCACATTTTGGACAAGAACATTCAGAGACACAAAATATTGTTAAGCTGCAACACTAGCATGCCAGTTAATACTTTATTGTAATGAAGCTAAAATTTCCAGCAGCAGTTAAGATTATTGTTAATAAATTTTTGAATATATAGAATGAATCAATAATAATGATATATTTTAAACAAAATTTATGAATTTTACAATGCATAAATAAAAAAATAAGTGTATGCAACTTTTTTTTTGTAGGAAAGATAAAAAAAATAATTATAAGTTAGGTCTAATTATACTATTTTTATTCATTGATGTCAAAATAAAGTAATATTCATAGTTCAATGTCTATTTTACGATAAGAAATATTAGAACAATGTTTAAAGAACTAAACTGATATTCATTTAAAAGAATAAATAATATTATTAATATGGTATCAAAATTATATTTTTAAATAAAAATTATAATTATTATTATTAATATTATCATTAAATAGTCATTTTTTATTTTATTCCTACATTATTTTCATGTATCAAATATAATTATGAAAATATTTTTTTATTTTATTATCATTCTCTTTCTTATTTCATCATA
Organism: Sindora glabra; assembly: GCA_020226215.1. NCBI lineage: Eukaryota > Viridiplantae > Streptophyta > Magnoliopsida > Fabales > Fabaceae > Sindora > Sindora glabra. Next base: position 61,232,937 of record CM035233.1, read on the forward strand.
ACAAATATGATTTTTTCTTTTATTATTAGTTTTTAAAATTATATAAAAATTATGTACAATAACATTTAAAATAGGAAAAATACACATAATTTATATTTTTTATATTTCAATTTTTTTATAAATTAAATAACATATTTTAATATGTAATTAAATTATTATATTTTTAAGATTTTATTATTATTCTCACAGGCTAAATTTACTAGCAGCCCGTGAAAATAAATTCTAGAAATCAAGGAAACTTTTGAGAAAATGGAAAGCAGAGCAACAGGAACGACCAGTTAAGTTTTTTTAAAGAAGGACAATTTAGTCATTATAAAAATAGAGTGAGGGTAATTCAATCATAAAAAAGAAAGCAGGCCACCAGCTGATTGAAAATGCTGCATTGGCCAGCGTTTTCAAATTCGGCGTTTTTGGCCGAAACAGCTGTTTCTAAAAACTGTTTACCAAACGGCAGTTTATGTTGAAATTCGGTCAAACAGCCAAATTTTAGTCAAATAAGCTAAAAGTCATTCTAACCGCCGTTCTCCAAACACCTCCAATATGTTATTAAAATATATGATACGTAGAGTTTTTGGAAAAAGAGAGAGAGAGGCCATCTACCATGGTACCACCTAGCTTTTTATATTTAATATTGAATATATGATTCATTTTTAACTATTTTATACTATAATTTCATGAAAAATGTTTTTGGCTAGAGCAAAAATAAAACCTTACGTTATTAAAGTATTCCCATGTTATAATAATGTAGGATACTTATATTTTTTAATGGAAATATTTTGAAGAAATATTGAGTTAATAACATTCTCGGTAATGTAAATATTAATAAGAATATTTTTTAAAAAAATTAAATCAATTATAAAAATCTTATATTCTTTTAAAATATTTTCAAAAATATAAAAAAAATTCTTAACCCAGGAGCCAAATAACAGTCCATTTGTTTAAAGTTTTTTAAAAAATAATTTTTTTACTTTAATGTTTTCAAAAATAAATGTTCCTACTTCGCAACTATTTTTTATAATTTATTTTTAAAAATTATGATTTTAATATGTAACTTAAAAATAAAAAATAGAAATAATTTTTAAATGTATTATTAATTTTTTTTTGTTTTTATTGATAATTTTATAATTAAATAAAAATTATTCTTATTACTTTGTCAATCACTTTTATTCTTTATTTTTCTTAAATTCAAAAATATTTTTTTAAAATATTTTCTTAGAATAATTTTTAAAAATATATTCAAATATATCAAAAGATCGCGTAGAGATAAAGATCAACCACGAAGCTTGCTGCAACAATCTCAACGGGCCACATCGATCCCATACGGTCCGATTGCAACGTAATTAAACAAGGCTACCCAAAATAATTAAATTCATATCAAATGACAACCAAAGAAGGGAGAACTTCAATGTAATTTATGGATGTGGGGGAAAAGTAAATAATTTAAGGGAGAAGACGGCAAAAATTATGATATGGTATTTTATAGTGTCCCTCTTGGCAAAAAATGAGGACATCGATTTGAGGTTTTAAATGGGAGCAAGATGATCAAATCACTATGATATGTCTATTGCATAAGGGGACAAGCATAAGAAGAGAAGAAGAATAAAGATATGGATTAAATAATTGCCCCCATAAATATATAACCGTGACACGTATGAATCTATGTTAATTTAATCAACGAAGATTAACGGTTGGATCACTTTAAAATAACTTTCGAATGCTCGGGGCTAAATTGATGCAAAAAAAAAATTTTGAGGATTAGATTGAGATATTATTGAGATACTAAGGAAAAAATCATTAATACTAAATTGAGATTTTTTTTTTAATTTTTTGACAAACTGTTAATTTACTTTTAAAAAAAAAGGTTAGTGATGAAAATTTATAAGAGATCATGTATAAATTTTTTAAGATAAAAGTGATAAAATTATTAAACTCACCTGTACAATAACTCAGGATTAAACCAGTTTTATTAAGGAAGGTAAAGCCTTATAAAAATTACTGAATGCCAACCAAAGGCTTTCAGCAAATAATATAAGTTTTTTTTATATTAAAATTCACTATAAACTTTCTAAAAATAATCACTATTTTAACTTTCTAAAAAAGTTGTATCAACCGCATCTTTAAGTTTTTTTTCCTTTCTCTTTTTGAAAATTGAAGGATTCATTTTCCATCGAGATACGTTTAATGCGCGGAATATTTTTCATCTCTTCAAGAATGTTTCAATGCAACGTTAGATTTTTCAAGTTTGCAGATTGACTTTTTCAAGGAAACTTCTATTGCTTCCCTGGAATTTTGAACAACCGGGACAAAAATGTGCCTCACTTTCTCAAAGGACATAAATACTCAATTGAAATAACTTTTTCAAACACATTATTGATTTGCATTCACATTTGAGGGATAATTTTTTTTTTCATTTTTTTAATTTTACATCATAAATTTAGATTGAATTCAAATTTCTATCATAAAACAAAATTTATTCAAAATATTAAATTAAAGTATGTATTTAATGATGAAAAATATTATTTAAATAAATAAATATAAATCCTTCAAAAAATATCAAATATCATTTAAATTAAAATTTTTTGATAATTTTTATGTATTTTCACTATGACAAATATTTGCAAAATTTTTATTTATTTGAATCAATTATTAGTAGAGAGATAAATTAAATGATGATTATTGTTATAAAAATATATTCCAATTAAAAATTACATTTAGTTTGTTATATAATATACAATATATAATTCTTCAAATTTATGATTTAAACATGGTTTTAGGCCTAATTTGAAAGTTTAATTACTTGGATTTTTATTATTATAAGCAAAAAAATTATATAAAAATACATATTTAATAAAATAATAAAATATTTAAATATATAAAATATTTACTTATATTAAATTAATTATTTTTTTTATCAAAAATAACTACATATATAATCGAGCCAATCCATTTATTATTATTACGATATCAAACTCAACTCAAATATTAATTAGATTATAAAAAAATAAATTAATATATATTTAGATTATAAAAAAAAATCAAAATCCTAAATTGCTTGGATCAAATTTTTTGAGTCAGACGAATCCCCCAGTACAAATCCAATGAAAACTATAAGTATGCTACTTGGTGGGTATCCATTTAGGCCTTTGGCCTAATGGAGCGATATTTTGGTCTCTATGACCAAATTCCCGTAGAAGCATTTAAATGCTTCCTCAGAAAAATCATCACCCTCGAGTTTTGCTCAAAATTTGAAAAAAAAAATTATTTGACAATGTGAAATATTATCAAAAACATTTTTAGTCTGATTTTTCTTGAATTTAAATTTCATTCATTATTAATGAAAAATATTTTATACTATTATTAAATAAGATAAAGATATATCATCTAAAAATATAAATAATTAATAATTTTTAATCAAAGTAAAAATATTTTAAAAATTATTTTATTAATATGATAATAAATAATGGTATAAAATTAATTTATATCAATAATAAATTTAATTTAAATCTTTTTTTACTTCCAATATATTCCTAAAATTTATTTTATATTTTTATGATATGTGAATAGTTAATTTAATCACATCAAAGAGACTCTTTTTTGTTAAGTTTTTTTTAAGGTTAGGGTTAGAACCATCTAAAATGTGGTTAAGTTTTTTTTTTTTTCACATTATTATAGTAGGGGCTTAGAATCTAAGTACTAGGAATCAAAATCTTCAAAAATATCTATTTTAATTAATCATTTATTTATTTTATATCAAACCCATCTTTTCAAACGAAAGAAGAGTCACCTAAAATGGACATCCTCTATTAAGAAGTGCGGGATTTAAAATAAGTCCAATTTTTGTAAGGTTATATTCCTTTTAGCTTTTAAAACATTCCAAGGTGTGTCTGTGAAATTGATTAATGTTGGAAGATAAGTTTTTTTTTTTTAATATTATTTGTTTTTGGTGTGGCTTAGATGACAGGAGTTGTGATTTATAAGAATGAAAATGATGCTTACTTAGTGTAGTGATATTTTATATTAATTTAAATTTTTTATTTGAAATTTGAATTCGTAAATTTTTATATATATAATAAATGAATTATTACTCTAATTGTTAAAAAAAATATTGCTGCTTATAGCACAAATTTAAATGGATATGAGTGGGCAATTGACTGTTTGCATTTTGACACCTCAAATAAAAAATTGGAATTGTTATAAGAAAAGAAGGTTTAGAGTATTTATTACTCAAAAGTTTCGATTTATTGGGCTTGTAAATAAGAGCAATCAATATCAATCTTTTGGCAACAATAGGCATTTATATTGGCTAACTAATAGACTATGAGCATCAATTATTAATGATTATTTCCTTTTTTTTGAGAAAAAAATTATTTTTATTTATTCATCATTTTAATAAATTAAAAATATATTTATTATATTATTTTAAATATTATTTTTATAATTTAAACAAATACTTAATAACTTTATCAATTAATTAATTCTTGATAAAAATTATATTAATAAATTACAACTCATCTTTTTTATAAATAAAGTCATTTATTATCTTTCTTAATTTTTATATATTAATATTAAAGGACACTTAAAAAGAAACAAGAGTGGTTATTAAGTCAATGTCTTTCTTTTCTTCTAATAAAGTGATAGTTTGAAGTTTGATTTCGGTTAAGAATAAAATGCAACAATAATTTATTATTTTTAAAAGAGAAAATAGAAACATAAACACCAGGTAAAAAAATGATCTATTCGTTGTATGAAATAAGAAGAATTTATATTATAAAATAAATAAAATATTCATTTTATAAAAAATTTGTTTTATGAATTTTTAATAATTTTAAATATTTTTAAAGTAATTTAATGTAAATAAATTATCTTCTTACCTTTCCAGTATTTTTTGTAAAAGATAATAATATTTTATGTCACGTCACTAGAAAAATTAAGACATTTTACAATTGCTTTTAATAATATTTTTCTAAACGTAGTAATTATTTATTTATTGTGAATATGATTAGGGTAATATTTAAATTAGGAAATTTGAGGTTTTATGATGGAAAAAAAGGTATAATTAAATTTAGATATAGGATTGCATGAAACTAAATTTTCATTCATTAAGTTATTTCATTAATATTATATATATGCATGTGTATGTGTGTGTATGTGTGTGATAATTAAATCATTCTAAGTGAATTTAGGATAAGGATTTAATTCAAAGAAATTAAATATTATATTGGAAATAAGAATGATAAAATCAAATATAAATTACGATATAATTAGATTTAAATAAAGGTATGTGAAACAGATTTAAAGATCATTCTTCTGATATTACCCTCAATTTTTTAAAATTATCAAATTATCCCTAGAGCTATAAAAGTCTTTTTCTTTCTCCTTTTATTAGGAGACTTATTTGTATCTTTCTCCTCCTTTTTTTCTCTAAATTTATCTTCTTTAAATTTTAGCAGCCTTTGGTTTAGGAATTTCAAAGAATTATCATATCTTCCTTTCAACTAAGATAATTCTTTTAATTTCTAAGTTTTGATTAAAAGATTAATGGGACTTGAGTTGAAATGTAAAGGTTAGAGATTTAAGTTAATGATTTTGTTTCATGAGGAAAAGGGCCAATCGGTTGTTATTCTACTCTCCTTTTAATGTTTTCTATACTCAGGTAAGTAGATAATCTAATTGAAAGTTAATGATTTTTGCATGGTTTCATTTTTATAGAATGTTAATGTTATTTTGTTGTTAAAATAAGAATTTGGTGATGATAGGAAATGTTGTGCCATGAATTGTTAATGTTGGTTATGTAAAGATAAGTGTAGATGATGGAATTGAGTTAGTTTTTAGCTTTATTGATGTATATAGGTTGGATTTTGAGAAAAATGACATATATATAATGTTTTGCAATTGTTTTGTAAAAGCTAGGCATTATACTCTATTATATAGGCAAGTGTGACTAAAAAATTACTCCTTGGATGCCTATACTTGAATATCATAATATGGTGGCAATAATTGAATGCATACTCGAGTATAAGTATCAAAATTGTTCTCTAAATATCCATACTTGAGTATGTTAGGACAAAAGTTTTATATTAATTTTGAAAGGTTATATTTCATCCATTTTACACCTTTTTTCAACAATCCATCTATTGTTGGAGAGGTAATTAAATTTATTTTCAAATGAAATTATTTTCAAATCAATATCTTATGTATATTATAAGATATCATTGAAATGGTGAATAAAGATAAAAAATTTAGGATTACGAAAAATTGGTCTAATTCATTAAAAGCGTAACTTTTTCAAATCTTAATTATTTCATGCCAAAGACCAGTCCATGGAAAGTTAATTGAGACTAGTCTCGTATGAAACTAATTTCATAAATAATAAATTTGTTAATCTTAAGTTATATTATAAAATATTATTCAAGCTTAAAAACTAATTGAATATACATAAAAGGTTACTTTCTAAATGGTCTAACTCAAGTATATACTTGAGTATGATATTCAAACTTACTTCTGGATAATCATATCCAAGTACATAGTCAAGTATCACATGCCCGTATGCCTAGTTTAATTGTTTTATGTTAATATAGATTCATACATGCTTGTAAAGTTTTTATGACTACATAATAGCCATGCGAATGTTAATGTTTATGATATTGATGATGGAATCCTCAAAGGGGATAGAATATAATTGATATGTGTTTATGTTTATTATTAATATGGTAAATCCCATTAGGGACATGCAATCATATGTAAATTATTATGTAATTATAATGATTATTTATTGATTGTAAATATGATCAAAATTATGATGAAGTTATTAATGTGATTGTGTATTGAATGAAATGATGATGTGTTAAGTATTGATGATGAATTGGAATAAGAATAATTTGATATCGTGAAATTGTACTAAATCTGAAAAAATATCAAGAAAATATAAGGTAAGACCTAGAAATTACAAAGTGGATATTTTGAAGAATTATAAAATAGAGAGATTGTTATTATAAGGTACAAGGCAGGATACTTATTTTTATGATATGTGTGTGATACTAAAACTTAGATTTTCTTTATATAGATATTGAAAATTAAGGTTTGGGAATTATTGTGTGAATAATATCTAAGCATGACTCTCTACCTGAAGGCTCTTTTTTGTAAAACTTAAAACAATCATGGTAAATGTCATGGGTTGTCATCTTATATCTCATGACCAAGTACTTATGTTGTGTCATACTCATGGGAAGTAGATAAAGGGAATGATAAACAAGCTAACTGAATAAGTAAGATGAGAGTAATTCTTAACACTAGAGTTGATTAATATTATTTATAATGATTTAATTTTTTTATTTTTTATTATTTTAAGATTATAATGCTTGTGTTACTTTATGAATGTGGATAAATTATTGAATTATTTACACTTCTTTTATTTAATGCATATTTGTTATTATCAAAGGCAGCTAATAATGCTATGTGAGATGTAAGATAGAAATATAATTAGGAATTAAGGATTGTTATGATTGTATATACAATTAATATAAAATGGTTATGTGTGGTTATTTATGATTTATTAAGTACATTATTAACTTGTTAAGTCTGTGGCTCAATAGTTTTATTTAAAATATTTTACAAATAGGTTCATAGAAGCTTCATTTCCATCAACAATTTGTAAATAAAAGATTCTTGAATGTTTTATATCATCAACCATAGTCAAAGTTAGATTGTAAAAGAGATGGTTCAGGCCTTGTAGGGGTAATATTAATTAGTGATAATTCAAATTTTATTATATATATTTTAAAATAATTTATTTGATAGTAATTATATATTGATGCCATAATCAAGTACACTTAACTAGTGGAAATCAGAAGATAGGGTTTATATTGATCACAAACAGGTGGATAATGATATTTTATAGATTTTAATCTAACTTAAAGATTATATAAAGCTTAAATTCAAAAAAAAAAATTACTAGTTGTTTATACAACTTTTACCCTTTAAATAAAGGATTTAAATTTTATCTACTAATTATCAATGTAAATTAATTTTACATTTGAGCCATTAAAATGAATTTAGATTTGTGAGTTTACAAAAAATTACAAATTAAGGCTCATAAAAAATAAGTCCATTTAAATATAAATTTAAAGCAAATCAAATTGGATAAGTCCGTGTTCTTTTTTTTTTATTCACTTTTAAACTAAATGAATATATTGTATAAATCTTCACCTAACTAATCTAATATTCATTCCTAAATTTAATTCTTTATATTTTAAATCAACTCAACTTAAATAAATTATTTTTAAATTAATGATTTTATGTATAAATTAATAATTTTAAAGTTAACTAATTTTTATCCTAATTTATTTAATTTTGAATCGTAGTATAGATTAAGAATGTATTAAATATACGATTTTTGAATTTATAATTATTATTTTATATTTAAAATTATTTTTTTAGAAATAAAAATTTTACGAACCAATTTATGAATCTACAATTTATAAACTTCAAGATTTCGACTCCTATTTAGGGGTTTACAATTTTAATGGACTGGATTGGATCTGGTCCATTTATAATTGGTTTGCATAAATTGATTCATGGATGGAATAGATAGATCTATTTAACAATTATACTTTACACCATTAGTGTTTTATCTTATCAATATAAATTATTAAATTAATTTTTTGTTACTATTAAATTATTTTAATCATTATTATTTTTATGATAACTTACTTAGTTATAACTAATATGAATCTCATTTTTTTTAGTTTCCACTAATTTGTCTAACCTTACTTTGATATTACTACATAATATTTAATGAATTAATTCATTTAGTCAATTTGTTAAATCAATGTTTTCCTAAAAAGTATACAATTAAAAGTTTTCACAACTTTCTACAAGGATTAAAATATTCTAAGTATAACGATATACTAATTATAGCTAATAAAGACACTTTCAAAGAGAACTTTACTCTTGAGAGACTAATGGTGGCTAGAGACCTATAATATGTCAATTTGTAAAACATTTTAAAATAAAATCGATGAGTCATAAATTCAGTAAGTAGATAGCCTAGTTAATAATCACAAATGATTACACTTACATTTATTTTATATTTTTCATATACATAATTATAACAATCCATAATCATATTCATAGCTTTACTTATATATCACATAACACTATCATACATAAACATAATACAATATAATAATGTAGTCTCACCAACAGCAATAAATTTAGATCACATTCATACAATAGATGCATAAATAATAGATGTGATATCAAGTAACTCTAGTTTTAGGGGTTATTTCATTTTGCCTATTTAGTTAAGTTGACTACCATTCCTTTTGTTTACTCCTTAAAAGTGTTTAGGCGGAATATTACATATGACATGATATAAGCATTTCATCATGAGATACGAAGTGACAACCTTTGGTCCTTACTAAAACCATTCCATCTCTCACAAGATAGGGCTCTTAGACATAAAGTCATGTTTTAATACTATTCACACATGAGAGCTCCCAAGACTCAATTTCTAATACTTATATAAAGAAAACCTAAGTTTTATTACTAGACACGCATCATAAGCAAATACCCTACCTTACCCTCCCATTACAATAATTGCCCTTTTATCTTTATATTACACAAATGATCTACTTTATAACTTTTAGGCCATGCCTTATTCTCTAATAAACAATTTCCAAATGATTCCTTATAACTATCTTTTTATTTTTATAATACCTAAATGATTTATCTTATAACTTCTGAGTTATGCCTTCTCTTCTAATAAACAATTTCCAAAGTTAACATAGTTTCATAATATCTATTTGTTCTTATTTCAATGCATCATTTCATTCAACACCTATCATAATTCCAATCACATTAATAATTAATAAACAAATATTTATAATAATATAACCATTCATACACAATCATAAATATTCATCTTCACAAATATTATCACACTAGACAATGCCATTACATATCTATTTATATGCATAAATGTAATTTCATATCACATCGTAATGTTATTAAAGATTTCCATCACTAATTTCATAATCATTAGCATTCATATAACTATTATGTAATTATAAAAGCTATATAAACATATATGGACTTATATTATCATAAAATAATTAATTTGGACATATAAAGATGTGGTACTTGAGTATGTACATATGTATGATAATCCAAATGCAACTCTGGATGTTATACTTGAGTATATAATTAAGTAGGAGCATTCAAAAAGTAACATTTTATGTATATTCAAATAGTTATAACCTTTGAAGGATATTTTATAAGTAACTCAAGATTTGCAAATTTATTATCTATGAAAGTTATTTCATATGAAAGTAAATTTGATGGGCTTTCCATGGATTTTTTTTTGCATAAAATGGTTAAGTTTTAAGAAAGTTATGCTTTTTTGTAATTTAAACCAAAAATTTAGTTTTTTTTTAATCTTGGCTTATTGATCTTTTATTCATTATTTTAATGATATTTCAAGATATATGTAAAATATTATTTTGAAACTAGTTTTATATGAAAATATACTTAATTTTTTTTCCAACAATAGATATTTAAATAAAAAGGGTGTAAAATGAAGGATATATAACCTTTTTAAAGTCAATGTAAAAACATTTTCTAGCATACACAAGTATAGGTAATCAAAAAATGATTCTTATGCCCATACTTACATATATACTTGTTTATAGACATTTAAGTGCATCCATGTTGTTATACTTGAGTATGATCATCCAAATAGCAATTTTTGAAGCCATATTTGCTTATATACTTAAGTATGAAGCCTAAATTTTACATGGCATCTATGAAACATTATACAAATAGTCATTTTTCTTTAATATATATACTTCAAATAAATTACAATCTAACATGAATCTATTAACTATGCTCAATTTAACACCATTACTAATAGTAAATCATGCCATAACATATTCTTCCAAAATAAATTTCACAATAACCACTTTACCATACTTAAACCAAATTCTAAGTTTTCATCTTCAAAACCAAAAGTTTTTTCAAAACTTAATTTTAGAGAAAAACCAATTTACTTGGGAACAAGTGGAAAATAATTTATTGATGTTTCCCAACTTAATCTTATGAAAAGATGATGAGTTTAAGTAAGAGAAGGAGTTAAAGAAGGAAAATGGAGGAGAAAGCTAAAGAACTCTCTAGAGAAATGGAGAAAAGTGAGGGCCTTTGGGTTTTTTATAAAATTAGAAGAGTATTTTTGTAATTATTAAAATAGCCAAGGGTAAAATTGAAAATCAAATTCTTAATTTTCCTCTATACACCTTTACTTAATTCTAATATTACATTAACTTTTATTCAATTACTTCATATTATTTTTATCATAGAAACACATTCTCTTTAATTTAATCATTATGTTAAATTCACTCACAACAACTTATTAACTAACACACATATAAGGAATTGATGATATATGCAAATAAGCAACTTCTAATTTCATATAAATCTATAATTACTTTAATTATATCCATTTTTTAAAATAAAGTGTTAATTTTCCTAATTTAATCATTACCTTAATCATATTCACAATAAATAATTGACCACCATATTTAAAAAATATTTTTAAAAATAATTATAAAAAATTGTAATTTTTTATGAGCATGATAAATTTTTAATGACATGTGTCTTCTTCTTATTTTATTGTAAACTTTTAAATAAAAATATATGATTTATTTATTTACTATTGAAAGAAATCTATATATTATATATTAATTATAATATTTCTTACTTCCTACGAATGTCATTCTTATAATTCGCTATATATTAATTTATTATTTTTAATAAAAATTTAATCTATCATTTTTCTTCATTTAAAAGGTAAATTATGAAATAAAATATTTGTTCTTATAATATTAAATTAATTTTTAATAAAAAATTGAATTTGAATTTAAATTTAAATTTCTATCTATCACTGGAATTCATAATTAACTATTTATTTCATTATCATAAAAATCTTTTCATATTACATTTATATTTTTTTTATTTCTCTAATTTCAATCACTTCAAAGCCATTATTTCGATACCTACTGTACACTTTTTTTATTTATTTACTATTTTATATTTTTAATTATATTTTAAAAAATAATTTTGTTATAATACACATTTTAAAAGATACTAAATATAAGCTGATCATTGGTATTTTCTAGCTAAAAATTATTCTTCTTTTCCATATAAATTAAAAAATAAAAAAATATTTGATATTAAAATATTAAATTTTAATCAATATGTATATTATAATTTATAAATTTTAATGAATTATTTGTAATATAAAATTATTATTTTTAAAAGTTTATTTGTAAAAGTTTTATTTTATACTGTAATATAATAAATAAAAATATATTATATTATCGTTACAAAAAAATTATTCTTATTATAAATTATATTATTAAATATTAATAATAATTATCTTAAAAAATAATATTTAATTAATATGATGTTTGAATTTAAAATTAATTTTTTTAATAAAATAAATTTAAAATTAATTATTCAGTTGAATGTCGAGTAAAATGAGCAGAAAGATATTTTTTTGTTTTTAGAGTTATTAATTATATATTAATTATTTTTTCATCTAATCTTCTTTATAAATAATTAATAAATAATTATAATTTTATACTATTAATATAAATATTTATCTATAATTTAAAATAATTACGTTAAAAAATTTATTTTATGCTATAAGGTGTTAAATTAAAAATATATTATCATTAAAAAATTATTTTTATCATAAATTATATTATTAAATATTAATATTAATAAATAATATTTAATTAATATAATATTTAAATTTAAAATTGATTACCTACTTAAAATTGAACAAAATTAGTAAAGAATTGGCATTTCTCTTAGAATTATTAATTATATATTAATCAAATTTTTATTTAATCTTCCTTATAAATAATTAATATATAATTATAATATTATATTATTAAATTAAATGTTTATTCCTGCCACCTAGTAAATATTTTTTTACACATATTTTATAAAAACTAAAAAAAATCATAATTAAACCTTTAATATATATTTTTTTTAAAGTTTAACGGGGGTGGTTGTTATATATCCATGTGGATGGATTCTGGATGCTTAGCATTCATATTCAATCTCCACTTTCTACCCCTGATTTTCCTCTGCCTGCGGATTTGCGGGAAAAAAAAGGCGAGTTTGAGTGCAGGCTGCCTCAAGTAATAAGCTTCTTTCGGTCAAAAGTTGCATCAATGTGGTTCTTCCTCCTCGGTTAACTCGGCTTCTGTCCTCCTACCAGACAACTTTCCAAAATCGAAATCTTCTACAGCTTCTATCATCCAGATTTTTCTGCTCCATAGAGCTTCTGTTTGCTGTGGTCCACTCTGCTCTACCTTCTTCCTGCTATTTCATCCAAAACAACCATGAATTCGGCGGTAATTACCAATCTGCCACTATCCCGCTTCCTATTTTCTCCAATTGCGTAATTTCTCAATTTCCACTGAACTATGGAACAGCAGAGAAGTCTTTCCGGCTCGACGCAGAGCCCTAGATCTCCGTCAACTCAGCCCTTCCTCTCCGTCTCTGTCACTGATCCGGTTAAGCTCGGAAATGGCGTCCAAGCCTATATCTCCTACCGCGTCATTACCAAAGTAAAATTTTCATTTTCATCACTTTCATATGTCTTTCTGTAGTTTTTTTTTGGGGTTAATTGGCAAGTTTCTCATGACATCGAAGTGCAGTTCTCTGTGGGATTGAATTGTTTCTTTGTGTGACTTTGTTCGTGTACCTAATTGGTACTTGATTTCAATAACAAGTTCAGGTTGGGAGGGAGTGGCGCAGCAATCTCGATGTTATAGGATTTCGAGGAGTAACCCGTTTCTTTATAGCACCTTGCACCGTGAACACAGTAAAACAGTAATCCGTTCATGGAGGATTTTCGTCTTGCCTCTTGAACGAATTGCTTGAAAGTTGTAGTTGTTGTGTCTATGGTATTTTTGTGCGTGACTATGTGGACGCTTCCTGCCTGCGGTGATCTTGAAGTAGGCTGTGTGGTGTGCCATGTCCATTTTCCCTTTGGAAAATGATATGTTGTCAATGCAGTATAAAATCACCAATTCCCATGCAAAATCTATGGTTAAGAACTAACAAGGAAAGAAAGTTTTAGGAGGAAATTCCTGCTTATGGTTTTGCATGGTGTTTAGGTCTTGAGTCCCTTATTTAGTAATGTTCTTACTGAAAATGATTTTCAATTTTTAATTTTTTATTAGCTCGAACTGCTTGAGAAAAATTATAATTAGGTAAATGCCCATATGGAATTATGAATATGATCCTTCATTTCATTTGAATTATGAAAATATGTCGATGCCGTTTAAGTAGCTAATTGGGTAGCGTTTTCATGAACCTGTAGACTGTAGTATTATAATTAATTTAACCTCCCCACTACCAGTACAATTGTGTTCTCTTTCAAGTTTGAATTTAGCTTGTTCCTGTCTCACCCGGAATCCATAGTCAAGTTATATATGAATGTCTGCTATGGCATTGTCTGACTGTCTGAATTCTCTGGCAGACAAATTTTCCTGAATACCAGGGACCTGAGAAGATTGTCATCAGGCGTTACAGTGACTTTGTTTGGTTACGTGATCGCCTCTTTGAAAAGTACAAGGGCATATTCATTCCTCCTCTTCCAGAGAAAAGTGCTGTAGGTAACACTTCTTCCGTAGTCTTTCTTGGTGGCTTAATAATAATATTTTGAAACCAGAATTCTATCAAAAAAATATATTGCAACTAGATGCTGTTATGTGAATGTCTTGTGCTCATGCTATTGCATGCTTTTATCTTCCTTTTTATATCATTTATCAGTAGAACAAGGGTTAACCATACTATATGTTGGATCTCTCCTGACTCTCCTCTGTGGTGGTGAAAGCAGCCTGATTGAGAAGACCACTATATTTTCTTATTTCTAAATCAACAGTCGATGCCATCTGTGATCTTCTTTATCTTATTATTTTTCCTGAGTCTTTTCTAAAAATGAAATCCAGATTTCTTGTTGAGATGAGAGTATTCACTGCATGAAATCAACTACTAAGATGTATAACTTAAATGCTATTGATTAATTGATTGATGTTTCAGCTGGTAATTGGTTCCATGTATTTCACAATGTGTACCTAAAAATGCATATGGCATGTCAGGCTGCAAATTTGACTCAGTGATTTGCGTAATGGAGGGGCCATTATTGGCGATTAATAGTTTTTGCTGATAAAACTCTTGGATGAGTCTTGTGTTCTTGTGTTGTGCTTATTGAAATGTTTAATAGGGACTTGAACTTGATATGTAGGTGCTGAATGTTGATCATGTACAATGCAACCCAAAATTCTATTTGGGCCTTACTTTTGTTTCTTTATTGTAGAAAAATTTCGTTTCAGTGCTGAATTTATTGAAATGAGACGTCAAGCATTGGATATATTTGTAAATAGGATAGCATCACATCATGAACTTCAGCAAAGTGAGGATCTGAGGACATTTTTACAGGCAGATGAAGAGGTGATGTCTCTTACTCAGTAGTAAAATTTGATGTTGTTGGCATTGTTGGACAATATTCTGGTGCTTGCTCCACTTGTGTTATTGCCTTTGTTTCTATTTTATTACAATTGCTGAACATATTGGAAAGTGTGGGATGTGAAGTGTGTGAGACATATGCTTCCTCGCCTTTGTATCTACGGTGTTTGGAAATGTTATAGTTGTTTCTGGCATATCTGACTTTGAACAGGGAAGGGGAAATCTAACTTCAATCTGATTCCTTGTGTTACATGCTGTGAAGACAATGGAGAGATTGAGGTTCCATGAGACCAGTATATTCAAGAAGACTGATTTCATGCAGATGTTCAAGGTAAGATATGTACAGATGGTATTAATGTGATGTTTCTCTTTTGAAAAGGTCTACATCTATTAAATGGAGTATAATGAAATTTCAATTCCCGCTGATTCCTCTACCCATAACTACAATCAAATATTTGTTTTTCCTCTTGCTAGCTGTAAACCAATATATGGGTGTCATAAAAAAAGAAAGGAATTATCTGAATAAAAAACTTGTATGTAATGATTTCAAATTCTTCTTACACTTAACTATCAGTTGATTCAAAGGAAAAGAGATAGTGGAGTGAGTGCTGGTGTAGCATTTTTTAAAAAAATTTAAGAAATGAGGCAAAGTATTGGGGTAGTGGAAGTGTTTCTTCTTTGGCTCAAGATCCAATTACATACATTGACAATCTATTTGAATTACAGTAAAAAGTGAATTGAAAGAATCAAAAGAATAATCTTGGATTAGAGTTCCAAAAAGGGATCAATGAAAGTTGCTACTGAGTTTCTGTTATTTATAGAGGACACTGGGTGAGATGAGTCATTAATGACTGTTTTATAAATTATCAAATCATGACACAAGATATGGAGACCCAAAGAGCAGGACAATGGACTATTAGATTTACCCAGTTTTCATATTGAGACTAGTCAATGATGAAGTTGCAATTGCATATTATGCAGTTCTGCCACTTCAGCTTTGTTTCAGTCTTGGCTTATCATTTCCTTTAATACAGATACAATGAATGTTACCAAGCCTTAGAGATTGTAATATCTTCTGTTAGAAACATTTGTTTTCACTAACCTAATAGATTGAGAACTCTGTACTGTGAGGTCCCTTATTTGTTTGTAATTGCTTTTGGAATTCCCAACAGGATGTTCAATCTAAAGTGAGTGATGTTGTCCTTGGGAAAGAGAAGCCAGTGGAAGAATCAGATCCTGAATATGAAAAGCTAAAGCATTACATCTTTGAGCTTGAGAACCACTTGGCTGAAGCTCAAAAACACGCATATCGTCTTGTCAAAAGGCATAGAGGTGATGATAATATTTAGGGTTTCAGTTTTGTGCCTATTATTGTCTTATGTCTGCCATCTTTTCTGCTTTGCCCTTCTGCTTTTCTTCTTTTATTCACCTTTCTGATATGGTCTAATGCATAATACAATTGTTATGCTACATGGTTGGTGCAGAGTTAGGGCAGACACTGTCTGAATTTGGGAAAGCGGTGAAACTTCTTGGTGCTTGTGATGCAAATGCACTTGGTAAGGCATTCTCCGAACTTGGGACAAAGTCAGAGACTTTATCAGTCAAGCTACAAAAGGAGGTATACTTTCGATAATTTGAGTGCTGGTGCCACATGTTATTTTACTGGTTCTTTGTGTATGCATGCTTGCATGTTTATCAATGGTTCACAGTACATTTATCTTAATATGACTATCTGTGATTTAGGCCCATCAACTTTTGATGAATTTTGAAGAACCCTTGAAAGACTATGTCCGTGCTGTGCAGTCCATCAAGGTATGTCTAATTTCTCTTTCACTTCTAATGACTTTCAAATCAAAGCAGGTTGGAAATGACGTCTGTTTTCTTTCCCTTGCCACATTTATCACAATATCTTCTGATATCCATCACACTTCCATTTCCTCTACCTCAAACACCCCCCAATTAAAAAAAAAAAAAAATCTAGCCCAAGGGAGGGAGGGGGGATTGGGCATGGTTTATATTTTAAGTGATTATCCTCTTTGTTTGACTTTTTGGAACAGGCAACTATAGCAGAGAGGGCGAATGCCTTCCGGAGACAATGTGAACTAGCTGAAACATTGAAGCTGAAGGAGATTAATCTGTATATTCTTGATTCTCAGTTTTTATTATTTTCATTATTTAGATTTAGTCTCCATCCATTTTGTTATTTTTTTGTAGAAAAGTCTCATTTACTTCTATATAAGTAAAGAGTATCTTGTCACTTATATATTTTATGATAAAAAAAGGTAATGTATAATGTCATGGTAGTGAGAGAAAATAACTTCTCTTTAAAGTAGAGGACATTAGTTTCCAGTACCCTTCCTATATTTAGTATTGAATATATAGAACCTTATCTATTACCTTAATACTATGATTGCAAGTAAATGAGCCTATTCCTACGAAAGATATTTTCCATTTTAACAAACAAAGCTTTAATGTCATTCTTTTTATCACATATATTCTTTATGAATGTGGTATCTTTAATGATTAGCCACATAAGGTCCCCCCCCCCCCCCCAAAAAAAAAAAAAGGGGGGGGGGGGTTAAAGACTTGCGTGCAACTATTCTCATCTGTGTCAATGTAAAAAAGTCTGCAGTCAGTCTATCTGGATAAAATATAATTTTGTCATCTAATCTCTAGATTTGTTAATTTTGTTGTCCGTTGGAATGCAGTGACAAACTCATGCTGACTCGATCTGAAAAAGTGGGAGAAGCTCAGCATGAATATAATCAGGTCAGTTTGCTTATTATGAGATATGTTGTATAAAATAAGAAATCGCAATATCACAGATAACCAATATGGTTGCTTGGACTGAGTTTACTGACATATTGATTTTGGTGTGCAGTTGAAGGCAGAGAGTGAGCAGGCCACAAGGACATTCGAGGCAATTGTGAAATTAATGAATGAAGAGATAGTTCGTTTTCAGGAACAGAAAACATTAGATATGGGGATTGCTTTCCATGAATTTGCCAAGGGTCAGGCACGGTTAGCAAATGGTATTGCAGATGCCTGGCGAAGTCTCCTTCCTAAACTGGAAGCACGTTCGCCCCCTTCATAGTGAACGCTCAAGAGTAGGAATGAAGATTATTTCACCCGTGTTTACAGGGACTAGTTTATGGCGGGGCAACTCTACTCTTGTAAAACTTCGACTTTCAGAGAGTTATCTCTGCTGTTTTGAATTTTGATGTTGTGAGAGATCTCGTCTTACCACCTTTGTTTTTTTGGGTACAAATTTAAAGGCAAGTAGAATGCTTGCTCAACTTTTTTTGGCTGTAAGGGTTATTCATCTTCAAAAGCTCATCCCCAGAACATTTGAGTCGCAAGACTAGAATCTCATCATTGGTGTGGTAAATATCTCGTCTCAGCTGGCACCGAGACGCCCAACCCTTCCCGCTGCTTGCTTTTCTTATTCCTATTTCTTTGTGAACTAATCACAACTACAACTATGGGCAAAACTGGGGATAAATTGTAAGGGGGCTTTGTTGGAAACTTCTATGAATTCATTTTAACTCCAAATTTTTTCTTCTTTTAAAAAAAAAATCTCAAAACATGAGGGTATTTTATAAATTGAGGGACTAAGTCCTCTCCACGCGGCTTCCCTCTTACGACAATCAAATTCAAATTCAGGAATGGTTCAACTTATATCTTCTGCTACATGTCAAAGAATTGAGACATTATAGTAATTTTCAAGAGATAAATTTCTAGTATTTTCAATAGTTATGATACGTATGCAATCTTAATTCTCGTATGGACCCTCAACAGACTCACACTTGTTGTAAATTCTTTGAGAACGTGTGAGAAATATTAATATTTTTAATTTTAATTCTATATTATTAATATTTTCAGTTTTGTTGTAGTACTGACCACTATACTTTGAATGATGCAAAAAGTGATTTTCTGAAGTAGCGCTAAAATTTTTGGTGCTTGGGATTTGAAATATTTCCAAGACATATGTGAGACAAGGAGACAACTAGAAAAATGTGATGACACAGAGCCTTGTGAGTAGATGTGTACTCTGAGCTGTGAATTGGAGTTTGAGAAGGATGTTTTTAAGCTGCCCTTCTGGGCACGGTAAACCATCCCTTCATTTTGTGAAATTTTTTTCCTATAAAATATTTATAATAATTTCATCTTTAAAGAAACAAAATTGAACAAATTAACTTTTATATGTACATTAATAGAAGATCAAGAGCGGACAAGTTCATATTTGATAAAAAATATTTTACAGAAATGTGAAAAATAAATTTTGGAAGTGCAAACAAAACAGAATTTACTCTTCAATTTAGGATTTTACTCGGCGGGCAGGCATAATTTATTCAGTTCACCTTAACTTAGGTACGTGGGTCCTCCTTAGAGCCCTTCCACCTCAAACTCGAACAAGGAATGGGGTGGCTGAAGCTGAGACAGCACAACTGTCATAACCATAACCATATCCACTATCCACTGGTTCACTTGATTGCAGCTATTCACCACAGTATCACGCCCAAAAATCTCGTTGTTGAATGCGGGAAAACTGATGGCGTTTGCTCTAAGGCAATTCCCATGTCCGATCCGACCCAGCTCCCTTGTTCCACTCTATTCCACCTCGCCCGTTTCCGGCTTCAGCATTTCCTACTACCAACGCTCCTTTATGCTCAGCAGCCGCAATCGCACGGTGGAGCTGAGCGGACTGCCAGTAGCGAAGGCCTCATCCGGGAACAGTGGCGCTGAAGATGATGATGGAGTATCTCTGGGTACAATGAAACTACCTTTGAATACTGACCTTCTAAGATTCGAATCCTTGCTTTTTCAGGTGTCTAATCTTTTGTATAGATGTTGCTAAACTTCATCGCTCATTCATAGACAATGATTATTGAAGAATTTTTGTTAATTTCCTTCATTATTGACTATTATCCATTTGCATGCCTTCGGTTGTATAGTGGGCAAACAGTCTTTGCCAGGGAGCCAATCTGCCGCTTCCTGTGCCTCTCAAGGTATGATCTTTCCTTATGCAAAGATATTCAGAATCTCTTTATAACGATGTATACAACACCACAAATGTTGTTCATGCTTATTATGATGTGAATGCCCATTAGGACTATCAGTTGCTTAATTCTAGTCTACTACTACTCTCACACTTGTATTTTTCTTCAGTTAAGTCTCACTTGCAGTTTTCAAATCTTTTCATTAAATCAATGGTGGAAATATGAGTTTAGATGTGAGGTGCTATTTGTGGTATGCAAATTCCATTTCTCTTTAAGCGAAAGCAAAAGTGACTAGCTCTTAATGAAAATTATTTTTCCACTGAAGGGACTTTGTGAGAGTTTGAGTTGTATCCTCTAATAGCCAATACAATATGATGTTTACCGAGTGCTTATTCAGAGCTTGTAATCTTCATTTCCTCTGAACAGGTGGACAAAATACCTGGCGGATGTAGATTAGGTTTTATCACCATCGGAGATGGGAAAACAGAAGTTCTCGTGTATATTGATTGCTTGGTTTTCCCAACGATTGATAATTCTGCTCCAATTTTCCGTGCCATAAGAAATGGTCCATTGAAAGACAAATCACCACCTGGTGAGCCCAGAATCATGAGAAGTCTTCTGCAAGCCCTTCAAAAGTCCGTTGAAATTGCAAGAGTTTGAACATTTTTCTCTTAAAATGTACTTGTAAAGTTTTGGTAATTATGTTATTCTCGCTGACTTGCATACTAAAAGAAGTTTTTTCACTATATCCCAATTCTCCTAGTTTTTAGCTCTGCCAGTTTACACTTTGTTATCTTGAATCCATAATAATTCATCTGACTAGGCAAATATAGTGGGAAAAAATGAGTCAGAAGTGTGGGTTAATGATAGGGAAAAGAATATAAATGAACTGTGATGGTATTTTTGTTGAGTCTCGATGTGTGGTACCAATTGCTGCTGCTTATCAGATGTCAATGGCCAGAATTATTAAGGTAGGAGATAGGTGCTGATGTTTCCTCATTATCAGCTTCAATGTCATTTTAGTTTGAAGGATGAACAATCAGAATCTGGGCAATGACTTTGAAGATCATCATAGTAGGTGATGTTTGGTTCCTCGCGATTCTCTTGCTATTTAATTTATTAATGCCTTTGTTTCTTACTCAAGTGCATGACTGGAAGGGGTGAGTGCCTTCCACGGGTTTCTATCATATCTGTAGTTCAGAATCCATTGTGGATATTCAAGCGCCTGTCTGTGTTAAGGGACATAAACAGAACAATGAATGATGTACATTCCACAGTTCTATCTGATGTACCAGCTTCGGCAAGATCAAAACATGCCTTTAATGGTCTGTCGAAACTGAAATTTTATCATTAGCTGATAAAAATTTGAGGTACCTAGATAAAATGATTCTTTACCAGCAGAGAAAAAAAAGTGGGCTTAGCGGAGATTCCTTTGTAAATGCAGGGGCTAATAATATGGTGATGATGACAAATAGCCAACCCTGACTCTGCCAGAAGAGATCCTACAGCAATAACAGCAACTAAGCCTGATCCCATTAGATAGAGTCAGCTTCATGGATTATCCAGATGCCATTGTGCTCTTTCAAAGAACTCTAGAAGAAATCATAACTGGTAAGAGATTGGGATATTTGTCAGTCCTTCTGCTGCATCCGTGCTGAAATTAGAGTTTCCTCTCTAGTTTCTTGTTGAGGAAGTGATCGAAAATGGTAGCTGATGAACATATGGAAGAAAATTTGAATTCCTGCTTGTCCTTTGCATGAAGAAAACCGGAAATTGTCTATCTGGGTGGTCAAATAAGGCAGAAATTACTCTTGATAGAAGTTGCTTCGGCAATTTAGGAATGTAGTTTACCGCACTGAAAATAATGAGATCAATAAGATGTTCCGTGTTCCTAATATGGAATATGTGAAATTAAGCCACAAATGTAAGAAAACTTAAGCATAGGCCTGGCCCTGACTACTGAGTCATGATATATTGACCCTCTTCATTGAGTCTCTCTCTCTTTTAAACTACTGTGCATGTATAATTTTTTCCCCATTTGTAAAGATAGGTACTCTAATATATCAACTCCTAAACATATAAACTTATAGACTCAAATGTAAAATGTTATAAATTGGTAATTATGACCGCTGGATAGGTAAATATGTTCGGATTTGGTCAAGACTTGGAAAAAAAAAATAAGTATGTTATAGAGGGCCTATGACTGATTTGGAATTAATCTAACTTGTGTATTATTTTTCTTTATTTTCTTAAATTTAGAGGCATTTTGATAATTTTAATATAGTTCCAGAATTGAAAAGAGTTTAAAAAGCTTATAGTTGTGATTTTTGCATTTTTATTTTTGTATTGGTGCGTTTTGGTGCTAACTGGACACCTGAAGTATTGTAAAAAGAACTTGTGACAATTTGAAAAAAGTATATATAGTATATCTACTCTTATCAGGAAGGTTTTTACTTAAAATACTCTTTAAGAGAGTAGAGTATAAGTTTATACACTTGAAATGCTCTTCCAGAAGGGTACTTTGACATTGAGTTAGAAACTTGAGTGTGTAAACTTGTAATCATCTTTTACATACTTAAAATTATTAAACTAAGAGAATAGCGTCTTTATCCTTATCCAAATTGTCCTTTTTTAAGCTTGTTATGCTTGGAGGTTTTATGTGTAAGATAATCTTGAGAATCAATATGAGTGGATGGTCATTCCCTACACATACAAAACTATGGAATGAGACATAAATTAAGAGAACAAAATACCCCTTTCTTTATTCAAATTGTCCTTTTTTAGGCTTATTATGCTCAAAGGTTCTATGTGTGAAACAATGTTGCAAATGGGTATGTGTGGGTGTTTAGGTGACATTCGGTAGATACTTGTGAACATGTTGTACATAGAATTTTATTATATGGGCAATAAATCTTCAATATCCTGTTATCTTTACCAAACATATCATAAGAGAGTTTTAATGGGAATATTAGCATGTTTTCCAAAAATAGCAAGTATGTATCGCATAATTTCAACTAGAGAGCTACTAACATATGATATTTGGTATTAAAGCTCTTTTAAATGCAGCTTGTTTGATACTATATAAGGGACGTATGAAGTAATTATTCTTAAACTTGGAGGAGTCGTTGTTAAAGACTTAACTAGAGGGTGTAAGAGATTAAATTAGTCTAATAAGTTAGCGTGTAGGGGGATGATGCATTTGAATGATCGTGGATTGGTGCATTGAACGCAAACATTTGTGCTAAAGGGCTTGGTTGTGTGTGCGAAACATTGGTTATACGCTTATTCATAACAATGGTATTGGAGGATGCAAACCACCATTTAAAAGGATGAGTGAATTAACAGTCAATCTAATAGGAAAGGTTTTGGTCTTAGCAGAGGGTTTGACCATTTCCTAAAGGATTAGCGTTTAGATTAGTAAAGCCAGAGGGCGAAACCTTTGGTTGTGTAGAAATGCATGGCCATAATTAAAAGGTATGAGCAGATTGCTTTAACAGAAGTAATCCAAAATCATGTTAAGAAAGTTCAGAAGGATCAATTGGCGTTGTTTAAAGGAGTATAGCTAAAAAGCATAGTGAAAATTTAATAGGATTAATGTAATATACACAATTTGTGGGTTGATAAAGTGCACACAATCTCCTATAAGATTTTTTGATGTAATAGGCTAGGTTACATGATTGCTTTTCAAAGTGGCAACAATAACTTAGAAGAGGGGTAGCAAACTAGCATTACATAGTCATAAAGTTAAAAAACTTTGTGGCAATAACCATTAGTTTATGTTTGCTTATGCATAAGCAAAGTGAACAGACAAAGTGAAACTCAAGTTAGAGTAAAGGATGTTTTATGTTCAACTCTTCTCAAGATGTTAAAGTAAGGAAGCTATTAGAGGATACACTTAAAGAAGTCATTGAAGGATGCACAAAAAAGGAGTCATAAGAACCATAATACTAGAGCACATTAACTTTGAGTAGGCTATGGTGACCTATGAAATGCTAAAAGAGTATCGATTTAGAAAAGATCAGATGATTCAATTGAGTATGAAAGTGGCTTTGTGAAGTGTTATGAATTGATCAAAAGCAATATAAGTAAACTTGGGAGCAAGGTTATAGGGTCTATGCATGGATCAAGTGTAAATCTTGACTCTCGTACTGGTGCAATGGAACATTAGATGTAAGATGCTTAGGTAGTTTAGATTATTAAGTATTGCTTATGAGTTATAGTGTTAACACGCATTTTTTTGCTATAGAAGTAGCATTTGTGCGAACTATAGAAGTAATAAACATAAAGTTGTAGAAGTAACTACTTGTTGGACCAGTTATAGAGGTAATGAGTTTAGGAAAGTTAGTAAGAAAGTGACACTAAAGGGTGTTCAAATACTTTGAAAAAAGGTTATAGAAATAGCCTTTTGAGAAATTTGTGAAGAATAAATTTGGCTAAGAGGATATTGGTGTTGCAAAAATGATAACCTAATTTTGAGATGAAGGAACTTTCATAATGTTTAAAGAGGTAGCCCTTTGAGAAAGGAGACTATCGAGGTAACTTTTTAAGAAATTTGTGAAGGATGTATTTGGTCAAAAGGATATAGGTATTGTAGAGGTGATAACCTAACTTTAAGATGGAAGAACTTTCATAGTGTTCAAAAAGATAGGCATGGGTGATTAAGATAGTAATTTAGAGGAGTAAGCTAAAGACCAATTATGAAGCTATGTTAGATTAAGGCGTCAATGAAAGCATTAATGTTTGAAGTGAGGGAGAATGTCGCAAGCTGACAATTGTGATAGTTTGATAGACAAAAGTGCTTGAATTTGATTGAAACTTGGTGGAAAAATCAAGCATATAATATATGGCTTGTAACTAAAATTTTGAATCAATTCGACTTGCATACTATTTTTTTTCAATTTTCTCAAGTTTTAGGTATTTTAATAATTTTGACCTGTTTCAAAATTTCAGAGGAATTTAGAAAGCTTATATTTGTGATTGTCATGCTTTTATCTTTATGTTAGTGCATTTTTTGTGTAAATTGAACACTTGAGTCATTGCAAAAAGGGTTTATGGCAACTTAGAAAAATTATGTTTATTTATCAAAAGGACTTTTGTTTAAAATACTCTTTAAGAAGGCGAAATATTAGGAAGGTTCGGTAGGACACTTTGACATTGAGTTAAGGATATAAGTGTGTTAATTTATAGTTATCCTCTACACTATTGAATAAAACATAAATTAAGTGAATGAAGTGTCTCTTTCTTTATTCAAAGTATCTCTTTTTTAAACCTATTGTACTTGGAGGTTCTATGTGTGGAATGATCTTACAGATTAGTATGCATAAATGTGTCGATGACATTCGGTAGAGGCTTGTGGACATGTTGTATACAGAATTTTACTGCATGAACAATAAGTTTTCGATATCTTGTTATCTTTACCAATTATGCCACGAGAGAGTTTTATTAGGAAGGTTGATATACATGCGAAGTATGACAAGTATGTATCACATGATTTCGGTTAGAGAATTATTGACTCTTGACACATTGATTATTGAGTCATGATATAATGATCCTTCTCATTGGATCTCCCTCTTTTAAACTATGCATATATAAATTTGTTTCCATTTGTAAAGGTAGGTACTCTAATATATCAATTCTTAAATATATATACTCAAATATGAAATGTTATAAGGAAAATTTTAATATAAATTATGAGCAAATAAAGAATTTTATTCTAAAAAGGGAGATATATATGAAATTAAAAAAAAGTAAGACTTGCTTTTAAGTATATTTTTGTTAGTAAAGTAAAACTCTTTATTATTATTATTTTTGGTTAAAACCATTCGATATTCGGTAGGCAACATTGGATCTCCGACTAATCCAGATTCGAGTCGGGAGGGAACTCTTTATTTACTTACAGGGTCTATTTGGTTTAGGAAAAAATAAAATTTTTAGAAAATGCTTTCTTAAAAAAATATATTTTTAGAAAATGAATTAATTTTCTATTATTTGGTGCTTAAAAAAAATATTTTTTGATGTTTGATATATAAAGAAAAATTAATTTCTTCTAATTTTTTTTAAATATATTCAATTTTATGAAAATAATTTTGTAATAAATATATACTCATAAAAATATATTTTTATATTTACTTACATTAAATATGAAGGTAAATATTTACATTTTTATTAATAAAAAATGTTACATTTTGAAAAATAACTTTAAAAATATATTTTTAAAAAAATTACAGCATATTTTTATTAATATAATTTTATGATCAAAATTATTAATTTTGACTATTAGAAAAAAAGTGACACTCATGTCTTAACACTTATACAATTTTATTAAAAAAATAAAGATTTTAAATTCAAAATAAAAAATTATGAAAAATTGCATGATTTTTTTAATATTGTACCCAAATAACATTATTTCTAAACAATTTAATAATTTTGAGTAACATAACACCGATTAATTATCAAGAAAAATTTACACATGTTATAAGTTGATTTTTTGAAAATAATATATTTTTGTAATATTATTATTTCTAATGTAAAGATCAGATAGATATATAAAATTAATACTTCTTATTAAAGGTAATAAAAAGGAATTAAGAATTAAAATAGTATCAAGTTGCAGTTGGACTTGAATGCCAACAAAGCGAAAAGTAGAGATGGGTGGCTTCAGGCATGAGACAAAAGCAACTGCGTGAGAAAATAAATTCCGTTTCGTAAATTTGGAAGTTGCTTTTCAAAAAATTAGTGTAATTTTCTGATTGACTGAATTTTAATTTCTCATTAACTAACTTTTTTGAATGTACAAACATAAGAAAATTAGAAAACAAATTCCAAAAAACTGTTTTTCTAACAAACAAACAGACCCATAGTGTAGATTAGAATCTATATAATAATTATAATATATTTAGCAATAATATCAAATTTTAAAGGGGAAAATACAATTTACTCCCCAAACTTTCATCCAGTGACAAAATTTGTACACAAACTTCAAAATGTAACATATTACCCCTTTAAAATTTAAAAAAAAATTGAAATTGTTATATCTTCAATTAAAAAAATAGAACTGGATATAAGAACATCACGTGTGCCCTCACCTCTCCATTTAATAAGAGAATTTTGCAGAAGACATTTACCAAAGCACTCATAGAAGCAAGCTTCTACCATTTTCATTTGATTCTTGAATTGAATTAAAGCAAGACTTTTTGGAATAGAGGGGAATGAAAAGAGCTACTTCCCAATGTTGTAGCATTCTAAATGTGGATTTCGGTGACATAAGAGAACGTCTCTATCTTTATGGTGCACTTTGACAAGAATGGCATGGACAAATCAAAACTTTAGGAGGAGATACTACAGAATCTAACTTATTAAAAGCTCCTTTACCCTTATTCTTTGCTCACAAGAACCAGTTGTTGGTGTTTTAGAGCTTTTAACTTAATCTGTATTTTTAGTCACTCACTATCTTTGTTTGTAAGATGAATTTTCATTAATGGTTCCAATGATTCTTGGGTTGTTGTTTCCTTTACTTTGTATATGTGTTGATCATTGGAGCTTTTCCAATAGCTCTCGCTTTACAATTTGCTGTTGTTGGTGAGTACATGGGCACCCAGAGATCCACTCAAAAGAGAATAATAACCATGCTGCCCTGGCTTGGCCAAAAAAGTTACAGCCAAGCAGCTGCTAGCAGATCGATACTCTTCTTAGCGTAGAATTACTAACTTGCGCATCTTGTGGATAGCTGTGGTTTGATGCCAACATTCAGCAATAATAAGATTCTCGTATTGTTGTCCTCTAGCACAATATTAGTTGCCACTTTACTTATTGCTCTGATACTGTGAGTTTGGTGATTGAGTAGAGCCAAGGTGAGTCAATTGGCTAATGTGAACATGTGGTGGTATGTGGCTGGGTGATGGAGGATGACTTGCTATAATATCTCGATTGTAAAATGCAAACATTATAACAATATGGGATGGAGCATTCTTCTTTTCTGATAGCCTAACATATGTTTGGGTATAATGGAAAAGAAATAATACTGTAGGTTTGCTTGTCTTAACATTGAGACTAATGGTTTCAACTTTTTTAAAACTTCAAAGAGGTAATGTGTTACATTTTAAAGTTTGTGTATGAATTTTGTTATTGGGTAAAAATTTAGGGAGGTAAATTGTATTTTCCCCATTCAAAACTTGGTTCGCACAAAGCAAATCGTTTAGGACTTAACTCATGCTTTAAAGCTTAGTCGATGAGATCGTCGTTTTCTACGTGACGATAGGTTGACTTGAGGGATGGAACGTCCATCTTTCAGTCGGGACGAGACATTTTCACCTTTTGAATCGGGTATTTTCCCACATGACAAGTAATTTTTTTGGGTGACGAGGGGTAAAATGGCCTTTTTATTACCCTCAACGTGTACTGAGGAACTGGTTTTAGGTGCCAATTCCCAGCTTCCACCATAAAGCCTTTTCTGTCAAACCCGAACAACTCCTTCCCATTATCCCATGAGAGCATAAGAAAATGCCTAATTCCTCTCTTTGCTCTCCTTTCCTTCCCTCAACAACCCTTTCTTATCGTCACTCCTCAAAAACCTTAATTTTCTGTAGCTTATCACAAAGAAACACCAAACAGCTCGCCTTTTCCAGAGGCCGCTACCTTCAAACTCGAATTGCCTGCTCTTCTTCCAAGGATGCCGCCTCCAGTGACAACACCCCCAGGTTGTTTTCTTTCAAATCCTAGGTTCTGTTGCTTCTTTTTCCCTTCGATTTTATCGAGATATGAATTTTGCAATCGGTTTGAGCATAGCTTACTCTATCTCTCTCTCTCTTCTCATTTTATTTTATTTTTTGGGTCATCAGCAAATTTTGCATTATTGAGGGGCCAGAAACAGTTCAGGATTTTGTTCAAATGCAGCTGGAGGAAATTCAAGACAACATAAAGAGCAGGCGCAGTAGAATTTTTCTTCTTATGGAAGAGGTAAGCTCATGCTGACACTGCACCACAACTTGCTGACTATACTGCGTTTGTGGAATTGTCTGGAAGAGAATTTCCCTAGTTTTGAATGCTTGCTCGCAGGTAAGGAGATTACGTGTACAGCAACGCATAAAAAGTATAAAAGCTGTGGATGAGGGTGCGGGGGAAGAGACGAATGAGATGCCTGAAATTTCATCTTCAATTCCATTCCTTCCTAATGTGGTGAGCCCCATATTTGCTAATTAATTTGCTTGTGGATTGGTGGATCATGAAGAAGCTGTTGCGGAGCAATTCCATATAAAAGTATCCAATTACTTATTAGATCAGGTTGAACTCGAGGAATTTAGCATTTTACATTTTGACTAACTTTGTGACTTTACTCTTGTACAGACACCAAAGATCTTGAGGAAGCTTTATCTCACAAGCTTATCATTCATATCTGCTGTAATTGTATTTGGTGGGCTCGTTGCGCCAACGGTAACTTTATTGAATTTAGATGCCTAATTTCTCCGTCTCCTCATTGTTAAATATACTACTTTACTTTAACAGATCTATGATTGGATTATATTTATTCCCCCTAGTTGTTTTATCTTAATACATGCTTTACAACTGTTATAATTAGGAAGGGGTCAATATGTTCAGATGCGAAGTGGTGTAGACTGTTGCCTTTAGTCTGTGACTTTTGTTCTTCGCAGCTTTCATCTAAGGATTATCTTTCCTATAATAATTTGGAACTGATTTCAAGTTACCTCCTATTATACCCTATACATTTTAATCATCAGCTGTATACGGGATTTGGCCAATGGATGCATTTTCCACAGCTGGTCTGATAAAAGTAATTATGTCATTTAATGGGATCTTATATTGCTTTGTGCCTTCCTAGCATTATGGATTTGACTATTTAAGCATGTATCCTTTTCAATCCGCCATCATCATCTATATTGATTTCAATAGTGTAAAACTATTGCTATTTGCAGTTGGAATTAAAATTAGGTTTAGGTGGCACTTCCTATGAAGATTTCATAAGAAGCATGCATTTGCCTTTGCAATTAAGGTATCGCTGTGCTTTGCCGTTACTAATTCAAGATTGTCTTTGTAGCATTTATTGATGCATATCAAGTTTGTTTAACAGATGTATCTGCTTTTAATGTTTGCTTTGCAAATTCAGTCAAGTTGATCCAATTGTGGCATCATTTTCTGGTGGGGCAGTAGGTGTGATTTCAGTACTGATGTTAATTGAGGCTAATAATGTTGAGCAACAAGAGAAAAGAAGGTGCAAGTATTGCCATGGAACTGGTATGTACCAAAATTCTGTTGATTGAACTCAGTCACGCATGCCACTGTTTCTGGAATTTTATTGTTTGCTACATTGAGATATTTAGTAGTTGTGATATGATAGAACCTGTTAATTGTGCTGTATCATTTTACAGTAAATAATTATATGCATTGCCCTTAATTGTTAGAATATCCTTGCATTAAATTTGCGGCAAAATGTAGAATGCTGAATAAAGGTTGGTTCTGTCAACTTCTAATGAGGATTTGCGACCAGGATCACTCATAAAGAAAAGTATTCAATTCATATTACATTTACATCTAATTTACATTTCTGTCGTCTTTCATTTGAAATAGAAGGTATTCTTGATTACCTGTAATTTTATGGATAGGATACTTGGCCTGTGCCCGCTGTTCTGCAAGTGGTGTTTGCTTGAACATTAATCCGATCTCGGTAAACATTGCAACTGATAGACCTCTGCAAGTGCCTAAAACTACAAGGTGTCCAAATTGCTCTGGTGCAGGAAAGGTAGAAAATGTTGGCTGGCTAGTTACCAACCTCCTCTACAACCAAAATTAGAAAGAAAAAATTGAACGTTGATTGCATGCATATGATTTAATTAGCACAAGTGTGATTCATGCCATTGATTAATTATGTGTTGTTAGTAGTCATAACTAATTGTGTTAAATGTTTTTCAGGTTATGTGTCCAACATGCCTTTGCACTGGAATGATGATGGCAAGTGAACATGACCTGCGAATTGATCCATTTGACTAAAACAAAAATTGTGGACTTGTTCTTTTACTGATCTACTTGTACTCCAAGATTCCACAAGTTGTTTTCTTGCAAAGTTCAAGTCTCTCTCAGACCACATCGAAATGCTATATACCTGATATATAGGGAAAATTGAAGTTAAGATCTGTAATAATACTTTATTAGTTGACAATTGTATGAATTTGATTGTCCTTAAGACAAGGCTATAATTCATTTTTAATAATGTTGATAGTTGATGGGTTTTGTCAAAACCCATTCGATAGTGTTGTGTTGCTGCAATGTGATTGGGACAATATAATATTTTGTGCCATATATAAGCATCTGACAGTTTGGCCGAGTGGTCTAAGGCGCCAGATTTAGGCTCTGGTCCGAAAGGGCGTGGGTTCAAATCCCACAGCTGTCATTAATGATATGTATATATATATACATACATTTTTGTGCCACGCAAGTGGTTATGTGAAATGATTTTTTTAATCTTGTTTATAAATGATGTGTATATATATATACATACATTTTTGTGCCACGCAAGTGGTTATGTGAAATGATTTTTTTAATCTTGTTTATAAATGATGTTACAAAACCAAGTAATAGTTTGACTGAGTGGTATGGCGCACCAAATTTAGACTGATCCAAAAAGGCCGGATTTAAATCAAAGTCATATTAATATGTTTTTCTCCTCCTCATACAAATAGTTATGTGAAATAATGTTTTAACCTTGTTTATAAACTATGTTTACGAAAGTGGATGATTCAAGATTAGCATATGAATGAATGAAATTTTTTTATAATAATAAAAAATAATCAATTGAAGTTAATTTTTTTGCAATATAATAATACAATGTGATAAGAAGATGGAAGATAAACGTAAGTTTTTAGATGATATGCTGAAATTGAATTGTTAAAATCATGTTTTGAAAGTGGATGATTTGAGATTAGCATATTAATGAATGGAAGTTTTTGTAATAATAACAATCGAAAACAATCAATTGAAGGTAATTTTTCTGCAAACTTGGCAGTAAAATATGATAGGAGGATAGAGGATGACTTTAAGGTGCTACATAAGTTTCCAAATGATATATTGAAATTGATTTGTCACGAAAGATGATTAAACTAGGCATTTTGATTTGAATCTCATAAAAAGTAGTAGAAAGGAGAAGTTCCATAATTTTACCAGGCAAGATATTATTAGAATGTTAAGGTTATCAATAAAGATTTACTCGTAAGTTATTGTTAAATTAGATTGCATTGAGATATAGCAATTTAATTAACTTCTAAACATTAGGAATCTTTTTGAGAAGGATTATTCACCAAGCAGGATGATTAGTAGTGAGGAGGATTTAAACTTGTAATTAAGATAAGTTATAATAATTTCATTCAAATCTTGATACTAATTGAGTGAAATCAACCATTGTACACTTGAGATTATTTTAATTTTTTTTCCTTGTCTGGGCTTGTAGCCCTTGTTTCCATAAAAAACAAAAACAGAACTAGCCCTTTTTGCTCTTATTCATCAGTTACTACCTCCAGAAATTTGAGCACGAAAATGGAGCCCATTGGAAGCCCAATGTGGGTTAAATCGGGTCGGAGCGAATCTCGGGTCTATCTTCCTCTCCAGACAAAGAAATGGTTGAAACCCTAGAAGGTGGAGAGTATAAAATGATTTGACCGTTAATTCAGAGAGAAACCGTTTGATACATACGGCACCAAGGAGAAGAGGAGACGAGATGCAGATATTCGTCAAAACATTAACTGGCAAGACCATCACTCTCGAGGTCGAGAGCAGCGACACCATTGACAATGTCAAAGCTAAGATTCAAGACAAGGAAGGTATTTTAATCTATTCATTTGTATTTATATCCGTCTTTCTGGTTCTGTCTCCTATTCTGACTTTCTTCAAATTCACAAAATTCAGTTCAAGCTTAGTTACTGTTTCTGTTTGCAAAAGCTGCGTTGCTCTTTTTGTTTGTTTTCATTTGCCATGTTTTCTAAGCAATCAAATTGTCCTCTTGCAGCTTTTGGGCTCAAATTGTAGTCAATATGGCTAACAACTTAGTTTCAATTGAACAGGCATCCCTCCGGATCAGCAGCGTTTGATATTCGCTGGGAAGCAGCTCGAAGATGGTCGTACCTTAGCGGACTACAACATTCAAAAGGGTCAGTTACATTTTTTTTCTGATAATGCATTTTAGTCCTTTTTGTAAAATTTTACTTCGGTTTTGCTAAAAACCTGGTTGTGGTCTATTTATGTTACTTATGTAAGTTCCCTGCAGAGTCGACGCTTCATCTCGTGCTGAGACTTCGTGGGGGTATCATTGAGCCCTCTTTGATGGCTTTGGCTCGCAAATACAATCAGGACAAGACTATCTGCCGCAAGTATGCTTCATCTTCCTCCCAAACTTTTGCTTATGTTTTTGTTTGACATGCGATAAAGGAATTAATAATTATTGATATTGTGGTTGCTCTTTTTTGGGTAACTACTATTTGGTATCAGTATATCAGAATACGCATTGCATTCATGTTCTGTAGTTGCATTTTGTTGGTGTTATTTATGTATGTCTTGGTTGCTTGTTCCTTTGTCTCTGTCAAATGTTTGGAGGAATTGTGTTCTGAAGGTAGTTGGTTGGTCTGTTTTTCCTTGTATTTGAGTTGATTTTAGAGCAATTTGATTCTTTGGGAGGGAAGAAGTAGATATAGTCTTTTTTGCAGTGAAATGCAAAAGAGGTTATGCTTGTTCCCAATATTGACTTCCATCTCTAACTTTGTCAACCGAGTTCATTTACTTGCAGTTGATTTTCACGGGTGGTATATTATATCATTGTTGTTGTTGATAACTTTGGATTGTTTCTATTCTATATGGGATATTAACACTAAAGTCTTGGGATCAAGGAGGGTGGTGTCATTTTTTTTTTTTTGGGGAGGGGGTAATAATGCTTTTTTCTTATTTAATTTTTTCCATACACCTTTGATATGGAGATGTTGTTTATCAATGATTGTGCTGTTTGTGGGAGTTTTTTTGTTAAATTTTAATGTCATTACAATCGAATGATTTGGCTTTTAGTTGCTATTTGTGTAGCCTTACAACAACTATCAGTATTTTACTATATGCTAGTTAATGGAACTAAGTTGAACTCTCTTGTGCCAGTAAAGTACTAAAGAGAGCATCCTAGTTCCTATATTAATCTCCATGGTCTCTTTGTCAACTGAAGTCCTATCCTATACTTACAGTTGATCTTCATTCCTGACATGGAACACCTTCAATTGATTACATTTCATAGAAATAAATTGAAGGCATGTGCTTTCACATGTTGCTTTTGCCTCTTGGAACAACTGGTGATTGATGTAAGGAAAAACAACAGGCCTGAGATGGTTGTATGGAACAGCCAACTTCATGTGTTGATTTCATTTGATAGCAATCTCTATAGGTGGTTCATACTTTCAAACGTTCTTCCTTGTAGTGGAATTGTCAATGTGTTGACACGTGCATGTTTTATATTTCTTATTTTTGCTTTGTGTTAAGCTGAAACCTCAAAATGCATTTCACCTTAGTTATCAGTAGTGGCTGAATTCCATCACGTCATTTGTAATTGACTTTCACATTATTTTTTGCTAGATGCTATGCTCGTTTACATCCCAGGGCTGTAAACTGCCGGAAGAAAAAATGTGGTCACAGCAATCAGGTACGTATAGATGTTTATCTATGCCACTCAGGTTCCATTTTATACAATAGACTTGTTTAATTTATACTTTATTTTGACGATTGTTTGATGGTTAAAAGCCCTGCAGCACTTGAGACCTTGTTTATTTCTTGCAGTTGAGGCCAAAGAAGAAGATCAAGTAAATTCCTATTGATACATTATTGGTGGTGAAGTGGCACAATGATATTTGGACTGAGAATTAGTTGTTGATTTGCATCAATACTACTTTTTTTTTCCTCTGGAGTTAAAATGGTCCTGAAATTCATTTTGGTAGCATTCAGTTGTTGTATGATGGTGACAATATGATCTCTTTCATGCTCTTGCCTTCGTCTGTTGGCACTTGGCATACCTCTTTCCTCTTTTCCTGTGGCCCAATGTTTGGTTATAATGCTGGACATCTTGCAGTTTAAATGCCTTATCTTAGGTTTCTTGAATCCTAGAGTTTTCACACCTAAAAGGAGGTTACCCAATTGAGATAAACTATCATTTAGCCGGGCACTAGAGTTTATAATTGTTTTGCAATGGATAAATACGTATTCGATGATTGTATTTTTTCATCAACTTTGGCTGACAGGAGCTCTGTAGTTTCTATTAAGCTAAGTGTATACCCAATTGATTACAAATGGTCTATTCGCGGAACTTACTTAATCGACTGTCCTGAACTGCTTCGCATCCATTGCACATAAAGGATGTGAGATTTATCTGCTTTGCGCGTGGATGAGTGGAGCGCGAGTTTAGCGGTGCTCTTTGTTCATGATTTTCAATGATGAGAAATTCTGGATATGTAATTTATGTATTTATTATTAATAAAAAATTGAAATGAACTTTAGGAGTAGTGGAAAATAAATTGTTTTAAATTTGATTGATAATAACAAAGTGATAAATTTTTATTAATGGTAGTGGATATATAAGTTGTGAGCTTACGAGAGACAATCATCCTCTATGATTGCAAAATTGTTAGTTGTTTGCATGTTATCCTTAAATTGTTGAAGAAAGTATGGATAACGAATCATTTTGGCAAGCCTAAAGCAACTTTCATAGTTGGGCGGGACAGTTGCTAACATTGATAAGAATAAATATATCCCGGTGGATGATGTGGTATCTTAGGATTTTAAATTAATAAATGTTGAAATTATTAAATTGAAAATATTCAATTATTATTATTTATTTTTAAATGAATGTGATTAAATAATTTTATTTTAATAATTTTTGAGATTGTTATATCATTTTAAATTTTAAAATATTTTAAAAGATTATAGAATTTACCATATTCTCTTACAATTAACAGATTTACAAGTGGCAGATGCTAGTTAGAGAATGGATAGACATGTAACTCTTTTACATGTTAAAATGAATTTTTTTTAGCCAAGAACCTTTAATTTAAGTTGATATAATAAATGTTAAAAGCGTTAGATTGGAAATATTTAATTATTATTAATTACTTTTTAATGAATTTAATCAAATAATTTTATTCTAATAATTTTTGACATCCTTACATTATTTTAAAATTTGAAATCCCTAACAAATTGTAGAATTTACTATATCCTCTTACAATTAGTAAATTTACAAGTAGCGGATGTCAACAATAAAATAGATAGACATGTATCTCTTTTACATGTTAAAATGAGTTTTTTTTTTTAAGTTGATATGATAAATGTTTGAATTGTTAGATTGGAAATATATAATTATTTCTATTTATTTTTTAATAGACATGATTAAATAATTTTATTTTAATAATTTTTAAGATTATCACATCATCCTAAATTTTGAAATCCTCAAGGGACTATAAAATTTACCGTATCCTTTTATAATTAGCAAATTTACAAGTAGCATATGCCAACTACAAAATGAATAAATATGTAACTTTTTACATGTTAAAATGAATTTTTTTATTTTTAGCTAAGAACTTTTAATTCACATGGTATTTAATATTTTTTTGACAATTTTGTATCTTCCACTGTATGCGAGGTTTGATCTTTAATTTTTACATGTATGCACTTAATGAATTAATCACTTTATCATTTATTATAAAATAATATTTTTTTGTGATTTGGAATTGACCGCTCTATCAAAACTTAACCCATGCTTAGCTAAGTATAAAGGAAACAAGAGTGGAAGAAAATTTTTAATTTGAAAATTTCTTTTGCTTGAATAGGTGGAAAATAGAAAGAAAATATATCAAAATTTATTAAAATTTTAAAACTTTTTCTTATTCACCTTTTCTTCTCTAACTAACTTTTAATTTTCTTTCTTTCTTTTCTTTCCATTTTCTTCCAAAATCAAGCATAGGATTAGAGGTCAATTGAGTTGTGCATTTAATGTAAAGAAGTGCCTCCATTAAATTACAACCCTCAACAATAATGCATTTTTATTTTCACCATTTAAGCCAATATCAATGGAGGGTTTCTCAACTAATGAAACCTTGGCCATGAATTACGTGAGCTTGCCTTTAATTTAAGTAATTGCCAAAACTTTAAGATGGACAAGATAATAAATATGTAATTAAAATCGGTGAAATTTAAGTATTGGATCAGTTAATAAATGAATTGGACTACTTACACAGGTTCATTGGATATTTATTTTGGGAGTATTTAACGATGTAATTAAAATTGGTGAAGTTTAACTCAAGTTCTAGAAGATGTTTAAGGATATCTTTGTCTGGAACTCTCATTCAAAATATTTAGATACTTTACGTACAAAAATCGGAAGTCTAGAATTATCTTACAAAAATATTAATTCTATGATAGATTATATAATGAAGACTAATTGTGTAAAAGGTCCTCGAGTTGTATAAACAGGGGTCCTCTCCCCTATTTGTAAAAGTAATTTGAATTCTAAGCCCGCCCATGTTTTCCAGAAAATATTATTTTACTGGAAAATTTTATTTCTCCATATATAAATGAATAAACATTATATGCAATCATATTTTATGATTAAAAATATAATATTTAGAGTTATGATAATAGAAAAAATAATTTTTTCTTTAAAAAATTATCTTTTATCAAATTT
Source organism: Sindora glabra (assembly GCA_020226215.1). Classification (NCBI taxonomy): domain Eukaryota; kingdom Viridiplantae; phylum Streptophyta; class Magnoliopsida; order Fabales; family Fabaceae; genus Sindora; species Sindora glabra. Next base: position 61,271,178 of record CM035233.1, read on the forward strand.
TTTATATTTAATATTGAATATTTAAATTATTTTTATTATTTTAATATTTTATAATTTTATTTTTACAAAAATATTATAAATATTTATTCATCACCACCACCACCAGTTCACATATGATATACTTAAAACTCAAGAGTATTGAATTCTTTAAAAAATTAAAAAATATTATTATTTTATTTAGAATAATTTTAGTGTTTAGGATTTAGGATTTAAAATAAGCAAAAGGAATAACATTTCTCTAAATAAAATACAAAGAGAATAAAGATATTCTCAATCATATTTTCTTATCTGAATCAAACGGTCCTGAATGTTTATAATATGTATGACATATAAACTTTTTAAGAAAATTAATCGAAAACAAAACGTGGAAGTCCACTAAAATGAAGAAGTAAAATTGGATTTGCCTTGCTATTTGCAGTTTGTCACGAGGTGTTTAAGATCAATCCGCTTTAGTGGAGACCACACGACGGGCATAAACACTTTAAGCCCCTAAATTCAACACATCATTTGATGTAGACGATGGCAGGTAATTGGCAGTACTCAATGCAGGTATGTGGTGGTAAGGCTTGGTAAAAGGAAAAATAAAATAATCTCCCTTTCTGTCCTTTTTTTAAAAAAATAATTAATCGAGTGATTAAATTATTAAATTTATATATATAAAATTAGAAAGAACGAATCTTGAATTTAAAAAAAAGATGAATTTTTTTAAAAAAATATTCAATATTATTTGAAGCAAAAATCCTTGGTATAAAATAATCTTTTATATTACCAAGACATTCTTACATCAAAAAGATGCAAGGTATTTGCGTGGAAATACTTCAAAAGCATATGATTGATTGTAAAACATTCCTAAATATGTAAACACTTCCCAATAATTTTTTTTTGAAAATTTCAATTAAATATAATAATACAATATTCTCTTAAAATATTAAGATTTGCTTGAAAGATTTTTGAGAGCGTGGGAAAAAAATTATATAAATTTTTTTTATAACTTTTATGTTAAATTGCATTGTGGATACCTACAATTTCGACTTTTTTTTTATCTGGGTATTTATAGTTTATAAATTTTGAAATGGGTGTCTGTAATGTCAAATAATATTTGACTGGATACTTCCATCCAACTTCCGTCTTATTGTCCTTCCACCTGGTTCAGATGTTGTTGATTTGGCTTTTATAATTACACGTTGGACAAAAGGCTAAGTCCATCGTGGATTGAAGTCAAATCCAATCTTGCAACTCCTAAAATGCTTCACCCATTTAAGGTATGAGGAAGGTTGCCCTAACAGTGGGAATTTCTCGCCATTCAGCCTAACAAATAGTAATCTCTTTGAATTGAAGTGTAGAACTTGTGGTATTACTTCAAGCTGAAAGCTGCAGTGGAAAACGGTGAAATGGGGGAGTTCTCTGTCACCTGGGGGAGCAACAATGTCGAAGCATCGAGCTCAAGCCGCAAGCCCAAGCACATTTGCTACTGTGGAGATGCAGTTCTTCATTTAACCTAAAAAACACAAGCTAATCCAGGGAGAAAATTTCTTAGGTGCAGGAACTACAAGGCTTAAGCTTTATTTTTCACTCTTATTAGTTTGTTTGCTGTTCTTGTTTCTGAATTGATTGAATAATAGTGGATTTTAGTTTATGTAGTCGGAATGATGCTGTGGATATTTTGAATGGATTGATGAAGCAACAATTGATGTTCAAAGCAATGAGTTAATTTTGGAGCAAAAGGCCATGATATGATCTTTGGAAGCTACTGTGGAAACCTTGAAGTATCTGTTATTAATTTCTTGGCTTATATTGACTGTAGTTTTGTATAAACTGTAAGTACAGGGTACTGTAAGTGCAGGGTAAGGTTTATTTAATGTAAGGATGGTGGAATGTCTGAAGAATAGGTGAAGTAGTAATATAGTTGTGATAAGGAAACAGGGCAAAGGGAAACAGAATGCCCACTACTTTAATTTTGTATAGATGTGGGTATTTACCCTTGTATGAATGTGGAAATTAATGGAATGTGATTTTGCCTTAACTCTGCTAGTGTAGTTCCTAATATAGAATGTTTTTCATCCACTGCTATTTGAAATGAAGAAGTAAACCATATGTACAAATGCATTATTGCTGATGTTTCCTTGTTCTGGCCTTTGCTAATAAGAAAAGATGAAGCAATTTTCATATACCCTTTTGTCATTGGCCTTTTTCAATGCTTGTTTAATGTCTGAGTCTTCTAGCGAGAATTAGGAGGCTCAGATAAAGAGAAATGGTGTCCTGCCTACAATTGGAGCAAGTGTATATACAATGTTCATAGGGGAAAAATCTAGATTGGCTTCTGTGTTTTCCATCGTGTAACCTTATTTTTGTGCTTTCAATTGGCAATACATGTCATGACAGCAAGTCGTCTAATATAAGGTGACCTTAGTAATAATTTGTTAAACCAATGAGTCAATATGTTGTGGGCAGCATGTCATGATAGCAAGTCGTTTGATATATAGGATTGGAGATTTGAGAAGAAGTCATATGATATCTTAGTTCCAAGTAACACCAATAATAATTAAGGAATACTTAAAGGCAGTGTGCTAATAATGCAAGTTTTGATGAAAAAACAACTCTACTGGCATCATCAATGTTATCTCATATTGGACAAACACAGCTAACCAATCATTGAGTGAAATTGAAACTCAAAATACAGATTCTTTTAGAGTTTTTTTTTTTTTTTTGGAAAAGGAGTAGAATATGACATTGCTATAAGATGATGAATCTACAGTGTGTTTATGAATGGGAGGAGATGAAATCACCTATTTATATAGTTAACTCCTTTGACTAGCATTTTTATGTATCTACTATTTGGTGTAATCCAAACATTTTTTACCCATGTTATTAATGCTGTCCATTCTAAAACACGAGTCTTGTGCCTTCTAAAACATTGCTAGGAGATATGGACATTTCTTTTTCGCTTATATCTTTCCATCGTGAGAATTGTGACAAGTTTGCTGATTTAAGTTGCTGCACTATAAGATACTAATGCACACTTACTGATCCAAATTGATACACTTCAGGATGATGATGCACTCTGACTAATCTAAGATGCTTACTGATTTAAGTTGCTGCACTACAAGTTTATTGATTTGAGTTGCTGCACTACAAGTTTATTGATTTAAGTTGTTGCACTACAAGTACCCAGATCCAAATTGATACACTTCAAAATGATGATGCACTCTGACTAATCTAAGATGTTTACTGATTTAAGTTGCTGCACTACAAGTTTACTGATTTAAGTTGCCGCATTACAAGTTTACTAATTTAAGTTGCTGCACTACAAGTACCCAGATCTGAAACATGTAAACAACCTCCTCTGTTCTGGAAATAACATTACTTGCATAGCATGTGACAAGGCATAGCAGTGACTAGTGAAGTTAAATAAAATGCCTACATATGCACACAAATAACTCGACTATGCAGTGTGTACATTAATTGCACAACAAGAGTTCCAGGGAAATTTGTGTAGGAGTTTCAAGGAAATTGCCCTGCTTTCCATAAACAGTCCAATAAGCATATGCCTTTTCACTTAAGACATCTCTAATTTGATGCTGCAAGTTCCCACGAGTTAAAAAATTCTAAAATTTCAAGGCTAAAAGCAAATATCCATGGTATATGTTTGAAGATCCACCTAGAGATATATAAAATAGGAGAAAGTGAACTCAATATGCCTTTTGGGATTTAGCAGTGTATACAAAGAAACATACCCATATAGTCTAATTACATTACAGCAGGGCCATTCTTTCATCAAAATAAAGAGTTAAGTGGATTATACTGTTCAATAAGTCAGAAGCCAAAAAAATCTATTTACAAACAATAGGGCTATAATTCTAAACTATATACTACGTAACTAAAGCAATAAATTTCTCATGACAAACTACTAGGAGGTTGTTGTTGGCAGTTAATGTCTCTTGAGATGCATTTATTAACTTGCTTCCTTTCCCTTTAACCTTAACTTGTAACTTTCTTCTCTTACTCGCAGCTTGTGGTGTTGCCTGTTGATCTTGCTGCCTTTCGTGTGTCAATGCATGTGTCTGTGATTGAGTTCCTTGCTGTCTAGCTTGTATATTGTTTACTACTTGCTTTCCTTTCTTCTCAGCAGTCGGTCCCTTATAGGTTCTTTAATTATGACTATACTTTAGGCATTTAGAACATCTTAAAGTAGTGCCAATCCTACGTAGCTTGTGTGCTGGTTCTAGTTCATTTAGCTTTCTTCTCCTTAAGGTTTTTGGTCTGCCAGGAGGCCTTCTGTGTCTTGGAGGAAGGATGTTTTCCCTCCCTGTTGACTATTATAAGTTTTCACCATTTATGGGATTCACTATAGGTGCATAACATGCCAAGTATGTTGAAGAGAGGTAGTAATTACTAACATATTTTTTTAGTTCATCTCTTATGTAGAAAATACATGCACAAGCATGCCTACAAGGCAAACCAGTCAGTCCCCACCAATTACAACTACATGAGTGGTTTTATAGGTTAACTACAAATTTATCCAGGTGAGTGCCAACTTCAAACTTATGTGCACCAACCCACTTAGTTGTCCACTTTCCAGATTCTTCAATTTCTTTCTCCAATCTTTTCAAAGGTTTTGGGCAAACCTTTCCTTTGTATATTTGTCCTTTAGCCCTCTTTTCAGCAAACCTAGTCATCCAGTAGACTCTAATCTTGTCTAACATAGTGATAATGAGCTTATCCCTTGCCTCAATAATCCTTTCATTAAAAGCTTCTGAGATATTATTCATTATCATGTCACTTTTGGCTTGGAAAGAGAAAAATGATCTAGCCCACGATTTCAACTCAATACCCATTAGTTTGTTATAGACTTCAATTTTTACCTTCCTCAGCTTTTCCATTTGCCTTTCCCACTCTTTCTTGTATGTTGCTTTCGAAGCAACTAATATGAGGTTTCTAAGGACTGCCTCTCCACCATACTTTGCTTTTATATTAGCATAGATGTGTCTAACACATCTTCTATGCTCTATACCTCTTATTTGTGTTGTAAGTTTCTCAATTGCAGGAACTAACCCCTGTATCAAATGTGATAAATACACAAGTCAACATATACATTAAAGTGTCTATTACATTTATATGCATAAATTAAGTTAACATAGTTAACAATTTACCTTTTGTTGGTCAGAGATGAATACCCAGCTTTTTTTATCAATGTTAGTTAGTAATATATCCAAGAACCAAGACTAAGAGTCCTTAGTCTTAGATTCAACCACAGCAACACATAATGGGAAATATTAGTCATTGGGATCTCTAGCTACAACCACAAGCAATTACCCTCCATACATGCTTTTAAGGTGGCATCCATCAAGGCCTATGATAGGCCTACAAGCAGTTAAAAAACCCTCTTTCACAGGTTGAAGGCACATATAGTATCTTAACAACCTAGGTTGCTCTTCCAAACTTATCCTATCTAATAAAATTTTAATAGTTGTTCCGGGATTAGCTCTCCGTAATTCAGTGCTATAGTCCCACAATTTTGAATATTGTTCATCATACCTTCTGTTTATCCTCTCTAATGCCTTTTTCCTTGCCCAATATGCTTTGTTCACGGATACCTCTACCATGTGTTTTTTTTTCACCATCTCAATTACATTAATAATTTTTGATATTTTATTGTTAAACATATTTTCTATGATTTTCTCAGCTACCCAATCAAATGATGCTAGATGACCTTTCACAGTCTTGACATAAGTGTGCTTCGACTTCCATGTCTTCACCCTAAAGGTCTCATTTCCACCAATCTTACTTACAAAGCATAACCAATCACATCCTTCTGCCACACACTTAACTCTACACCTTTTTGAGTCATTTAGTTTCATCCTCACATCCCTTCCATTCAAGAAACACCACTCTTTCATAGCAATCCTAAACTCCTCAATAGAATTAAACTCTAAACCTTTCCTCCATGAATAATTGGCATTCATTTCAGCAGGGTTATATTTTGGATACCTAGGATGGGAGGATTGTTGTATCTCATCATTAGAGTTGAGCTTAACACTGTCTAATGAATCTATCTTATAATCATTATCTAATGCTGCCTCAACTGGTTAAATTTGTAGGAGTCCAGCAAGCCTCTCCTCAGTGGCAAGTGTAGGCTCTTGTATTGAACAATCAACATTTATGTTGAAAAGGTCATCATCATCCTGATCATTTGCACTATCTTCAAAATTTATGTCTCTCACAGTGCTGTTATCATTGCATTCCTCAGGCTCATCAAGTTCATCCTCACTTTTAGCCAACTCCACTTCATCCTCCTTGTGGCTCAAAGCTCTTTTCCACCTCTGCTCTATGCTACAGCTCCACATCCACATGTTCTAGAACCTCCAAATGTGGTTCAAGAACCTCCAAATGTGGTTCAATATCATTTCCTTGCTCCTTATTTGTGGTTGCCACAGCATTAGTAATGGTTTTTAGACAATATCAAATAAACGATGGATATTTGTAATAGTTTTGAATATTGAAAATTTAGGTAAAACATTAGAAAAGGAAAAACATATTAGACAAGAATTTAGAGGTAATGCAATTTTGGATGAAAAATGTAAGAGAAAGAGAGACAAAGGAGAAAAAGGAAAAACATATTTTCCAGTGGTTTCTTCAACCCTAAAGGCAACTCACTGTAAAAAAGGGCAAAACGAGCAAATGCGTTGGTCCACCACTGACCTTGTTCCCCAGTCATTGCAAATGTGTTAGTCTACCACGTGTAGTTGAAGTTTCTGTCAATCTCGGAAGCAGTGATCACAAAAGGATAAGAAGATTCTGCTTTGCTTTACAGTGTGGTGGGGCTGAGGTCAAGCACTGTAGGTATCCACCATCTTATCTTATGTTTTTTACTCTGCTCTGTTAGGCTAAAAACTGAGAGTTGAAGAGGGGGTACGCACGTTAACAGCAAAATAGTTTCCAACGTGAAAGCCAACCGAAATCCAATCAATCAGGTGGACAAATGCTAATGACAATAAGATGGAAGTTGGATGGAAGTATCCAATCAAATATTATTTGAAATTACAAGCATCTATTTCAAAATTTATAAACTATAAGTACCCAGATAAAAAAAAGTCGAAATTGTAGGTATCTACAGTATAATTTAACCAAATTTTTATTATAAGATGTACATAATATTATTAAGGGCGGATGTTTACGAAACAAGAGTGCTATGGGTACCGAAACAAAGGCACGAATTTGTGTTCCGAAAATATCACATTCGTTTGATTAAAATTCAAGTGGGCCCTCCTCAATAATCCAATGGCGCACAGCACTTTTTTCTGCCGTTGGGGCACAATTTCGCATCCTAATTTGGGTCTATTATCATTTTCCATTTTGGAAAACTAACGTGGGGGGGTCCACAGCCCCGAAAGGAAGTAGTGTTGTCCACCTTGTTTTCTGCCCATACATATCATACCGTGTATCACACACTAGGTACTTATTACGACGTCTAAAAAAATTTAAATTTTAAAGTGGTGTGAAAATTTTTAAAATTATTTAATTATAATTATTTATTTTTAACAGAAATGATTAAATAATTTTATTAAATTATCACACCACTTAAATTTTGAAACTCGCTGGATCACATAGAATTCACCCATAGTATATATTGTGGCATTTTCAGTCGTGAATTTTAACTTTCTGGATGAAAGACTTGCTGTCAAGTTCCTTGCTGTAAATGTTTTCCAGATACTCACGCGCTGTGAAATCCCGGTAGATAGGGGGCTTCTCAGGCTTCAATAATTCAGGCAAAGGCCCATAGTAGCCATCGCCCTATCCATCTGCTTTCCATTTGCTCAAGTTGAAAAACGTCACCACTGAAATTCGCGCTTCCTTATTCCAATTTGCCAACACTCTGTGCTGTATACTTGTGTACTCTCCATTTGATATTATCTGCGCAGCCAACCAACCATAAGCAAGGAGATTAGAGTTATAACAAAATCATTCCTCAATTTTCTCCTCTAAGTTTAATTACTTTAATTTCTTAAGAATAATGGATACCTAGTATGGTATCAAAATCATTCCTTAAATCACATAGATGTTATCGGAAAACTTTATTTATTTATTTATTTTTTCATAATCTTAATTTGATCGCAGGAGCTTGAATGTCTTAGATTGGACGGTAATATTACCTGAAGAAAGTCACCAACGTTAACAATGAGACCACCACGCACAGTTTTCACGTCTACCCATTCATCTCCGCGTTTCACTTGCAACCTAGGCACATGGTTCTGCAACAACACCGTTATCACATTCGGATCTGTATGTGGCGTCAGGCCTACCGTCAGATCCGGCTGCGGGCAGTGCGGGTAGCAGATTCCGACGATCAACCTCTTTTCCAGAAAGCTCAGCTCCTTGAACTTCCCTGCTTCCAACCCCAGCCCTTCACCCAACAACTCCATCAGAGTCTCAGCCACTCTGGTTGCATGAGAATTCCATGCAAGCACCTCCTTACGGCATACCTCTGGTATATTCTCCGAAGGCGGCAGCTCCGGTCCAACCCACGCTTGCAGCGCGTCGTGCCAAGTCGCGGCGTTGGCTCGGTGCAGATCATTATTTGTGTAGTAAGCTACGCCGCATTCTTCGTCTTGTTTGTAGTACTCGGCCTTGACCGGCTGCGGTAGATCGTGAAATGCCTTAAAGGCGGAGATGATTTCGTCGAGCGCCGCCGAGGGGATGCCGTGGTTGATGACTTGGAAGAAGCCCCAGGTTGTTGCGGCTTGTTTGATTTGCTCTAGGATTTTAGGTCGGTGAGTTGGTGAGTTTACGTTGGAAAGATCGATAAGTGGTATTGAAAATTTTGTTGTGTTGGAAGGTTTGAGGTCAGAGAGGGATTCAGGAGGGTGAACGAAGAACGGAGGGATGGAAGGGATGCCGGAATCGGAGAGGCCCTTTACTCCGATCTTGGAGTCGTCGAATTCCTTCACCGCCCTTTTTCTGCCGTAGCCGGAGACTGCCATTTTCGTGCTACTTAGCTAGCTTGATGCACACAGAGCTAGATATGTGAATCGGTGGTATTCGGAGTTAGCAGAGAATAAGTATCCAATGCAGCGGTGCACCAATTATTGTTTTTTTTTTTTTTCCTTTCTCAACAATACTCTGTGTGTATATGCATGTGCCAAGGATGAAACTTGATTTCGAATAAAAATTATTATCAGATATGAGATGGTTAAGAAAATTTACAAAGTTGAATTGAATGAGTATAAAATATTTAAAATTTAATTTTAACTTTTATTTTTAATATATATAATTTTTTTTATATTGTTGTGATAAGTGTATATTACGAGAAACTATATCCTTTAATAGATTTTTCAATAATTTTATTTATTTTAAAAATAATTTAGGTCAGCCAAAAATTTAATAAAATATATATATTGACTAAATTAATTATATATTTTATTTTTAATAAAAATATACAATAATTAAAATTAAAATCATTTAAATTTTATTAAAAATTTTTAATATAAATTTTTAAATATTACATTTTAAATAAAATTAAAAATACATCAAATGAGATTTTTTTGGAAAGTTTTACAACTCAATACTATTTCTGTCATTTATAGCTTGAATGATAATATTATTAAATAGTTAAATAGTATAGATATATTATGATATATTTTATTTTTATTATAAAATATTTTGAATAAGTTAATTCTTTAATATAAATTAAAAGTATAAATGTAACGTATTAATTACATATTCTATTTAGTAATAAAATATTTGAAAATTAAAGTTGAATTCATTTCTTTAAATTTTGTTGATATTTTTTATATCAATTTTTACATGATATATTTTGAATTATATATATTAATTGATAATTTTTTTATAATTTTATAACTCGTACACTTTTTCTCTTTTTATTAAATTAATTACATGCTTTTCCTTTTTCTCCTATCCATTCTTCTCATTTATAGATTAGACATTAAGTAGTATTGATATAATACAATAAATTATATTCTTATTAAAAAATTTAAATAAGAGAATGATTTCATATAATTAAATTTTTTAACTACATATTCTATTTTTAACTTTGGTTACTTTATAATCAAGACAATGCTTTTCTTTATTTTATTTGTTCAATTTACATATTTTAATTTTTTTTCATGTCCACTCCTCTTATTTTTAACTTAGATGTTAGTATTATTAAGAAGTATAAATATAATATAATATATTCACTTTTATTATTAAATATTTTAAATAATTTAAATTTTTAACATAAAAAGGACCGATTAAATTAATTAATTATATATTTTATTTCTTAAAAATATTTAAAAATTAAAATTAAAATAATTTATTTTAAATTTATTGAGTGTTATATTTTAAATTAAACACATATTAATTAAGATTTTGTTAAGGCTACAACTGATAAACTATTTCTCTTATATTTATCTACTTAGTTGCATATTATTTGTAATTTCTTCTATCAACCCAATTATCTGCAATTCAAATGCCAATAGTATTGAGTAATATCAATATAATACAATATTTTTTATTATAAAAATATTTTAAATAATTTAAAAATATTTAATTTAATATAATTAATTAATTACATGTTCTATCACTAATAAAGATATTTTAAGAATAAAATCAATTTATGCATCTAATATTTGTCAATATTTTTTTGATATCAAATTTCAAATATTTAAAATTAAATATACTATGATCTATTCACCAAAAAAAAATATTGCAACCAATTAGAATTTTTTATAAAAATTAATTCATTAAAAGCATAAATATCATTATTATAGATTATCTTTCTATATTTGTTAGAAGAAACTTCTTTAAATCAAAATGTTCTTGAAATATGATTCACGAATAATAATGAGAAGTAAAATAAATTATTTAATTTCTATTTACCCTTTCTTGTAATTCATTTTTTGTTGAATAATTTCATTTAATCACAAGTTCAAATTGTGAAGAACTTATAGCAAAAATCAATTGATTTTGCATACTTTATTAAAGAATATAGTAATATATGTTGGAAAATTATAATTTACAAATCCAAATATATGATTTAAAAATAAATACATTAAACTACATTTCAAGCATTATTATAACATTTTTTTCTTTAATAATGTAAACTCATTTAAATTTGTTTATATAAATAAATCTTCAACTTAGAAGAAAGTTAATTTACAATACATGTATCACACCAATTTGCAGTCTAGTAATGTATATGTAATTATGTCATAACATAAATCTGATTGTGATCGGCGTAGATTTTGTTACTCAATTTTCACCGACTTTAACATTATTTACAGTATTTCTTCCCAGTGAAACCTCCCTAATTTCATGGTAAATCAAGGTCATATGCCTTAAATTATGAAACCTCTAATTTTTTTATAAATACAATAGCAATATGGAATACATACAAATATACAACAAAATTTCCTAACAAGGCAATTTTTTAATTCTCAATAGATATAACGAAGCTAAAAAAACATTCGTTTCTACCTAAAACCATTGAAAATAAATAAAATGAGTTATAAAAATTCAATTAACATATATCTACCACAACTACACTTCAAATCAATTATGTAAATGGTCATATGCTAATTAAGTATTAAATTAGATGATGACAACAATAAACTAATTTCCTAGATTTCTAAGACACATGAAACCAAATCTTGGATTGACATATTTACCTACACGTGATTTAGATTTCCTATTTCACATTATAAATCATAATAGTCTTAGCCATTCGAATTGTATACACTATCATTCCATCTCACAAGCATAACTTATTCTGGGTGGTCATCTGATTACTAAATAGTCAATAAGGCACAATCATACTCAGATCATACAAAAGTATTCAAATCAATTAGATTTTAAATCACATTATAATACATTATAATTTATAATAATGTACATGTATTTAGCTTTTGACTCTTAGGTTAACCTTATATCCTTCACAAATTTTTCATTCTTGTCTTTCTAGAGTCTATCTTATACCTTTTACAAATATATCAGTGAAAATTTCTTATTTGATATCCGCATCATTACTCCTATCACATTTTTCAATTCCAATGTCACTTATGGCATGATTCACAATACAACATACAGACTAGAGCTCAAGTTCTACATATCATAATTACAATACAATTTCAACACAAAATAACTAGTTCATCATCATGGGGCAATGTCAAGGCACATAATAGAATATATATAGTCATAATAACACCACCATACTTTCTTGCATGGCCATAATATTCATTCATATCTCAATATAGTTCACACTACATTTTCCAACATGCGAGTGATAATGAAAACTCAATCAAAATTTAATCAAAAATCAGTAATAGCACTATCATACTTTTTAAGCTTGGTCAATCCATATTCACTTAAGATATATATATATATATATATATATATATATTTAGCCTATTATTTCATTAAACATAATTTCTATTAAGTAATACTATGTAGCAATGGTACCTTGCTTTTATCGCAAGGTCTTAAAGTGGGAAACAATCATATCTTATAAGATAATCATATGGAAATATATGCATATAACAAACTGATTATCTTAATAATATATTAATCAAGTAAACAATCACAACCATTGAAGTTTAAGCTCTTTAATTATAAATAGATTTCATTTTATGAATGAATATATTTATGATCTATATAGTTAATAAGGAAATTATAAATTATAAAATATAGCACTCAACTAATATGTGATATAAGTATTGGAGTAAGATATATACTCACCTGATGACGCTTATTCACTTTTGGAAGTTTTAGAGCATCCATACTCATTTTTTCATATTTTCTTCCTACTTTATAATTTATAAGAATAATTTATAAATACATTGGATTCACTTATTTTCTTCCTAAATTACTATCCCAAAATCTAATCATAATATTTTAACCTTTCATATTGTAACTCTATTATTTTTTTCTTCGGTTAAGCATAAGAAACCAAAAACACCCTATAATATGGAGTTTTTCACATCAAACCGTCTAATAAAAAATATTAAAATTTGATGCTATAAAAAAATATATCCATGCTACTCTATCATCTTGTATTCATATTTGTATATTTTTAATATTATCATAAAGAATTCAAAGATTTTCATAAATAAAGGTTTCTTCAGTTCAAGTATAAAACAAGTAAAATATTGGAACATTATGCTCTAAACATGTTCTCATCACATCATTACATAAATTCATATGTTAAACTCCTAATATTTTCAACTCAATTCCAATGAAACCAAATTTCATATTTTAAGGACTATTTTTTAGATCAAAACCATTTTAAAACTTGGTGATCTAGGCATATTCTAAAAATGCCATTTTAACATTTCATAGCATAAGATTCTTTATTTTCAAGTCATTATAAAGTTTCTCAAAATCTATTTAAAAATACATTTTATGAGCTCAGGTTCAAATCATCTAAAAATATTTAGTTTAATTGCATAAAAGGCTTTAATCTTGCTACTTTATCACTCTATAACATAAAAATCATATTTTTCTAAGCTATCATCATTTATTTTAAAATTTATAAAAATAGAGTTTCTTGGATCAAGCTCAAATCAACAAAAATGTTAAAGCTCAAAGGCATAAATCAACTTACCCCTTCCTGAAGTAGCCAACTAAAGCTTAACGGTGATAGAAAAGAAAGAAAACTTCGATGAAGAAAGGCAGGGCCAAAGGCTTTGCTTTAGCTATAAGTTTCACTGTGATTGGTAGTTATAATCATTGCATTTGCACTGTTACTTGCCATGGATGGTGTGCGTGAAGGTAACCAAGGAATGGCAGCCACATAACAGTTATAAAAGGCCAATTTTGATGTTAGACAAAAAGGGAGAAGAGAAAAATGGAGAAAAAAAGAAATAAATAAATAAAAGAGAGAAAATAGGAATGTTAGGAGGGAAAAGAGAAGGGAAAAAAGGAAAAAAAGTAAGGGTTTTGATCCAATACTTCTCAGTGCACCTAAGCCCATTTCCTTTAAATTTTATCCATCCATTTCTATCCAATTTCATTTTAATCATCTATTTTTACTTTAAAGTTTTATATCTTATAAAAACCCCTCCTTCCAAATAAACTTAAAATCCTAATTTAAATATTTCACTTCTCTATAATTATTAAAAGAACAATCTATTTAATTATAAGTATGCATATATTCATTTATGTTTATATCATAATTCATCACACTCCAAATTTTGATCATATTTTCCTAAATTTACAAATTTATGAATAAAAGTGATCTGCCAAAGTTGATGCATATATTTCATAGATTCTATACTCTCAACTTCTATATCATCCAATACATATTATAAAAATATTTTGATAATGCTTTCATTAAATAGAATTATAATAATATTAATTTGATCAAAATTTAAAATATCCACATCTCGTTTTAGTAGCATGGATATAATTTAATTATCCTTAATAATTTTAAATTAAGTATCTCAAAACACTTTGTTACAGTAAAATTTTAAATATTACTTAAGGTATAACAAATTATTATAAATATCACTACTATAGAATAGGTAATTAATATAAGATGTTTTGAGGATTTAACATAAACAATTGACTAACATTTAACCAAGCATTATTGTATATTTATTTTTAATTCAATTTTGAAATTATTATAAAATATAACAATAATGTTGTTTCTTTATCGAAAATAATCAACATTATTTTTTAACTTATCATCATGGAAAATAATATTAATTGTCATTTGTTTTCAAATAATTGACATTTGATTTCAATAATATTATGTCAATTTATTTTCATAATTGATGTAATACCCCATCTGCCTAAATTCCATCCCTTAGTTTCCATCCAACCAAATCCTAGCCCTAATTTTGATCCACCCAAACCTTATTTCCTAATTTCTCACTCCTTTTTCTCAAATTTTATCCTTATCCCTTTATTTCTCACTTCTTCATCCTTTATATTTCTTTTGTAATTCTAATTAGATATAAAAATCAACATCTCTTATGACTTTAAAAAGTTTTAATTTAAATAATTTTAAAAATTAAATTAAATAATAAAATATTAAAAATGATAAAAGGTTATATACAATACCCCAATCAGAGATGGATACTTTGTTAAATCTATCATGATATCTATTACTCAATATATAAGGTTTGTACTCTTTAAAAAGCTTTTTAAATACAATACTTATAGAAGAAATAAGCTTTCATGAAAAATTAATGTATAATATTACATATTTTCATATAAAAAAATAGTAGGTAATACGATAGCTAAAATGCTAAAAAAAATGAATAAGATAAAAAATTTCTTATTTGTGCAAACTTATAAAAGTTACATTAAAATAATAAATAATAAAATAATATCGATTAGGAAACTCAAAATTAAATTGTAAAAATAAATACAAAAATAAAAATAAAAATTTCTCATATTTATATTATGTATTTTTTCAATAAGCGTTAAATTTCACATATTTAACTACAGGTTAACTAAGCTTTAGTTCTGGAAAATTATTAGTGAATAAAAATATCAAATCAAAGAGAATTATCTTAAGCTTAGAAAAAAGTACCTCATTAAATAGAGAATTATTTTATAGTTAGAAGAACTTCAGGTGAAATTTGCAAATGATATTATATTTTACTCATTTTACTTTAATTGCTGTGATGCTTTAAAGTTTTCATTTTTAATTCATGCTTGGAGGCTAAATTTTCACTTCAATTATTACAAAAAATCAATGTCCACAGTTAAATATTAAATATCAATTTTGAAAAAATACTATTACCTTTAATGCGATGATATTATCTTATTTAATAATGTTTAACGTTGATTCTTACATAAAACTCAATGTCATAATAAATGAATGTATTTTATTAAAAAAAATTCTTTTTTATTTGCTTGGGCAACTTTTTTCAAAATCATTCCTACACAATCCTAGAATGACTAGTTATAATAAACATATATAATAGAATAAAACATATTCAATTATATACATCATATGCATTAAAATTTATAAGTTACATAGATATCACATATATATGTCAAACTAGAATCCAAAATGCAACACCCACCCACACACACACATATACAAGCAATAAGAAACATATAATGAGTTTAAATTTTATAAAAAGTATTGATATTATTTTATATACTAATTTGTTTTAT
Source organism: Sindora glabra (assembly GCA_020226215.1). Lineage (NCBI taxonomy): Eukaryota > Viridiplantae > Streptophyta > Magnoliopsida > Fabales > Fabaceae > Sindora > Sindora glabra. The sequence goes on from CM035233.1 coordinate 61,287,300, forward strand.
TTTTAATTCATCTTACTATAAGTAATCACTAGTATTAAAAATATTTTTTAAATTACAATATTTTTATTATACAATTAAACAAAATAATAATAAATTGAATGTAAATAAAATAAATAAGAAATAAAATAATCTATTATAAAAATATATTCTTTCATTTTATTTATTTTCATATCAATATATTAACGTATACTAAAAAACTATAATTTATAATAAACAATGGACTTTCCATTTACAATAAACATATAAGACATCCTTACATAAATGGAGAGAAAAAGAAGATATTATTTGCTTGTAATTGCCTCATATTGTCTGAAGGCTTCTAAGTTAAAAGGTGTAAATGATTATAAATTGATGATAAATTATAATAAAAAATAGTATAATTAGCATTGTAATAAACCCAAGGTCAAGTTTTCTAATACAAGAATGATCATATTATTTTTTCTTACTATAAATTCTCATCAGTTTGCACATCTTTACATTTTCTCATAGTGCCTTTTGAAATAGAGCCCAAATGTTAAATTTACGATGAATAATAGATATAACCTTGGAAGATATAGATAGTTACAAATTGATAATAAATTATAGCAAAAATTCTTGTATTTATGCCCAAAGTGTGAGTATAAGTTCCTAAAATGAGTTTTGATTGATTCAATAACCTTCTAATAGCATTAGTTTTGAGAATCCATTAATGAGGAAGCTTTTAAGTTGAAGGGTGTAAAGTGTAATATTAATATTACCTGAACTATTGAGAAAATTTAAAAATCTTTTAGGTTTTTTTTTTCTAATGACTTGTATCAACACTTTTAACAATGAGTACAAAGATTTTATAATGGTATTTGGAAGGATTCTTGTTTGAAGTCCTTCTAAATACTTTGTAAAATTCTTATGGTTATGGTCAAAGTATGAGTACAGGTCCCTATAAGAAATTCTAAAAGATACTTCAACTTTCTAAATAGTCTTGATAATGTTGAATACTAAGATTTATACTCTTAACTAAGAAGTTATCTTTTTGATAAAAGGAGAATTATCTTGATAAATAATTCATTTGTTCTAAATAAATAAGGAGAGCCTTATTTATAGGTTGAGTCCAAATTATTAAATGTTAGTTATTAATTTAAAATATGCATTTTAAGTTTGGTTATATGTACGATTTTAATGCTTTAATACATCATCAAAGTACTAAAACAATGTGTAAAGTAATAATAAATTGTTATGACAATTGAAATTGACTTAGATGATGGTCACCTTAGACAAATTGATGTCGTAAGTTCTTTACCTTCATAAATGGTGTTCATTTATTTAGACTTCTCATAAATGCCATCCATTTAGTCTTTTTCAGTTCCATTCATTTTAACTTCTTTATAAATACCATTCATTTATAGGTTTTTAGTTTTAGAAGAAATGCTATCATGTTAGACATCAGCCAATCCTTAAAATTGACTTTTTTATGTTTATCATTCCCTCAATAGAGACTTTTCAATTATCTTCAATTTTCTATTATATAAATAATCAATGCCATAAGCATATTCAATCAATGCCTTAACGTTATGAACTATTTTCAAATAAAATTTGTAATATATTTAAGTAAAAAATTTGAATATGAAAAAAAAGTTATTTTTGAAATAATTTAATACAAAAAGCTATATTTATTTTGATATGTCTTCTTTTTATTAATTTATGTTATCCAAATGTATAAAATTTTAATGTAAAAATAACCTATTGATGAGTAAAGAGAAACAATTTTGTAAAATTTTACAATTTTAATTATCATTGCTTTATTGATAATAAAAGTTAAAAAATAAATAAAAAGAAATAATATCTACAAATTTATATACAATAAGTACACTAAATCATTAATAAATAAAGATTACATGTCTACATAAATATATAAAAATAATAATAAAATTACTATGTATCAAAATCTTCATTAATGATACAAGCATTAATTTATTGCTTAAAATTTCCTAATTTGTACACTTTAGTAATTGGGCCGGTCGGGCCTATTGAACTTTTTTATTTTGGCCTAAATCTAGCTCAATTATTAATCGGACCATGAAAAAAAATTCTAATAAGCTTATTAGATAAAAAAAAGCTCAAACTTTATATTTATTCAAGCCAAAATCATCGGGTTAGGTGGGTCACCCGACCTATGTATATCTCTATTTTAATATAAAGGTGTACATAGAGGTATGCATGGGTCAAGCTAGGTCGGCTGGGCTGAAATGCATAAAATGTAAGGCTTGAACTCAGCCCAATCCGTTTATGTTTTGAAAAAAAATTAGCTTGACCTGATCCAATTTTTTAAATGTATGGCCTAAAGGCCTGGCTCGATAACCTGAAAAAAATAATTTTTAATTTTTTAAGTAAAAATAATTTTTAAAAATAAAAAAATATATTTAAAAAGATAATATGATATTTAAATATATAAAATATTTAATTATATAATATTAATTTTGTATTAAAAATAATTAAATATAATTATATTATTAAAAAATAAATTAATATAATCAAATTAAGTCGGCTCAACTTGGTTCTTTTTATCCTGACTCGAGCCTAACTCAATTAAGAATCGGGCTACTTAAAAAAAAACCCGTCGAGCTTATTAAGTGAAAAAAAAAGTTCAAACTTTATATTTTTCAGATCGACCCTATCGGGTCAAGCGACCCTATTCCAATATGACTTTTGAAATACCTTTTACACATTAGTTATTTTGTAACTAATATTGTAAGTTTTTCATTGTTAATATAGACATTGGTCATATTTTTGCCTATTGTCTTAAGTTTTATGTAATCTTAAAAATGCTATAACATCAAAATAAACATTTGTGATACTATAAATTGACATCTATCAAATAATGTAAATTAACTATTCTATAGTATCATATTATAAAAACATTGGAATGTAATTAGTTATTAACTTTATGTTATGATCATACATATAGATTTGTAAATAATAAATTTCTAATATCTATGTTGAGCAAAAACTATATTGCTTTAACAAAATCCTAATCAATATATATTTAATTTGAAATTTGATACTAGGAAACTAAAAATTAATATCACAAAAATATTAATGTTCATACTTTTCTATATCATACATATATATTTTTTCAAACTCTTATACTACCTTATAGCATAAATTTTCTCTTTCTTATCTGCTCCTTTTTATAATTACTTTTTTATTTATATTCTTATTATCTATAATTCATATATTTGCTCATTTGCAAGTTTTTTTTTTCTCATATTAACTCCTGTCATTTTTAGTTTATAGCTAATATTGCTATAACATAATATATTCTCTTTTCATCGCTATAAAATATTTGAAATAATTTAAAATTTTGATTCATTTGAATTATTTAAATATAATTTTTAATTTTAATTTTTATTATTTTATAACTCATGCATTATTTCTTTTATTTTTATTTATTCCATTACATATTCTTAATTTTTTATTTTTTATTTTCACTCCAATTATTTATGATTAATATCACTATGTAGTATAAATATGAAATTATATATTTTATTTTTCTTATAAAATATTTTAAAATTAAATAAGTTAAAAATTAAATACATAAATTGTTAGTCAAATTAATTAATTGTAATTTCAATTTTTTAAAAAAATATTTTAAAATTAAAATAAAATTTATTCATTTAATTTTTTTTATTTTTATATTAATATTTTAATTTTTATATTTGAAATAAAATATAAATTAAATGAAGTTTTATTAAAGTTTTACAGCTATTTGATATTTTTCTATTCTGTTCTCCTTTGTTTTTATTTCATTCTTTTTACTTCGAAAAACTCCCTTCCTTTCATGTTTATAAAGGTTTAATTCATTAAAATTATAAATATTATTACTATATAGGTTGTGTTTCTTGAGAAGATGCCTCTTTAAATCAAATCCTTATTTACATATGATTATAAACAATTGATGATGGATAAAAGAAATTACAATAATTTTTATTTATTTAGTTTCTACTTACCTTACGTTAATCTTCTTTTTATGTTGATGATTTTATTCAATTATGGATTTAAATTATGAAGAAATTATATGTGGTAATAAAAATTAATTCATTTTATGTACTTTTATTTGACATGAAGTAATGTATATGATAATTTTTTAATTCACAAACACAAATGTATGATTGCAAAATAAAAAAATTATATAGTTTTATATTTGGTTATATTACCATCTAAGCTGGATACTACAAAAGTTAACATGAAAAAAGAAAAACACATAAAAGAGTAAATAAAAAAGGTAGATTGTTTGAAAGTTATAAAATAATTAATAAAGATTAAAAATAGAATATATAATTAAAATTTTAATTTAATAAAAAATTTAATTTATTTAAAATATTTTATAATAAAAATATATTATATTATATTTATACTATTTAATAATATTAAATCTATTAATATTAGAAGTATATATGGAAAAAATGTAATGGAGTAAATAAAAAGAAGATGAATGACATATGAGCAAGGGGACAATAAGAGTTAAAATAAAATTATAATTAAATAATTAAATTAAATTAAAATTTTAATTTATTTTAAATTTTAATAATAAAAATTTTATTACGTTACATTTAAAATTTTTATTATTTAATCATATTAAATTAGTATTTGAATTATAAATAATTGATATGAAAAGTAGAAAATAATATAAAAAAATAAATAAATAATAGAAAAGGAGGAAAAAAAGGATAAAATAACAGATTTTTATTTAATAAAGTTATTAGAAAGCTAAGAAGAATGAGTAAGATGAGAAATCCGGAGTTATCATTCAATATAAATTCATGGAAGAAGAGAGAGAGTTGCAGGAAAATAATGGAAGGAGAAAGCATTAAAAAAATTTAAAAAAGGAGAGAGAGAATAAATGTAAGAAAAAGAGAGTGTGCATCAAAATGATCGTGAAAGTAGGAATTAAAGAAAAACTAAAGAAGAAGGACACAGAAGGTGAAGGGAGGCACTTGAAGAAAGAAGGAATAAAATGGAGAGAAGGATGAAAGACAATAATGTTACGAGGGGAAGACAAGATAAAGCAACTTTAGAATGGTATAACAAATGACCGGAAAATTTAGGCCGAAAATTTTATATTGATATGCTAACAAATGACCGGAAATTACAGAAAGTAAGAGAAGATTTAATAATTTGGGCTAAGACCAACTGAACGTGGGAGTATGGTAGGAATGATAAAATGTCCCCGATTTATATAATGCTTTGTGGGATTGTCTTAATGCAACTTTAGAATGGTATAATTTTATATTCTAAAGATATTGAGTAAATTTTTATCTCAAATAAAATTATAAGAATAAAATAATAATATTTTATTTTATCCAAAAAAATTTATTATAAAATTATTATATTTTCATTTTATATATTAATATATATATGTATAATTTTTTTATCCATTTTAATAATTTATTATTTAAAAAATTGAAAATATATTAAGATTTCATTTGTTTTGATAGAAATTATTTTTCACAAAAATATAATTATAAACTATTAAGATAATAAAAAATAATTATTATATTCAATGTTAAATGTAATGAATTTGATGCAAGTTAACTGTAATTGTTTTAAAGAAGAAGTTATTTTACTTTATTACTCTTACACTACCCTTTTGCTACCAATCGCATATCTCGGACATTATTGGCATGGAATTACAAGATTACATATGCAAACTCATTTCTAGGAATGGAGTTAGAATTTTGTGCTGGGACAAAATTTGACATACATATAAAATTTTATTGTATAAAAAAATAAATAATTTTTATTTTTATTTTCGTTTAAATTTTTATATACTAAAAAGTCCAATATTTTGAACTAAATAATTATTTTTGTACCTTGTAAAATTAGTTTAAATGATTGGATGGATAAAAGATAAAATAAAAATTCTAGATTTAAAATGAATTTATAATTTTTTATACTGCAAAAACAACTATTACTAAAAATTTTATTAAAAATTCATTAAAAAATAAAATGTAAGAAAGATAAATTGTTATAAATAATTTAGTACAAACTTGGAGTATTTTACTTAAAAAGTTGTTAGGTATAAGTATATATAATTTAAGAAAATGAGAACAACCATAATTCAAGGGATATATATAATATATGATATATGAAAAAGATAATTTTTTTATATAATAAGACTCTTAACTGTAATTTTTATACTGTCGGTTAAATATGAATTTAAAATCATTTTTACAAATTATTAATTGTTAAAAATTTATTCATTATTTAATATAATAAATATATAAATAATTTACATTCAATACTCTATTAATTTAAAAAGAAAAAGTTTACAGGGGAATGGGTTCGGAGGGTTGACGGCTCTCCCAAGCTCATTTCTACTTTGCAAGAGAAGCTCATGAAAGAAGAGTGGGGTAGAGGAAGGGTACATTTAGAGCTTATCAATTTATCGGCCACAGTCAAGAATGAAATCCAAGACTCAACGGTAATATATTAATCTCAAATCAACTGCTTTTGTTCCATTGCCAAATAATTAACAAGCTTGATATCATCAGGCAAAGGTCAATTTCCAAAATAAAAAACACATTTAGTTGGATGCAACGAATGAGAACGAAAATAAGAGTGAAAAAAAATTATTTAGTATATATTATAAAATAGAAATATCTATTTCATCAAATGATTGAATATTTATTTTATTACAAAAGTAATAGAATAAGTCATTCCCTCATTCACGAATTAATTTTTTTACATACATATCACTATTATTTTTTATATATTTTAATTTTATTCTTTGTTAATATATAATAAAAATATTAATTTTTAAATATTTTTCTATTAAAATATTTTAAAAATTATATATTTATAATAAAATTTAAAATATAATATTTTTGTATTCTTTACAAAAATATTTAATATAAAATTTCTGTAAAATAGAAATTTTATATTTTTATTATAGAAATTTTTTAATTATAATTTTTATAATAAAATTTAAATTATGATAATTTTATTATAAATTAATCATAAATTTTAGAAATATTAAATTATTTACTAAGTTATTTATTATTTTTAATAAGAATATTATTATCTTTAACTATATTTTTCTATTCTATTTTATCAAATTTTGTTGTACTAAATATAAAAATAGAATGAAATACACATTCCATTGCATTTCTTATTATATCAAATATAATTATAAAATAATAATTGCATTCCATTCCCCTTTCTTTTTTTATTCTTATTCCTCTTCTATTTCATCCAACCAAATGTACCAAAGTGAAATAGTAGAAATTCTTTGCAAGCATTACCTACCACGCCATATTTAGGTACTATTATTCAAATGTTGTTAATTAATAATATATAAATTTATTTTATCTGATAATTAATTAAATATAAATAATAAATTAATAATTATTTATTACTAATTATGGTGGAGGAAAAAGTCAAATTAATTCATAATTGATTTCTATATAAAATAAATCCATACATTATTAATTAATAGCATTTGAGTGATAGTACTTAAGGATGACGTGATAAATAGTATCTACGTAAGTATTTTTTGTGAAATAGTTACTAAACTCAATTATATATCTTGCTGTCAAGCACAACAAAAACTGTTTGTTATCATCAGCCATATATATGTTTTGAAGAATGAAGATAAATATTAATTAGCTACTAAAGAGGTCTCTAATTCACGCTTTATTTTAATTATTTTTCCAAAAAAAATTAAAGCCATAATTTTGCTAAATCAATTTAATCGCATCCTATATTTGGGGTTTTAGTTGTATTGATGTCATGTCTGGTGCTTAATTTCAATTTTAATGAATTTAATTCTATTTCATTTGTTGAGATTCAATTCCTTGTAATAGCTGTTTGTCCTTAAAACAAATCATTCTTCATTGATATCCTATAATATAATTGCGTAAATTAATAAATTAGCCATCTTTATAATTGGTAACGAAAATTTAAATGGAATTAAAGTGAATCAAATTATAAGGATCAAAAGTTTAATTTAATTATTTTTATGCATTAACTGAGTCTTTAAGGAAAAATTTTTGTACATTCACAGCTCATTGTGAGGAAAAATTTATAATCTTACTGCATCACCAAAATTTCAATGCTAATTTTTAATTTTATTTCAATAAGTCAATAATTTTGATATCATAAGTCACAAGAAAAAATAATTTTCATATCATAATTAATGATTTATAAAATCAAAAGGATAATTTTATGTTTATTAAAAAGTAATAAAGACAATTAGCAAGTTATCAAATCAAATTCTAATGCAAGCACTACTACAAATTTACTTTACAACATTATCACATCAACGTTGGTTTCCTTAAAAGCTAGTATCTATATAATGACATAATGGTATTTTTAAAATTATAAGCAACTTATAACGTCAACTATAATAAAAAAATCAATTGGTTTAATAAAAAATTAGTGTCAAAAATCATTTGTTGATAAGTTAGGATATCAATTTCCTATAATTGTCATCTAAAAGGTATTCAAATAGTCTTGGTTGAAAATAAAAAATGTCTATATGGCAATTATTTTTAATAATCAAATTCTATTATTGTTTCTATTGTTTATAAATTTTTCCTTCACTCCATTTTTTTATTTATTTGATATAAGAGGACAACACATCATAAATATTTCATAAATAGAAATATATCTTATAATTATAAATTTCTTATCAAACCACAGTTATCTTTTGTTGGGATGAGATGTTTATAATTATAAAATATCTTATAGTCTGATGAAAGACTTATGATAATAAAATTCGAAACATTTTTAATTATGTAACATCAATTATATGTTATCCTTATATTTCATCAATACTGCAAGGAGTGAATAAATAATGTTCACAAAATCTAATGAAGTACTTCAAGATGATAAAAATAGATCAAATCTTTTTAACAAACAAGAATATGTAGAAATAAGTGTCTATGTTATAAACTATATCGATAATATACTATAGTTTTTATAGTTTTTTTTGTGTTTGTTTAGGAGACATATAGTGCATAATGATTTGTAAATTATATCAAATGGTGAATCATTGTTTAGTGGTTAAGGTTGATAATGTTGTTAGAAAAATAATTTATTATTAGTATCTATTGTTAAAAAATATGAGGACATAGAGAGTTGAAAATGTTATTTGAGAAAATTGATATTTGTTGTTAGAAAAATATCAAAATATAAAATTTATCTAATAAAAAAAGAAAAAATCACATAAGTTACTTATTAAAAACTCAATATGATTTTGAAAACATGAAGAGAAAGATGAAAGGTTAGATTAGAAAATTTTTAATGAATTTACCACACCAATTTTTTAACTTAATAGATATATAAAGTTATGATATTGACCACTTAACCTGTAATAAATAGTAATAACATTAAACATCAATTTTTTATTATAAATAATCGACATTGTGTTTTATATATTACTTCGGTTAATAAAAATAATCGATATGATATGTCATTTCCCTTCGCTTGAATCCTAACCCTCTCCTATCCTCTTTATTCCTTGTATTTTCTCCACCCTAATAAGACTAACTTCTTGCTCCCAATTTCAATAATTTTAAATAAAAAAAATTGAGAATGATGAAAAATTACTTTAATTAGAAATGGCACTTCCTTGCAAGTATCCATTTTTTAATATATAATGTTAGCACTTCTTAAAAAGGTACTTGAATTCAACATGATGCAATTGTAATACTTATTAAAATTTTATGTTTGATATTACATTGAATGTCAAAAAAGTTAAATGAAATTAAACTTCTCACTTGTAGAAATTCTATAAAAAGTTACATTAAAATAAAAGTTAAAAAATTATTAATCACAAAACTAGAAAATAAATTACAAGAATAAACATAAAATGTAAAATAAATCTTTATTTATATTTTGCTCTTTTCGAATAGGTGTTCAACCTCACGTATTTGATCACAAGCTAATGGAATTTCAGCCTACAAAATAACTATTGCCTATAAATACAAAATTATGGAGAATCATTTTAAAATTAGAAGATAAACATCCTTTGCTAAAAAGAAAAAAATTAAAATTAAAAGAATTTCGAGATGAAATTTATAAATAATCTCAAGACTTCACCTTTTTTATTTTCAATTCATTCCTTACTTTTCCTATTATTTTAAGTTTACACGTTGGTTATTAAAAAAATTAATGTTTGTAATTAAATTACATCATTATGTTATAGAATTTTACACATTAGTTATTAAATAAAAATTATCATCATAACATAAAAAATTTGTTTAGCCATTTTTTTTATAATTTTAATATCAATCTTGTAATAATAGTAACATTATTTTATGAACCGATGAATTTTATTTTTAATTCATAAGTGAAGTCAATAATATTAAATTTATTTTTTTACATTACAGCATTTTTCTTATACAATTAAACATATACAAATAGTAAAAAATTGAATGTAAATAAAATAAATGAGAAATTGATGATAAATTATACATCATTATATACAATGATAAATTATAATTTAAAATAAATAATAGACTTTAAATGAAAGGAAAAATAGGTATCATCTTCTCAACATTCCTTTCATGATGCTTAAGGACTTCTGACATATGACATTTTCTCACTACATTTTTTTATTAACTTTTTTATTTTTGCAATTTCTCAATATCCCTAAATGTACTTCTTGTGATGGAACTCAAATGTTATAATTTAGAATAAATAATAAAGATAATTTTCAAAAGTGTAAATGGTTATAAATTATTAAAAAAATAATTATAAGAAGAAGTAATATAGTTGATCTTACAGTAAACTCAAACATTTCAATATAAAAATAGATATACTACTTCTTCTTACTAAAATTTCTCATCAATTTTCCTATTATAAGGTATAGATATTTTAAATGAAGAATATGAATGAAATTTATAAGTAGTATGCAAAACTTTAGATGTTGGTCATTGACCAAAAACCAATGTATTACATATATTTTAATTCATATTACTTAATTGTTAATATATCTCAAATCTTCCTAATTTTTGGTAGTTTTCCAATAAATGTTAATGGTAAATACACTTAGTTTTTAATACTCATTAAAGACCACTGGTATATCTTTAGAAGTCAATTATATAAAAAACTTAATGTGATAACTCATACTAAATCTCTAATCCTTCTTTTCATCTTCTAATACAACTTTTGTACTTCATAAATATCATCATTGATAAATATTTATTATATATTAGTTGATTGTTGGCTTACTTTTAGATGTTGGTAGTTTAAAAAATCAATTTAGTATTTGCTTTTAATTTTTTTCATCTATCATTGCATCTAATTTAGTGATTTTTTGATACTTTGTAAATGTCATCCTTAGTAAATGCATGCCATCATCCTTTATAAATTTTTTCATATTATATTTTTTATAAAAAAATGATTATGATTTTTCACATATAGAAATTGATGTTATTTTAATTTTTTTATATATTATAAAATTAAAATAGAATTATTTAACATATAATGACATTTATATATCTACTTAATTATATAATTGCCATAGCTTTGGCCTTTTAAAACTTTCCAGCCCATGAATTCCTACAGTGAGTTGTTCCTACGCTTTTGACACAGTACTTTAATATTTGCTTTCTTCCCTTTTTACATGATTGTCTCATTCACTCACAGTATTGGGGAGTTTATTCTGTCTTTCTATTAAGATCCAGTGAGGTTATCCTCAACGACTGCGCCTCCTCTGTCACTCCTCTTCGCTCTCCTCTCTCAATGTTGGACACAACTTTTGTATACACTTTCTCAGTCTCTTCAATCCATTGGTCCTAGGTAACTTTGTAGAAATTGGTAGATTTTAATTGACTAGATTCCTTTTTGTTGAAATAGAAACTTGAGTTAACAATTCACTCTATTGCAGCACGCAAGAATGGATTTGCCTTTGACACTATTAGGCAACAAGCTTATTAAATGAAGCAACAACAGGTAGTTGAATAATCAGGTTGTATAGACATCTTTCACCATTGAACTAAACAACAAACCTGCCACTTCAAAGAATTCATCAGCATAACTTGCATTCATTGCATTCCATGAAACAACGTCTTTGTGAATAATACTATCGAAGACAACATATGCATCGTCAGACACTAATCCACGCTTTGCATACATTGATAATAAAGGATTTCCAATAAGGGTATCTATTTGAAACTTAGATTTAATTATACAGACATGTATACTCTTTCCAGCATTCAGATTTAATTATATTTTTTTTATTTTTATATTTAGTAAATTAAATAATATTTATTCCTTATTATCTATCATGGTATGCATTTATATAAATGATAAGGATTAACATTTATACATTAAATTTCATTTAACATTTATATATAATGATTTGCAAATATTTTTATTATAAAAGTATTTTAAATGTGTTAAAAATTGAATATAAAATATATAAATTGAATGAGCAAATTACGTTCTATTTTTCAATAAAAATATTCATAATTCAAATTCAAATTAAATTGATTTATTTAAATTTTCTTGTATTTTCTTAATATTATATGTTATTTTTCTATATCTGTTAGCAAAATTTTATTTAAACTAATTCTTCTTTAAATATGATTTATAAGTATTTAAATTATCTAATTATTTCAAATAGATTACAATTATTTCATTATTTTATTTTTATCAAGTAAGTAAGTGAATTCATCAATGCAAAACCGATAAGAAATTATAAACAAACTAAGAAAAGTTATTTATTAAAATATTACATATAATTTGTTACTTTTGAATTTAAGTTTGTTATTTGAATGTAAAATTTGAAAAAAAAATATTGAAATATATTATATAAAAATACTTCAAAAATAATACTATTTTAATTAATCAAATGATATCGTATATATTTAAATTAATTTAATTTATTGTAAAATGAAATTTGTTTGTATTATTAGTAAGTACAAAGATGTTATATATTATAATATAAATGCAACTAAAATTTTTGACAAAAAGTAAAAAAAGTAATTTTCTTACAATATAATAATATATGAGTAAGTGGTGTTATAAAATATATTTAAATATTAAATATAAAATTTATTTTTAAATAAAAATTATATTTTTATTAAAAATATTATTATCATTAAGTACTTATTCTCCATTTTTTCTATATTATTTTCATATATCAAATGTAATTATAAAAACACCTTTCCATTCTATTCTCATTCTTATTCTCATTTTATCATATCAAAGATGATATAAATATTCCTTCCTTTTATTATTATTATTTTAATATTATATAATTATATAAATTATGTATAATAAAATTAAAATAATAAAGAGTTACATAATTTATCTTTTTAGAATTTTGTTCCTTCTTATAAATTAAATAATATATTTTATTATATGAATAAATTATTATATTTTTATAAAAAAGTATTATTATTTTATTAAATATTAGCTCGTGCATAGCACGGGCTTAATGACTAGTATATACATATATCAGGTAATAATCAATATTAAATCCATTAAACAACGGATGTTAAAAAATAATTCAATATCAGGGATGCGGGAAAAAACACCACTTCTTACCGACGTGGTTTAAAATTGTCGAATTCAAATACCGAGAAGGGATTGGAACAACATTGAGCTTGGAATTTTCAACAGACACGTCGATTTCTGAGCGACATATATTGATAACCAAGAAACATCTAAATCATAATCAAATCCCAAATATATGTAGAAGAGTTTATTGGCTTTTGTGTCCTGGAAACTAGATTTACTACAATTTAGCACAGGATCTACTCCTTATCTCAATACAGGAATGACAAATTACGTTACTAACATGCAACGTGATGAATTCCAACGCAAACTGAAAAAAAAAAAAAAAGGAAAGAAAATTTCCAAACTAATATCAGATGTTACTGCAGGGTAAGCTGCTGACATCTGAGAACCAACTCTAACATGTAGCCATTATTTCTACTGAATTGTGTTTATTGAATTGCAACAGTGTACTACCTACGAGCAGATTTCATGCTCCATGCATCCAACTTCTGAACGGTAATAGGCTCAGTCCCATTGTTGAAAACAAACAAGTGGGCTGCATCCATCACTGCTAACCTTGGATAAACCCTAGACAATATGCATGTTTTCCCTCCTGCTCCAAAGCTTTCCACTACGGAGTGATCAATCTGCATGTCATTCAATTATAACATAAAAGGAAATCTTAGTTAGTGGATCATAATCTAATTAAATAACATCAATCCTTCACAACACTGATTAGATTTATAGAAAAACCAAAGTATAAATTATTAGACTTCTGTAAAGAATATTTTAATTTTGAAGTTGCTATTAGCAACTTTCCTAAGGTGAAAAAAAACTTAACCCGCATCTAATTGTGGTTGTAGGTTTACCCCATCCTTTCGTGTGAAATATGTAATTAGAGTGAGATTATTATTATTATTTTTCTCTGAAACATCATGAACAGGAGGGCAGGAGTGGGTAAACAAGGTCTAATGTGGTTTTTGGCCCGGGACTCATCCACAAATAAATAGGATTTGGACTTAAAATTTATGCTTAAGAATTGGATTTGAGCAAAATTATAGGTTTTATTGCATAGATGGATAAACCCTAAATTGTAATTGAACATGCATATCTAGAATTAAGTCAATTCAAATTTAGCTTTGTTTTATATTTATATACTAAATTTTTTATTTATTATATATGATTAACATATATTATGAGACACAAATATCAATTATAAAAAATAAGTATATGCATATAATAAATTTTTATTATATATTAAATATAATATGTATAAAATATATCATATTTAATATATATTAAATATTATATATATTTATAAGATCTAGTTATATTATATATACTTAATTCTTAATGTTAAACAAAAATATTTTATCTTAATATTTATATTTTAATTAACCCGATCTGAGCCCGTCCCACCCAATTTTTTACCTACACCCTACAGTAGAGTGAAAAATAAAAGTGGTAATAACATTTTTGTTTCTAAAAACCCATGCCGATCATGTTTTCATGTGCATTCAGACATTTCGCAAGTTTTTATAATAGTTTAAGGAAAAAAATGGAAAATATTTCATTCAATTTTAAAATGGTTTATTGCATTCAATTTTAAGATGATTGAATTTTATTCCCTTCTACTTTGAAAACTTGAAAATTTAAAAATCACTTTCTTAAATTATACAAAATTTTAATTTAATATCCATCATCAAGTTAATTTACTATTTTATTAATTCATATAATTTTTTAATAATATTTTTTTAAAAATCATGACATTATATTATTTTAGCTTATCTTATTATTTTTTTAAAAATAATTTTTATATTATATAATTAAGAGGAATTAAATTAAATATAAAATTTTAATTAAATAACTAAAAATAGCTTGAAAAATTATATATGAAAAAATGATAAAATAAATCAATATACAACAATAATGGAATTATTGTTAAAAAATTTATAAAAAATATATAATTAAATAAAATAATTAATTAAATTGATAATGTGCGTTAAATCTAAGTTTGATGAAATTTAAAAAGATAATTTTTAAATTTTTAAAATAAAAAAATGTAAAATTTAATTATCTCAAAATTGAAGAAAATATTTTATATTTTTTCATAAAATAATAGCGGGTACTACAGTAATTTGAAGCCACCAATATCTCATTTAAAGCCATTCATTTGGACGAACGTCACTTTTACGGTGAGGTCACCCAAAAAAAAAAAAAGTGACCTAAATATAAAGGTTTGGGCGTAACCAAAGTCTGTGTCTAAATTAATATAAAATGTTATAAAAACTAAAATATTTTAAATCAAATCAAAATGACAACACGTGGTAATACGATTTCTTCTTGTGGTTACCGAAATACAATGCATACATAGAGAGACGCAAACACACTTATGTGTATATTCATGTATATGATGCTTACCAAACTCCTAAGGGAAAGCTTTTTATCGGTCAAATCGATTTCCACAAAACCGGCAAAAGGAGGCATGTACAAGCCACATTTCTCGGCAGAGGAACTGTTCAGAAACACACCACAGAAAATCTTGATTAGAAATTTAGAATAGACACCAGAAACTACAAAACAACAATAGGATTTTTTTTGTTTTCTTTTTCCCCTGGGCTATTGATATTCAGCATTCATATTGCACTTAATTAATTCAAAATTGAGTTGGATAAATGAAGAAAAAAGATTGTCCGGCACCTATTTTCTTTTTTAATTCACAAAATTTGAAGATCCGAATTGGAAATTTTATTTAAAAAAAATATTAAATTTCAATCAGTTGGACGAACATGCGTTGCTAACTAAATTATATTTACTATTTGGACAATTACCTCCTCGCATCGGAGCACATGAGAACCACGTGCTTGTTTGGAGCTTTGAAAATTCTGAAGAAAACTGGCGTAAACTCCTCTAGCTTTTCTGAAGCGAGTGTTAGAAGACCAAATGGTCCAATGCCGCCTTGATGCGCTGAACCATTCTGGGCACACAGATCTTGTGCATTCACCCAGCTTGGATCAAATGCCTCTACCTTCTCCAAGCTTGAAAATGAAAATGTCACTTCTACATCAGCCTGCACATTTCATGATCAGCTCTTACAAATCATGCATTTTAATGCAAAAAATACATAGATAACTATTGCCTAAGATCACCTGAGGAGCAGTAATCCCTTTCACTTCAACATGTTCTCCCTTTTTCAGCTTTAGATTTCTCAATTCAACATGTTCGCCTCTCAAAGTATTCAATTCCTCAATTGGCCATTGAACCAGTTGCTTCCGGTTAGAATCAAGCCAAACAGTTCTTGGGATTGCCTGAAAACCAGAACCATTGTTGTAAGCTGTGGTTGCTGCTATGCTGTAATCAGTAAAATTACGGAAAAATTACAATAAAAGGTAATTTACAATACACAACACAAAATTTCCAGCTATATGATACCTGAATTCCAGCCCATCCTTTATCAATATCAGTATAAACACTATCAGACTCATTTGACCAACCCCATAGGATCCTTCTGTTCTTGCTTGGGTCAAAGAATGTCTTTGAAGCATAAAAGTTGCCATAATCATATCTAAGACCGCCCCAACCATCCTCTGAAGTGTTGTCCGGAAAATATCTATCCCTCTTCCGATCATAGGTTCCAATTGTATAATAATCATATCTGGTTTTGTCCAGGCTGTTCTTCAGTACATGCTTCACATTTTCTCCCTGTATGGACGTATCCAACCCGTGGGTCCCGTCCAATGGAACCGGGTAAAAATCGGGGCACTCCCAGTTACCCGTACCCCATTTAGAATGGATAGGGTGTTTGGCCTTGAACCAGTTCACAAAATCCCTGCTTCTGTACAAATGAGCCACCCCTCTGCTCTTCCACTGGCCGCCGACCAAAATCCTCCAGTGCCCGTCTTCGCTCCACCAAGCTGTTGTCGGGTCACGGAACGAGGTGGCGTTCATGGTACGGTCCGCAACGGCTATCGGGTTTCCGGAATCAGGTTTTACCCATTTTCTTAGATATGGATCGGATAGATCCTCGGGTACTGCATAGCATTGGACCTGAGTTTTCTTCTCATCAATAATTCCGGTGTAAAGGATCACGGGTCCTTTGCCCGGTACAACGGTGGCTGACCCGGACCAGCACCCGTAATTATCAAAGGGTTTGGAGGGATAGATGGCCGGCTCAAGTGGTTTCCAGTTGATGAGGTCCGTTGACACGGAGTGGGCCCACACAATGTTGCCCCACACTGCTCCTTTGGGGTTATATTGGTAAAATAGATGATAAATTCCATTGTAGTACATGGGTCCTGTTTTGGTATTTATGCATAGAAAATATGTGACAAAATTATATTATATTATATATATCAATGGTTATTAAAAGGATAATAACATGAGGTATTTTCAGAGTAAGACTTACCATTGGGATCTACATGGGATTGATTCGTCCATTGCACAAATTACAATACCATGAAAAGATTGGCAATGAAAATATATGTTAGCACCATATGATGATAAGAAATAGATAAAAGAAGTTTCAGAACAAGAGGCTGCTAAAAAATTGCTCTATTAACTTAATTAGTGTATTTATTATAGAAATAAGGGAGCATAAATAGAGTTGATTTTAAAATTATATTTTTTATTAAAATTATTTAAATATTCATAATTATCATATTAAATATTTTATAATTAAGAATATAAAGGTTAGGAGTACTCTCTCTCTTTATGTATATATAAGGAAATACGTACCAGAAAACTATAGAAGAAAATATATTATTACAGTATTCTGAAAAATTTAGACTCTAAAAGAAATAAATAGTAAATACTTTTAAACTAGCGTGAGATTTAAAAAAGTAGTAAAATAAGATTTATAAAAAAAAATTTGTATACATCGGTAGTGAAACAAGTAAAAAGCCAAGATGAATTGGCCTCCTCAATTATGAAATATTTGTTTTTGCACTCGAAAGATTTTAAAATTCAGTACTTCAAAAAAATTTAAATTTGAGGTGGCGTAATAAATTTTCAATCATAATGAATATTATTGAATAATTGCATTCAAAATTTTGAAATCTTGAGGCAACAAAGAATTTATCTTGGAGTGAATTTTTTAAAAAATATATAAAATTTAATATATGCCGTTAATATTTTCTTATATTAAACAAAATTTAATGCATAGAAAAATTGACCTGTAAAAGATGCAACCGCCGTTCAGCAGAGACGAAGCCTCATTCATGGTTCGGGGGTTAGGCCCCTCAACAATTTTTTTAATACAAAAATTTTCTTCGCATTTGTTGAATTTTTCAGAAAATTACATGCATAGCCATCCCAAAAATTATAATGATTTCATATTTAATAATTTATATTGTAATCATTCCTATAATTACAAGCTAGTTTGGCTCCTTTTATTCAGATCTTTATTTTTAAGAGCTAGTCTGGCTCCTACTATTCAGATTTTATTTGACCACTTACGAGGCGCCAGAGGGGTGAGAATTCTTTTGCATGGGAGTCCAAATTTGGATTTTGCGTAATGCAGTTCAAGAAAAGGTATTTAGTATAGTACATCAATTGCATAAATATATCATTAATTTAAATCATTAAATTTCATTAATAATAAATGAAATTCATCATATATATATATATATATATATATCATTAACATCGCGCAAGATAAATAAGATTTAATAATTAAATTATATCAATACATTTAATGTACCAAAATTTCTCTTAAAAAGAAAAAAATTCAACAACTTGCGAAGGGTATCAAATCACAGATAGCGGCATGCATGCCCACATCGATAACAATTAATGCGAAGATTGAGGAAAACAAAGAATCTGCTGCTATGATCGCGGTTTCAATTATAAATGCAATGTTACGATTGCAGTTGGCTAAGAATGATAGGAAAATGAAACTGAATCTCACCCCATTTACCTTCAGATGTTTTCCGGACATTTTCTAAAAAAAATATTATATGCACAAATAAGTGGGATCTAAAATTCAATTTCAAATTTTTATATTTATTAAGTTGATTTTTATAATTTTATCTTATTATCCAATCCACGATTTTATATTCAATTGAAAATTTGTGAATTATATTTAAAATTTAATTTCTACCCCCATGAATATACATAAGATAGATATAATATTGCATCTCAAATTCTACAACTAGAAACTAAACAAAGAGTAAAATAGAGAATAATAGAGATGAAAACGATACCGTTTATCCAGTGTCTGGGAGGCTGAAAGTGGTATGCAGTTCTGGATTTATGAGATACCTCAACAGCAGGAACCGATTGAAAGTTTTTGTATACTCTGTGAGTGGCTTCAACGCCATTGTTACTTATCACAGAAAGGCAGCAAAATAACACAAAAACTGTGCGACACTTTGAAGGAGGCATTGTGGAAATTTAAGGATTTAGGTTTGAGGGTTTTGTTGGAGAGAAGACGATGGGATTGGGATTAGTTATATAGAGAGATCACAAGATAAGTTGGCCAAGTTGGATTCGTTGTTTGATAAGACCGAATTACCAATGTGGTTTTCCTATCTTGGAGCGGTTTATGGGTTGGTTACATGCTTAATTTTTAATTTAACTTGATTTTAAATAAAAGAGCTGATTATCCAGAAACATCCTGGGAAATTTGAATTTCTCAAAGAATTTAATTTGTTCTACTTAAATACATGAGATATTGCATTTCATTAATGATAAAAGAAATTCAAAGGATAAACATCGTATTTAGACTAGATTTGCGAATAAATTTATGTTACATTTTTCGACAATGTTTTTGATTTAATATAATTGCTATTGCCGGTAGGCTCAATTATTTGGTGGGCAAGCCTTTGATATTCGAGAATTAATTAAATCGTTATCTTTTAATTTAATTGAATTTAATAATAACTTTTAAGTAAATCTTTATTAATATCTTTACTCAGACCAATGAAATTGAAGAATTCTTCTTCTTGCTATTTTTTTTAAAAGATTCAATATATTTTTTGAGGAGATCAAACATTATTTTATTTAATTTAATTTGAGAAAATATTAAATGATTTCCTCATTATTATATGGATTTTACTTATTAATGTTATGAATATTATTGAATTATATGTAAATAAATATATCAAAAATCTGATTTTGAATTTTATTAATCTTACCAATCAGGAGGTCCCTTCTTATAGTGGCCACAGAAATTATGTATACAAGTTACTAAATGTTATACAAAAGATATCTCCGGAAATAAATGGGTAGAAATACGTGGTTGATTGCAATGATCATATAGAATAGTAGGCAACCGCAAAGTTTTGCCCGAAAAGGAAGAATAGAATGCAGAACACACAGCTAAGTACATTTAGGTTTACAATTAAAAAAGGCTCTGATAAAAACAGAAAATTTGGAAAAAATTGTTAAAAATAAAAAATTTTGACAATTTTTTTGTTGGAAATTTCATTGTAGAAAAGGATTTTTTTTCTCATTAATGTTATGACTAAATTAAAATTAAAAAAACAATATTTAAAATAATTTCATAAATTTTTTTTGAAAATAATTAATTTTTTGTAAAATATATGTCAGAAGATCGTTGTAAAAAATAAATGCCTTTTTCGACAGAATTCATCTAAAATTAGAAAAAAATCATAAAAAATACTTTTTAATGCTAATTCAATAATGACTATATCTAATTAAAAATATGACTATTTAATCTTAATTTTAATATACAGAAAACCATCTAATAATTTAAAATTCACTTTTTTGAATTCCAATTCAATAATTAATATATATAAATATCTAATCTAATTAAAAAACAGCTATTCAATCATAATTTCAATGAAAAAAAATCAACTTATAATTAAACATTAATTTTTAATCCTAATTCTAATTCTAATTATGACTAACTAATAAGTAAAAATTGATAGTAAGCTCTTTGTGCAAGCAAGAAGAATGGCACATACGCTCTACAAAAATTTGTGAAATTATTAAATAAAGTTATAACAATGATTTAATCGATTTAGGGTCTAAAAATAGAGTTCAAACGGCGCATAGAATCGTTGACGTTTTTCCAAGGAATTGTTTTACGAACAAAAACATTCGTAAAAAATTCTGCGGTTTGCTATACTTAAAGGGTATTCCATGCAGAAGCAAGCAACAAATATTACACCAAAATATTTGTTATGCTTTCGTATATGTTGAACCAAACACGTGCATATATTCATGCACTATCATTATCATTATCATAATCATTATCATTATCATCATCATTATTATTATTTATTATTATTATTAAACAAATTTAAATAATTTTTTTTTCAGGTTTGGAAGTTTCGTTCTAGCTTTTTTTGGTAAAAATGTAATATTTACAAGGGAAAAATATAAAAGGTTCTTTAAAATATGATTTAATATCGCATGAATTTCTCTAAATTTTAAAACCTATAAATAGGCTCTTAAAATTAAAAAATTAAAAATATTGACAATTTAATTAAAAAAATTACATTCATGTCACTTATAATTATTTTTAACGTAAATTCAATCGGATTGTAAAAAGATTTTCTTCTAAAATCAATTATTAACAACAAAGTTCTATAATGCACTTATGATATAATTAATTGAAGACAAATATTTTGAATGAAGTATTACTAAAATTTGAGTTAATTACAATCGTAAGGGTAAGATATGTGATTTTTTTTTAAATTTTTTTAACTTCTTTGACTTTATCACACCAAAGAAATAATTAAAAAAAATCGTAAGGGTTCATTTGTCTTTTCTTATTCCTATTAATTGAAATTTTGATATTTTCAATTTTTTAAGAACTCTAGGGAATTTATTTATAGATTTTAAAATTTTAAGAAAGTCACGTAATAGCTATTATTTCAAGAGGTAATTTGACATTTATGCGTGGGAAACTGTTTTGAAACTTCTGTTCCAACCATGTTTTGAAGATAATGATAATTTGTGTAAAACATATATAAACACGCAATCGCTGTTGCTTGCATCCCAAATATCACATACTATTCTTAGGAAACCAATTAATTACATTTTTTCTTTCAAATTTTTTGGACATTTTCCTGATTATATCATGTATGTCTGCATGCCAGATCAGTGAAACTCCATAAAGAGGATCCCCTCAATACGGACCTAACAATTGGACACCGTGGAAACTTGCATGTATGGTTTGTTGGGTGGCAACATATGAACAACGAGACTTGTTTTGCAGCATAGGAGATCAAAACCACCGAAATGTTTGGTCTGGCAATACCAGACTATTCCTTCATTCTAGAGAATATGAATGAGCGACCAATCTAGAAATTTTGACTTCTCGAGGATATATGTAAAAGGTATATGAAATGGAAAGTGTGTTTTTATGTGATAATAAAATGTGGCGATTACACATTGCATTTAATAATTATGATTAAAATGTTATTAAAAATCATATTTTCACTTAAAAATTTATATAATTTTATATTTTAATTATGAACTTTTAATGTAAAATTTGGTAGTCAAAATTCACTTTTATCATTTATATAATTTGGTATAAATATTATATCAAGTGAAAGAAATATTTTTATGCGAGAGTTAAAAGAGTAAATATAAAAGTCATATGAAATGAAAGAAATATTTTTATATGAGAATGAAAGAATTGAATTGTGGTTATCAAATAATTAAGATCAAAATATAAAATTATGTAATTTTTTTAAATAATTACATGACATTCAATTATATTTTAATTATGATCATTAATACAAAATCTGATGCTTACAAATTATTCTTCTCATTTTTCATATAAAAAAAATTTCTTTCTTTTACTTAATAGTACTATCCTCCACACTTATATGTCAGGATTTGCTACTTCAATTTTTTCATTTAAACAAAAAAATTATGTTATTAATTTATTAAGAATAAAAAAATAATGAAAAATATAAAAGTCAATTTATTACCATCAATAATTTTTTCAATTAATTAGTTGTATTGTGAAAATGAGTAAAAATGAATGAAGTTGATTTAAATATTGTAAATTTATATTTCTATTGAAACTATTTAAACATCTTTTATTTAGTAATATGTTTTTTTTTCTTTCATTCAATTAAAAAAACAAAGTTGTTAATCTTTACATATGGATATGAAAGTTTCCAATCCTAATATAAATAATTTAAAATTCAAATATTTAATAAAATAAATGTATTTTTTCTTGATCTCTTTTTATGCGTTTATTAATTTGCATAGCAAGTAAATTTTCAAAAAAAAATCACTTATTATAAAAATTATGAGACTTATAAATATGTGTATATGTATATATATGAATGTATGTATGTATGAAATTCTTTTCTGTTTTTTTTTTGGAGAGCGTGGGTTGGGATGGGAATTGCCCTCACAAATATATGAATGGATCCATCCAGACATGAGCTCAACACAAGAAATTAGAGAACATCAATTAATAATTAATAAAGAGATAAGAGAGTTCTGAAATTGCTAATGTTTAAAATTACCGTGAAAATAAAATATTTGGAGAAAAGATTAATGGAGCCATATTTGTAAAAGTTTGAATTAACATATTTTTAGTAGGATAAAGTACAAATAATTCTCTTCATATTTTTAAGAGAGGACGATTTGATGCTTAAACGTTTAATTGGGTGCAATTTATTCCTTCGACTATTTTCCGTCCAAATTATTTCTAGAATAGCACAAAGAAGTAACAATTACAAAAAAAAAAAATCAATGTTGCCTCAAGAGCTATACTCCCCGCTATCTTTAAGATTTAAATATAAAACATTTTGTATATATATTAAGTTAATTATAACTTCTTAAGGGGGAAAAAAAAAACCACCCATCACCCATGGCGGAAAAACCTCAATTTGCTGTAATCTTAGTCTTCAAATGTTTTTTTTTTTTTTTTAATACAGTGGGCAAGACCAGGAATTAAAAAACTAAATTGGTATTTTTGATATCATCAAGTAATGGTTTCATTGTTTATTGCATCGCTAACCAAACTTCCCCTGCTATCTATTCTCCAAAATCATAATGTAAAGGAAAGCAAGAACCAATAATGGTGCATTATGTTATGAATAGTTATTTTTAAATGCGGACGTCCATCGTTAGCGGAAAGTTTTTTATTTTTTCCCCTTAATGTCAATTATTAATTTTTTTAAATATTATTATAAAAATAAAAATATAATCTCTGACTTATCTGTCTTAAAAATAAGAGGCTGTAATAATCACGTGCTACACGTTTGAATCAAATATTCTTCCTTCTAATTCTTTTATCTATTTCTTTATCCATTTGTTTAGTATGAAGCGATTCTTAATTATATTTTGTAACATATAAATACATATTAGTCCACAAAGCTTCAATTTATGACATTCTACAACTAATCTTAATCTTATGTATTAGAGATCTAAAATTTCACTTGGCTATTGCTCAATAAAAATATTATATGTATCAAAAAAGTAAAATTCAAATTCAAATTTTAAATTTTTTATATTTATTAAAGTTAGTCTTACAAATTTATTAGATCATCTTGTATTAATTAATAATTCTTGATTTATATTTAATACTCAATTTAGAATCCTATTTTGACACATATAGCATTTTTAATTGCTCAATTAACTCAATCACTATTGCATTATCAGCGTTATCAATTTTTTTTGCTAATTTCATGAAAATTTAACTATAATTTAATAAAAAAAAATCATAGTTATAAAAATTTCAGAGAAAACCGGGGGATCAATTCACCAGTCATAAGTGATTAGACTTCTGGTTATTGAGGTTAAGAATGTATTAGTAAAAATTATTTATAAAAAATATTTTTTATAAAAAAATTATTTATATATGTATTAGTAAAAGAGTAATATATAATGTATAACTTATATTAAAAGAAATGATATTTAAAATTATAATAATTTAAAAAAATAAAAATTTCCTTAATAGATAAAATTAATTTTTCACATTTTTTATATTTAATATTAAATTAATAAAACACTTTCTTTCATTTTAATATTTCATAATTATGTTTTATAAAAAAAAAATCGTCCAAAGAAACGAAAGCTAATATTGGCTTATAATTTCGCTTACTCCATACTTGTCTTCGTGTATATTGATCCTGCACCACACAAAGCACCAACATGCCTAGGTAATGAAACCTAACATATGCTATTATGTGACCTTCTTATAAAGCCAGAGTTATATCTTCCTAAAATTGCTTACGGTCGACACGACTTTAATTAATGCTCATCTCAATAAGAAATTATAATCTTCTTATGTGCATGTGCGTGCACGTTTACCCTTCCCCTGAGAAATTCGTGACTAAGCAAACCTGAAAATTTGGCAGAATAAGCAACTAAGCAAGACCAGACAATGTATGGGGCAATATGAAGCATTATTATCATCAAAACTACGTAATAATTCTAGATTTCTGTTAAGAATTGTCTCATAACCATTAAACTTAGGTAACTCTGGATATGATAGTTTCACTAACATTTTTTTTTAACAGCAGAAGTAACTAATTTACCAAATAAATACATGCAAAGACCTATAATCAAACCCATAGTGTGAAAAAATAAATGATAAAACCTTTAAAAATATATTAAATGCCACTTAATTAAAAACTTTCAGTAAACATACTCTTTTCTGTTTATCTAGACACAAATCATAGTTATTCCACAATCATTATGTGTGCCAAAATGAATGAAAATGGGAAAAACTCTGCTACTCAAACGATCTATTTTCCTTGAAGGGGCTGCACAAGAGATTATGCCTTTTTCATTGCCCAAGATAATTGTCAAAACATTGACATTAAAAACAAAAATGTAACCGCCTTTATAGGCGATTTCTTTCTAAATATACAAACATTATTTTAATTATACTCCACTAAATCCAAGGTCGGATTAGCTTCAGTTCTTAGCCTAAATCTGACTCACTTTCCTATACATGCTTACAACAAGTAATAGTAAACAATAAAATTCCACATCACAGATACAAACTTGACTTAGAAATTGGCACAAGTGAGCAGATCAATATCAACATCTAATTTACTTGTCTGAGAGGAAACCGTGGTATTGGTATAAGTGATGGTTTCAACTCTTTTACCTCGGGAGATTCATATGAGTTGTTTTCTCTGAATTCCTCAACAAGTGATTCCATTGGTAAAGATCTAAGTGACTCTATCATCTCTTTACTTGGAACATGTGACTCACATCTTGTTGGGGTTTTCCCCGTAGGCTCATAGTCCTGCAAGACAATCATAAATCCATGAGATAATACTTCAAATATATTAATGTTTGAAAAGCATGTTGCATCACATGATTTATGGAAAATGCTATTTTTACAAACTTACAATTTCACACATCAGACACTAATGACATTATCTGCTTAAAATTAGCCTCAACAATTTTAAACAAGTGAGATTAGTCCTTAACGAATTCCATCATTGTAAAAGGTGTGAGGGGTTTTGAGAAAATGAGTTATGTACTAAGCCAGTTATAAATTACTATTTAGTCTACCTTATACAAATGCAGGAAAGTGTCGCGCGTCCTCTCTTCCATGGAAGCAGTCTGGTTAGAATGAACCTCTCCGAATCTCTCGAGTGTGCTTGCATGAGTATTGACAACATTTAACATGCAAGATATAGGCTCTTGCTCTTGCGCAGACATATCTACAAAAAATTTCATGAGCATAGGATCACATACATGCACAATGTAAATAACTGAAAAACCGAAAGACCAAGATCTTGAACATTCTATTTACCATCAAAATGCTGGAGAACATCTTTACTGCTATTTGCTACATCTTCCTCTGCAGCAACACACGCAGAGTCGATCTCAACATCATGTTGTACATTGCTATCATAACAATTCCTGTAACAAGATAACCGATATCGCAAGAATACTCAAGATAAATCTCCCAGTCAACCATTTTATAAAATGATGCCCAT
Source organism: Sindora glabra (assembly GCA_020226215.1). Classification (NCBI taxonomy): domain Eukaryota; kingdom Viridiplantae; phylum Streptophyta; class Magnoliopsida; order Fabales; family Fabaceae; genus Sindora; species Sindora glabra. The sequence continues at coordinate 61,314,680 of CM035233.1, forward strand.
AAATCCCCGTCCTTGTAATTAAATTGATCCTAACTTTATGTAAAACAGCAAATGACATGAGGTTTTAAATATTAATTGACAGCACACCTGATAAGTGACGTCATGGCAGAAACATGTTTCCTTCTCATCTCATTCACAGCCTCATGACTGCTCTTTGTATGTTTGAAAGCTGTTTCGGCAGTATTGACACTAAAAGAAAAAGGATACAAAGAACTTCCAACATGATTCAAAGTCTAGATAAAGAAATCCACCAGGGGTGAAAGTTAGTTACTTACCTCTGCTGCAGGAGTACCTCCATTCGACAATGCTTTGCGGCAGAATAATCGGCATTGTCTTTGACATCTTTTTCTGCTTGTATGCAAAATGCCTGCCATTTTCTTTTTGCATGGCTCGCAACATCACCAAGTGAAGAAACATGTCCATCCAAGAATGACTTGGTTGCAATGCCGTTGTCTCTAAGATCAACAAGCCTTGCATCTACCTGCAGGTTCAACCATTCATCCATGATGATAATTACCTAACAGGAAGAGGAACAAACAGAACTCCCACTTCTCAACCAACCCCCAAAATAAGGATAGCTATTAAAAGAAAAACCGAAACCGAACCAGATCCATTTGACGACGAATGTGACTAGAAACTAAACTTGTCATATCAGCAATAAGTTTTTCTGTATCAAATCTTGATTGCTCCTGCAAAATTAAACTTGAGACATCAAATACCATCACCAGCAGTTCATGTATTAAACAAATTATTAGTACTGCATAACACCTCATAAGATTTCTTAAACTCGGCAATGCTCTTCATTTGCTTTTCATCAGCTTGTGCTGCAAAGTTTTCAAGCCTTTTTGATTCTTCCAAAAGTTTACCCACAAATTCTTGAGTGCACTCAGATATATCCTTTATTTGTCCCACACTAACTTTGAATCTCTTTTCAATTGAAAACCCAAGACAAACAAAAAATTAAAAAATAATAATAATAATATTAGTGAATGCAAAATGAGAGTGAACTATTGAAAAGGTGTAACAGAAAAGACAAAGATATGACATGAAAGTTAAAAGCACATACATGCCGTAGCTCCCTTGCAAAAAGTGCTAATTCATCCTGCTGAGAAGAAAGAGAACTCTGAAGTTCATCAAATATTGAACCTGCTTCAGCGGTCTGAGATTCAAGGAACTATTTACCAGCAAAATAAAAAATTTGTCTAGTTAAATTCTTAATAAAATCAAAGCCAGAAATGAACATAAACTAAGATCGTAGAAGCATACTTCTTCGGTAGAATGACCATTGGACGCAATAAGAGATGATATTTCCTGCAAGTTAGCATCAGAGCTCGCTTTATGCAAACGAACAACATTTTGTACTGCTTCAACATGAGATATATACAGAGCCCTCAGAGCTGTCATTTTCCTTTTGAAATCTACAACAGCCTACAGCAATCAAAAGATGATTGAGAGAAATTAAAAAATGCAAAAAAAAAAAAAAAAGTGATATGTAAACGAAAATAGACCGAGCTAGGTAAACACCAACAATGAAATCAGAAGGTTTTACAGACCTTGTCATGAATGCCCAAAAAAGACCGACAGAGATTCTCCATACATTGGAGGTGTTTATTTTGTTGAGACACTGATGTGGCCACAGTGGTGCAAAGGGAACCAACTTGTTGGGCAAGCTCCCCTTGAAAACTGTTCAACACTGCTCTATTATCTGTGTTCAATTTGTCTTCTCTACCTGTATATCAGACAGATTAGAAAAATAAGAAAATAATCAATAACACACAGAAAGACAGGAGACATACCAATTTTCAAAAACAGTGCAGCATTATCCCCAAGAGCTTTCTCCAGATCAGATTGCAAAAGACATGTTTGATGAGCTAATGCATTTTCTGTCATGCAAAATAAACACTAAACAGTATCATCAGCAGTTAGTAACACAGAAGAAACAATGACGGAAGCATACAATCATTCGTACCTGCTTTTCTCTGCTCAGAAATGATAAAGTCTTTCTCTTTTAGAGTATACCGACATTTCTTCAGTTCATCCTCCGTGGTGGCAAGCAACTTGCTGGTCTTGTTCAAGTTTTTCTGTAATTTTTCTCTTGATAAGAATGCATGTAGAAATCCAAAGCAGTAAAAAAATAAAAATAAAAAAAAACTCAGATGTCTGACCTCAGTGGCATCAAGTTTGCTGCTCAAAGCAGAGCACTGCAGAACCTGGTCTATAAATTTGTTCTGTAAATCCTCGAGTTGCTGATTAAGCAAAAAATGATAATAACTTAGCAGAAAATCAGGAATAAGAAAGCTGGCCCGTAAGGAAGTAATAGACAACAGAGTAGAGAAAACAAACAAACAAACCTTCTGATGAGTTTCTATTGCCATTCCCATCTGCTCAATCTGATCCGCCATAGCCTTATTACAGGAAAAACTTGCATCATTGGAAGGATATGATATTAAGCAAAAGATGATACTCTCGAATAAAACTAGAAATTCACAGGTTAACACAAGCTAAAACAGTCACTATATTCTTAGGAGTTTATATTTGGAACAAAAACACCAGTTCTTGATGAATATGTAGGACTATTAGTTATTATGGTAACAATTATAAAGGCAGAAGACGGAAAAACAGAAGGACCTTCTTCTCACTCTCCTCCTGAATGTATCTTTCCTTTGGTATATAAACCCCATTTTTCTCACGTGCAGCATAAACCTCTGCACCAAGACACAAATTTCATCTATGCTTAGGAACAAAACCATCATAAAAGGCACAAGCCAGCTAAAGCAAAAGAGCATAAAAGCTATTCGTACTCCAAAACACATACAAAGAAACTTACCTGCCTTAAGCCGTTCAATTTCACCATAAAGATCCTTAATGAGGGTCGATTTCATCATTTTTTGGTTAACCTAAAGAAAATAGGAAAAAAGCTGAAGGTATCATAATGAATAATCTTGAAGCAAAATAAAAAATGGTTGTATCATAAAACAGACTAAACGATACAACATATATCATTTAACTCGAATACAGTCACTCAAGCGACATAAGTAACAAACCTCAGGTTTATTTTTAATATGTTTTGCCCTGTGCGCATAATCCAGTGTGCTTAATGTTTCTTCCAAGCAATGGACAGCAGGAGAAACTGTGGCTATGATACATGTCTTGGTTCGTCCACCAAGTGAATCACGCAGTAGACGTGTTAGCTTGCTATCCCTAAATTTCAAATTTGCAAAGTAAGCATAAAAGGAACGGGTGCAGATACAAATGTATAGAAATATGGCCCTCTGACAAGGAGATAAAATGAGGAAACGAGATTGAAGCATTGTCTAAATAACAGAAACCAGAAAAGAAAACCTGTAAGGAATATGGCCAAGGTGCTCCACAAGAGCATTGATGACTCGTCCTAAAGTAAGCAAGCTTTTGTTAATTTCTCCTGCTTCTCTAGCACGACCCTAACAAAAACAACATATCTTAAATTGTTTGCCAACTTCTAATGTGAGCCATTTGCTTAATAGCTCATGTAGTGCACTCCAAAGTGTATTATTACCTCTCTAGCACCAGAACGAGATATATTTTCGGAGCCTGCTAGATCCACTAAATTCAACTTGCCACATTTGATTAGTTCTTCACCTTCAGGCGTAGCTTCCTTGATGTGTATTGTAATACAAAATAAAGAATGTGATCGACTGAAATGAAAAACACAATCTGAATGTAATATTGTAACTTGAAAATTGGTCTAAACATGAAACAGAAAAAGTGTTTACCTAGATTGCTTGTTCAATAAAGTTTCTGCTGTACGCCGTTTGGCAGACCCCCTTTCGAGAAGAGTAAAAATCTCACTTGCACTTGTTACAATTTCTTCCTCCAAGCCTCTTACAAGAACTCCACCTTTACCATCCTCCATAAGAGGCAGCTGCTTTTTGGGCTTCTCCTCCGATGCAGCTTTTGAAATTTCCTCAGGGGCAAGCAAATCAGTGATCTCCTCATTATACAACTCTAAAAATGTAACCTTCACACTATACTCAGCATTCTGGCTCTCAAGTGTATCAAAAATCTGCTTAACAGCCCTAGGAATCACCCCCGCATCTCGAGGTAATTCACCGTTGGGTCCACTCTGTAGAATGCCAAATGAAACAAATAAGCATGGTTCGTGAGTATATATGTAGCATTTTCATGAACGACAATGAGATGGACGCTACATTATACCTTTGCCCTTTTACATTCACCTTCCATAGTATATGTTTTTCCAGTACCAGTTTGACCATATGCAAAAATGGTGCAATTGAACCCTTCCAAAACTTCTTTCACTATTGGAATCATAGCCTGCTCATAAAGATCTTTTTGCTTTGCAGAGGGACCAAAAACCTATAAAAAAATAAAAAAGGAATAATGTTGCAGTTCTGTAACAGCAATATGCATTTGACTATGATAACATTTCTAAAATTTGTTTCTCATGAAATATAAACAATTGCACATTATGCTGATTCAGTAATTGGCAAACCGTCACTGGGCCAAGAAGTACCCAACTAGGAGAAACCGAGAAATTATTTGAAAAAATTATCCACTCATGATGCAATGTTGATCCCTAAAAAACACATACAACTGATGCTGGTTCAGCATTGGACTTCTTCCTTGAACCGGTCGTTAACAAGGTAAAGGGTCAATCTGAGACTTGTTAAAAAAATACTAAAATGCATTTCCCTGCAGAAGCCAGATACGTACACACCCAACGATAGCAATGGCAAATTAGCACCCAGCTATCCATTATCAACATACCCAACTCTTTATAACACCTTTATCATTAACTGCTTGAGTTTTCATTAAAATTTTGCTTCCAACCTATGGAAAAAATTTTAGAACTTGACAAGCAGCACCTTGTACTGACCTTCAGACTCAAGTTACATGCCAGGAGTCCCAGCAAACAATCCCAAAAAAAAAAAATGATACATGGGACAATTGAGACAAGCCTAGTTTTAACTTCAACCAATATAACACGTAAACACGCATAAAAATGGATAAAGTCAAAAGTACTACTAGCCTTATCAAAAGTGAAAACTCTATCTATATGCTTCCCAGCAATGTTCTGAGACACCGCTACTTCTCTGGCATACTCGTTGCAAGTAACAACCTGCGGCGCATTGCTCCGCAACTCTTCGTCACTAACTGGCCTAAAATTTACGCAGAAAACAGAAACAGATTTGTTCTTCTGAACTAGAAGCTTCTGCAAATCAAATCACAAAAGTTGAAAATACCTGCAACGCAGGAGGACTTGAACATTGACACCCTTCTCCTTGTCATGGCGAACAGACATCTTCGATCGATAGCAATAGAGCAAGGATCTTAATCTTCGCTCTCTCGTTGAATTGGTTGGATTCAGAGATTTGGTTCCCACTCTGCCCGGACTGTGTGATGCGGGAAGAGAGCGGGTGGCATTGATAATTTGAATTTTTGGGAGCGGCTCTCTGTCGTCTTTTTATCGACGGCTCCGCTCCCTGGAAGTTAGATCTGACGGTCCTGATCAAGTAATGTTTGAATTCGAGGGAGCTTATTTGACCATTTTACCCCACACCAACGTTAAAGCAAAATGACGATGACGATTCTCTGAATTTTGGAGCGTCGTTCGTCGATTCGCAGGTTGAGAGTTGGACCTCATTGGGCCATTCTAAAAGCCCAAAATCTACTATTAGTGGATCTTGAATAGCCCAAAATATATATATATATATATATATATATATATATAACCTTACACCAAATCTCATTTTTAAATTTATTTAATGGCATATATATTATTCCAATTAATTAATGAAGTTAAATTTAATGATGAGAAAAATTAATATTTATTATATTTTATTTTTATTTTTCTCTTATAATATTTTTATTTTTAGTTAAAATTTTAATTTATTTATGAATGCAAAACTATTTTAAAAAATTTTTTTGCACATTACAATCCAATTTTTTTTAATTGAGTTAAGATTAAATTTATTTTCTTAAATGAAAGATACCATTTCATATGTTGTTGGTATACAAATTATTATAAAATAAAAATATATCGATTTTGTTGTGATCTGATAGGTAATTTGAAATAATGTGGAATAGCGTAGCTGCAAAATCTTGGCTCTATACCATATACTTCAAAGAAAACGTCAAAATTAACATTGGGTGTGCACTAACGGGGTTGACGCACTTTTCTTCTTCAGCCTTTTTCCCGTGGTTTTAACTTAAGAAAATCAATTTAATATTTGCACAATTAAAAAAAAATAGTTTGTAATGTATAAAAAGACAAAGTTTAGAATAATTTTATATTCATAAATAAATTATAATTTTTAAATAAAAATGAAAATATTGAAAAAGAGAGATAGAAATTAAATGTAACAATCACTAATTTTTTTTCTTATCATTAAAGATAATTTTAATAATTAATTTAAAAATTATATAAATCATTAGATTAATCCAAAATTAATGCTAAAAATTTGGTTTAAATCTTTTATCAATTGATCTCCTCTCATATATATATATCTAGACACACTTTATTATATATACATATGTATATATTAGTCAGAAGGTATTTCCTTCGTTTTATCAATACTTGGAAATATACTTACAAATTTTACAAAATCTTTATGAAATTATAACGCCAAAATTGTAATTTATACGCAAAATTTAGTAATTTTTTTGACAAAAATCTTATGATTTTGTATATATGTAATGAGCATATAAAAAAATTATAATTCCATCAATAAGAAAATATTTAAAAAATAATATTTTTCTATGAAATTAATAATATTTAAACTTCATTTGTTTAAAATATTTTTATATGAATATAGTTATAAAGTGTCTTATAGTAAAAAACATAATTAACAAGTTCAACGTAAAATATATGAATTTAGTGAAAAACAACATCCTCTTTTTCAATAACAAAGCATAACGACACATAGTATTTATTTAATTATATAACAAAATAAATTTTGATATAAAAAAATATCTTTAAAAAAATAAACAAAGCCGTTAATGAAAGTTATTGGTAAGGAAATGTGGTGGTGTTTGATTGGCACAAGAAAGATAAACAATAATATTTTTCTTGTATAGAAAAATTATTAAGTAAAATATAACACAATTAATTAATAGTATTGAGAATGGGACACCTTTCTTTTTGGGAGAAATTTCAGTACAGCAATTATATCAATACATTATTGGTTGAAATTGTTGAATTTATTCATTTTGCACAAAATAAATGAGATTCAATAACATCAGTGATGCATCATAGTTGTTACCTTCTTTTTCTAAAAGAAAGAATAAGGTGATTTAGAAAAAGTGATAGATATAAAGGTTTTATTTATTTCATTAAAAAATATTTTTCAAATGAAAATATTATTTATATATATTATGAATGAAATACATGTAACTCGTATTTATGATAAAAAAAAATACCCAAAGACATAATCGTAGAAGAAAATAAATGCTTTTTTAAAATAAAGAAAGTTACTTTTTTAATTTTTTTTATATTTAATATGAAATAAATAAAATATGTTGGATAATGATACGAAGAGTTCTACTTTAAAAGTCAAACAAAGTAGCGGCAAGTAGGTGGTTTACATATATTTTAATTTGTATTATATTTGAGACTCTTTAATTTTTATAAAATCATAAAGTATTAAAAAATTGAGAAAAATATATTTTGGGAAGTAAAATTCAAGATGAAAATTTTGATATCAAAATTATAATTTTCTAACTTCATTTTATGAACAATATATTAAAAATATGATATAAAATTATAGGTAAAATGAATAAATTGCACGAAGCTAAAATTAATTTTAAAATCGCTAAATTATGCTTGTTTTATTCATATGAAAGTTTTTTATAAAAAGTATTATTTTTATTTGCAGGTGAGTATAAAATTATATTCCTATACCACCAAAAGGTGTGAAAAGAAACTTTTTTGAACATTTTAATTACTATTTTACTGCATGTTCGTTGTCTCTCTTTTCCACAAGTTTGTGATCTACAAATCCTAGAGATTTTCAAAACCTTAAATACGTATCTCCCTTGTTTGCTTATAAAAGTCATGCACTATAATTCAATATTTTCACAACCCTTCTCAACCTTTAGCCACTCCCAATATTTCATTCTTAGAAGAAAAAAAAAAAAAGATCACTAAAGACAAAGCTAGCATTTTAACCCCATTTTATAAACATTCCAATATTTTGATTATCTTAATTTAGTAATAATTCTTTCTCTTTCATATTAATTTATTTCATTGAAAATTTGTATTTATTCATTTAAATAAAAATAATATAATTTTTACATTTTTAAGTACTTTCTTATGGATTTGTATAGAAATTTCTGTGAGTGAAAACTTTTTATTTTTTTTTAGTTTTTATTTAAAAAATACTCATATTTGAAATATATATTACTATATTTTTCTCTGTATTAATAATGATCAATTAGAATTCTTATAAGTAAAGAGAATATATAGGAAAAACTCATAAAAATAATTAGACTCAAGAGTATTATTTATATTTTCTTATTTTTATTTTGACTTCTTAGAAAGTACTCATCATTAGATTTGTATTGTGATGTGGTTTGAAATTATCATTGTCAATATGAGATTGAAATTTTAATATGATAAGCTCATATGAACTTAAATTTTATGAGGCACTATTTAAATATAGTAGAGATGATATTTTGATCTTATCATAATATGACAGTTTATGACAATTTATTCCATAAACTAAAATAGTATTAGATGTCTAAAAAATGATCTTTTGGTGTGTATTTGAATTCTTCAAGTTTGTTTTGTTTCATTCCTACATTTTAAAAATAAGTTTGAAAATTTTAAATCAATTAAATTGTTATAAGTACTTTGTTTGCTAATTGTATTGATTGATTGATTTTAATATTCTTTTTTGTATTTTATGCAGTGTTGACCTCCAATTTTTTAGAAGCCTTTTTCATTCCATTTTTTTCATACTTAAAGCTAATAATTTATTTTTCTCATTTACTTACACGTGTATAGTTTATTTTCCTTAGTTAAATACTTAGTTGACACTTAATTGGAGATGCATAGATACTTAAATTGTTTAATTAATTTATTAGGTAATTTTATTTATTATATTACATACTTTGTGACAAAGGGTTGATAGTTTCATCAGTAAGTTACTTAAAACAATTTATTTACTTAATCAAAAACAATAATTTTAGATATTGAGTTAATTTATTTTAATTAATTATTTAGTGATTAATTAAAAATATTTATTATATTTATTTAGTTTATTGCATAGATAATTTTTTAATTAATTTTAAATATTTAATTAATTAATTTAGTTTATTTCTCAGTTAACTGGCTAGGCTTTAATTGATTGCATTTTCTATATTTTTATTTTGTTTTTTTATCGGACATATTATATCTGAATATTTGATTCTGAATATTTGATTTTATAATTTATATATTTTATATTTATGTGTGTCTATAAATTTAAATTTTAAATAATAATTTTTAATTATTTATAAGTTTTAAATTTACATATTTTATTTACTTTTAGTTTTTTTAAAAAACTCACTATTTCCAAAAAAAAAGCACCTTACTTCTAACGAAAATTTTAGTAGAGATTAAATTTAAATCTCCCTATTTTTTGACCAAAATTTTTTTCTGACGAACATATTTTGGACGCTCTTTTCTTTTTGTTGAAGGTTTTGATTTCCAACAAAAATTTTGCTTTTTTGGACGAAAACGATTAAATTTCTAGTAGTTAGAAGAGTCAAAGAAACTATGTTATTAGTCTTTTTTTATTATACTATTTGTTTCATTTAGAAAATAGAATGACCTCATTAGTGATTCCATTTCTTATTATTTAATTCACTTGTCAAAGACTAAAATCATAATTAAATTTTAAAAATTATAACAATTTTTTAACTTTAATAGTAGTGGTGATGAAAAAAAAATTGTTTTTTAATTAAATAGTGCCATTCAAAACTTTAATGCTTTATTTAGCTAGAGGTGAAAATGGAGATAGAAATAATTTTACCTATATTGTTTGGAATATGTGAAAATGGGAGAGGATAGAAATAGAAGTGAAATTAGTTTGTTTTGTTTGGAATTTGTGAAATTAGAGGAGATGGAAATGGGATTGAGTGAAATTACTATTTTACCCTTATAATGTATTATTAATTTTTATAATAGTATTAATTTACCAAACTCAATTGAAATATTTATAATATTGAGATAGAATGCTATGCATTTGATAAGATGTAGGTTTTTCAAATAAATTAAATAATAGTAGTTTTTTTTATTTTTCCTTCTACCTCTAATATTGATATTACATATTATTGGATTTAAATATTTTCAAATATTAACACTTTAATGATGCACATTTATTTATTATATTTCAACTTGCAAAGTTTGAAAATTCATTATTTTTTATTTCTATAAAAAAATTTATTCGTCATATTATAAATAAATTTTTATTTTATGTTTTAGAATTTTATTTAAATATAAAAAATGTTTCCTAATTGTATTCTAGTTAAAAATATTTGATTATTTACATTTTCAAACCATCCACATTTATTCCATCATATTTTTTATTTTTAATTATTGCATCATTTATAAATAAAGAATAATTCTATAATTTTAATTTGTTCAAAAGGAAAAAAAGATTATTGTTTTAGATTTATTTTTTATAATATACGAATAAATTAATTTATGTCAATTTTAACACTTATTATTTCTATATTTGTATTTAAAAAATTAAATTTAATATATTTAATAACTTTTAAAAACTTTACACTATAATTTTAAAATATCTTTTTGAAAAATGGAATATTTTTAATTCTACATCAGCATGTTTTTATTTATGATTTTTTACTAGCATTGCCTATATTTGTCCTTTACATAATATTCAAATCCTAATAAAAATGAGTGTGCCAATCAATGGAGTAAATCACATCACTATAGACCTTCCACTAAACCTCATTACAATTAGGCATTGGAATAGCATCAACATCCACAATTATATTTCCTCCTGCTCAAAATATAATATGCTAATTCCTTAATTAAGTTTCATGACCGAATAATAGTATAGTGTGAACATAACAAGATATATGCCAAACAAAACATTAGTTGATTCTTAGTAAACCTGGCAAAGCATAAGAGAACATAAGATATTCAAAGAATCTCATGCCATCCTAAACTTAACTAACTGTCATATGTAAAGTCTCGTTCCATATGGATTTAGGAATTCTACTAATTATACAAAAACATAATACATAGCTTTGAATAGATTGTCTAGGTATAGACTACAATAACAATTACTTGAGATGATAATACCAAACGCAACAATCCAATCCTACTAATGAGCCATAGGGATTAGTCATATCTTTAGAAGACCGTGGAGCAAAAGTGCCTGCAACAATAAGAAAATATGATGACAAACCATCATTTTGCCAAAATTGCAAAATCAATCAATCATTGTAATAATAACGATACAATAATAATTTTTGCAATGTCAAAACAAGCATCAAGAGACAATCCACACAAAGTGTTTAACCACAAATAAGCTCATAAAAGAACAATAACTACTCATATTACTAGTAAATTTTCATCCAAAAAAGGTTATTTGGTTATGTTACCATTGTCTTAGCCAATTCCTGCATTCCCCACTAGTTGATACAAGTACTGTAACCGTACATTTGATGGAACCCTAAAAAATTGCCTCCTGGCCTTTTTATTTCCAGATAAGAAATCATAACACCTCAATTGAAAATCCTGGGGAACTCTTATGTTTTCCAGCTCCTGCCAGGCTTCTACCTCGCTATAATAGATAGGTCTACTACTTTGGAGGAATGACAAATTTCTCTCAGCTATGTCGGCATGTTTTTCTCCCACCTCTCTCATTACATCCGTCAATTTGTTCATCCCTATGTTTATCCTTTCATACCCTTCTTGAATCACATCAACCATGGGCACCTTTCTTTTAGAACTCTTTAATGATAAAGTCCCTTGTGACTGAGTTGAAGGATTGGAAGGAGCATACTCCTGAGATTGGTGGGAGGGAGCACCTTGAGCACTGTACACATTATCAAGCTGTGTGAAGTCTAGAGCCTCAGTTCCCTATGTCACATCGAAATCAGAGTTGAATTCGGAATTATCATTGAGGTCGAAGCCTTCTCTCTCCCATCGTCGAACTTTAGCAATTGAAGTCTCGGCTGTAGAACCCGTAGCCCTATCCCTGGAAAAAAGTTCTAACAACTTATCATAGTTGTTTATGGGAGTGTGTTTCCATTTCTGAGCTTCGAACTTCTCCTGCAAATATAACTTGTATTAGATAAACATTTAATTTGAAACATAAGATACAATACCTTTCTACATTTAATACCAAATGAAACAATTCCTTCAACCATATGGCTTACACAATCAGAGAGTTATGACAATTAACAACATGCAAAATGGCATACATTCTTTCATACGTCTGAATGCTATATCATGCTACGTGACTTTTTGAGCAACTTTACAAGTAACACCATAACCTTTAAAAGTACATTATTATATACGTATGTTATATAACTAAGAACAAATCTATACTAAATTTATTACCACACAAATCTCGTTCCAGACTTCCTACTCAGCTTCAATCATTCTAGTTGTTGGATTCCATGCAATCCCACTCCACCTATGAAATAAGTCGTAGCACTCATTAAAGTACTCATTTAATGTCCGCATCCTATTTTTTATATGATGCCTCTGGAGTGATGGACTTATTGATTACTTTAGCTCTGCTAAGACGGTAGCATAAGCCGTAGAAGTGAAAGTGTCATCTGGTCTATTTCCTTTGTGTATCTCCTCTAACAACAAATTCAATAGTGTTGTATCCATCTCCGTTGTCCATCGTAATGTGTCCTTTGACGATCCTTCTCCCCGGTTATCAAATTTCCTGCTCCTCGGCATTGTTTAACTATAAAAGAAATATAATCAAGTAATGTGAATTAGTACAAAGGATAATACAAATGTATATCACAACAAGAGACAAATTTAAAACTACACTTATGTTACAATGATCGTGTCCATCACCTTACAAGGTACCCAAATTAATCAAATAAAAAATTTTTATGCAGGGCAAATGTATAACACATTAGCATGAGCAAATTTCAAATCATAATTGAGAACTTACACATATAAGCATGACAGTCACTTTTAGCATATATAACCATTATATTAAGTTTATATCATACATAGGATCACTCAATTACCATGTTCACAAAGGGTCACAACTCCTTCATTCTAAACATAAATTACAAGGATAAAGTCTTGTTTCAGTCATAATGGTCACATCCATCACATTACAGTTAATACAAAGCTCTACAAGATAGAAAAGACTATCTAAAACAAGTCCTGTTCATAGTCATTTCACATATGGGTGGCTATGCATTCCCTAAAGACGTGTCCTTTTCTGTAATCTTCTTTAGTATTTCATGCTCTAAGGTCCCTAGAATTTTCTACCTCACTGTGCAATAGCTTACGATTCACCTCATCCACCAACTGTGGATCGGGATTAACATCCATAAAAAAATTATGTAGTATACAACATGCAATAGTGATGTCAGTCATTGTTGCAAAAGAATAATAAGGTTCTGTCCCACTAGTTATGATAAGAAATCTCTTCTTAAGGATGCTAAATGCTCTTTCAATCACATTCCTCAATGAAGCATGTCGATGATTAAATGTCTCTTTCCCATTTTGAGGACCATGTGTAGTGTACTCCTTTAAGTGATAATGAACACCTCTGTATGGTGTAAAAAGTCCTGCTTTCAAAGGATAACCTACATCTCCTAAGTAGAATTTGCCTGGGAAATATAACAATTGTGCAAATAACCGTCACAACATCGGTGTTATTATAAGAAAAACTGTATATAAGTGATTGTTATGTCATTTTTTTAATCTAATGCCATATTATTAAATGTTACTACCTCTGAAAATTATCAATCTATCTCCTCCCTTATTTAATGCATGTTTAAGAACTAGAGTCCGATGTAGTTCCTTCCCACCCAGATAAAACATATGTGAATTTCAAATCAAATGAACAAACTGCTAACAAATTTTGTGTAGAATATTCTTTTTTTTCTTAAAAGCGAGGGGCATCTTCTTTTAGTACCTTGACTCGTATATGAGTGCCATCTAAAACTCCAATACAGTCCTATATTTGTTAATTATTGAACATTGGGTTATACAAAGACTATGTATTGTCAAACCTAATTGAGAATTATACATTGGGTTAAACATATATAACTAACTACATTACATTGAAATAAGGATAAAACCTACTATTGTTGAATATCTGGAAAGGAATCTCTGAACTTGAAAGTTGTACAAGATACTCGTCCTCTAGCATTACAATAGCTTGTAAAATATTATGAAAGTAACAACTAATTATCTTCCCAGATCGATGGAAGAAAAAAGACATTGTCCTATTCTTAACGTTATGTGCTATCATATGCAAAAATTAAGCAACTTGTTTCTCTACTGTTGTGTATGTGGAATCTCTCACTCTACCTGTTGCTCTTAACTTATCACATAATTGATGAAAAACATAGGGACTCATGCACATTAGATTATGACATTTATTAGGCTTTAATAAGTTGTGTAACAGTTGTTGCCGCATTTGATCTCTTGAACTGGTGCCATCATCAATATGCTTGGGTACACTACGTGCTCTTAATCGTAAAAGCTGCATATATTAAACAATATAGCATGTCATATGAATAACACACATTCTCTTCCATTCTTTCTCCATATCAACACTAATCAAATTGTATTCTTCCAACTCCTCCTCGTACACATCATCCACATTATTGTCCATTATCACTTGTAAAGTACAACAAAAGTACAACCAATAAATTTATAAATCTAAATGATATAATAGCAATGAAACTATATATCATACTTATCTATATATCATTTATATCTCATCTCAATATCTACCCAACGTTTTCACAACGTTTTCCCTTACTGACAAAATCATTGCAATGCCTAAACCAACTTTGGTATTTCATTGAACACTACATCGAGACAACATATTGATGTGGAAATGACAATCAAGCACCTATATAACCATACTAGTGGAGATAACATGTGTAATAGATGAGAATGTACCTTCTGTGATGGGGAGGAAAAAGTTTGGACCTAGTTTTAAAAATGATTGGACGAAACTCTTGATTTGAAGTATAAATCTGTAGATTTGATCACTTATAGTAGTTTTCTTCAAAATCGTTGCTTTGTCTGACCAAACATAACACAAGAAAGTCA
Source organism: Sindora glabra (assembly GCA_020226215.1). Classification (NCBI taxonomy): domain Eukaryota; kingdom Viridiplantae; phylum Streptophyta; class Magnoliopsida; order Fabales; family Fabaceae; genus Sindora; species Sindora glabra. The sequence goes on from CM035233.1 coordinate 61,329,960, forward strand.
ATTATCTAACATAAGTGGTATTTAATAAAAGTGAAGATAATATTACCAGTATAATAATAAACACTAATGATCTTTTATTTATAATGAAAAATATTTTAAAATATTTAATGATAATACAGAAATTATCATATTTCAACCTACAAGACTTGGTAAGTGTGAAAATACATTATTTTATATTTCTCTCCATTTTTTAATTTTTTATAAATTAAAATAATTTTTATTTTTTAAATTTTGATGATTAAATTATTAATAAAATATCACACATATTTTCTAATTTTGTATTAACTAAAAAACCCTTCATATTTTTCTAATTTTACATTAATTAATAAATATTTATTATCTTATAGTTCAACCTATTTACATTTATTCCACCATAACTTTTTTTAAAATTTTTTTAATTTCTATAAATAAAGAAAAAATTTGGATAACTTATAGAAAGTAATAAAGTAAATATTTTTTTATTTAACTTAGCATGAGAAAAGGTTAATACATCTTCACTATGAATCACATGATTATTATCTTAAAAAATTAACACAACATTAATTAGTGTTGAATGATAAGGGGCTATAATGTTTTGGAATAAATTTTAGTGCTTTCATCATGCAAAAAAAAAAATTAACGAATGATTGTAATTTTTTCCTCTTTATTTTATATTTTCAATATGAGAAAGATAAAAATTATAAGTTGTATCTTATTAAATGAAGTTATCAACTTGTTTGCATTTTTATCCTAATATATTGAATAATGGAGTATAGTTAACAATTCATCTAATTTTTAGCTTGTATGTTACAATGAGTTTCAAATATTAAATTATGGAAACACATAATAAATTCTTGATTTGTTATCTTCAATTGTATATTTATTTTTTATGAATAAAAAAACTTCATTTTGATTTAATAATTAGGAGTTATTCATATCAATCAAGATGTTGCATAAATTGAAAAAAAACACTTATAATCTTAGTACTCAACTATTGTAATCTATCAACTAATTATACATTGTAATAATTGTATAACATCAACTAATATTTATTTATCAACTGCTTAATATGGTTGTGAGAATGTCATTTACGGCAAAAAATGAGACTTTTTAATTTTTATATAAAAAATGCATCTACAAACAACTGCAATATATAAGTATATTGAGAAAGGAAAAATTATTTCATAAAAAAATAAAAAAAGTTTTGGATTAAAAGAAAAAAAATTGGAAAAAAAATTAAAAAATTAAAAAATCGGACCAAGTCAGGTCAATGTCAACCCGGGTTCGATCACGTTTGTTCTGGAACGTCTGACATAGTTTGACAGAGACCGGACCTTCAGGATTTGATAGTCGTTGCTGGCTGTCGTCGAAGAAGATAACCTTTCTCTTTTCCTTGCATGCTTTCCTGGCATTGGACAAGCTCCTTCCTTCCCCGCTCCATCGTTCCTCAGCTCATATCTCTACCAACATCAAGTAGACAACAAATGGGGCTCAAAAGGCAAGATTTTAGCAAACAAAACGTACCTGTTGGTTTCTGTTGACGATGACACCAACTCGGACTTCTTCATCGGCGGACGCGCTACGCTTGGAAGAGAAGAGGTCTTCGGGAGAGGAGCAACAACAATGATGGAAGGAAGGCAGCAGCAACAAAAGTGAAGGGCAGCTTGAAGAAATTTAGGAATTTCACCTCCAAACCCCCCATTTCAAGGGGGTAAATTTTCATCTGGGATCCAGCTAATATTTTCACCACTAGTTGCACCCCTTCACAAATGATAAAATCATCTAAATGGGTGAAAATGTGGAATCATCCCCGTCCCACCCCCCTTTTCTTCCACCCGCACCTCCATACCCCAGTTCCAAACAATCTGTAAGAAAATGAATGGATTGAAATGAAGGGAATTTATTGAAAGTAAATAGCAATAATAAATTTTGTTATATGTGAACCAATAACATTTAACAAGAAAAATAATTTTTTTATTCCAACTCCAGTCTCTTCAAATCTTCTGACAAAATGTCACCTTATTATATTCAACTATTCATATTTTAAAATTTAAATTCCATCATTAATGATATTAAGATATTAAATAATTTATAACTACAGTTGTAAATTACAAAAAGAATCCGATCACATAATATTTAACTACTAAACTTTTGTTAAAAAAAATTCAAAGCATATTGTTTTCACAAAACATATGAATTGATATTTAATAGAGTGAAAATAAAAATACATCTTAATTTAAATAAAATTTATAATATATTATTAATATACTTATATATTGATATAGTATAAAATTTGAGTATTAATATTTCATTATATAAAATGTAAGATGTGATCTTTAAAATAAAATTTAATGTGTAATTAAATTTAATAATACATTAATATATTAATATATTGTATTAATAGTGTATCGAAATTTCTTTCCTTACCACAAATACAAAAATGCCCCGACAATGAATGACAAGTGCACCAGTAGGGTGGCTAGTATCAGCAGCTGCGAGCAAACAGGTATGGATCATAAAACCGAGCTGAAAGTGCAAGTGGGTTGGTAAATATTTGCAGAGAGATAATAAATTTCAGGTAAGTAGGAAGCGCAGAGGCAAATTAAGCACAGTTGATGTCATTTATGACTCTTCCCTACACAATATTGCTTAGCCACCATAGCTCCCTGCTTAACCCATTCTCGAGGTAATATCATAGCATGCATTAAAAGTAAGATATAAAACTAAATTCTAAACATAAATTAAATATTATTAATTAAATATAAAGATAATGAAATAAAATTAGATATTGTTTGATTCATATAAAAAATAATTTTTTACAAAAATTAAATTTTTTAAAAAATAATTTTTTTATGTAAATTTTTTAGAAAGTAAGTAATTTCTTATTTTTTTTGTTTGATTCAATTTTAAATATCTTAAAAAATATTGATAAAATGATTACTATATTTTTAATATTATTATAATATAAATTAATAAAATTTAATTATTATTAATTAAATTTAATGAAGATAATTTTATTATTATATTCACAAATAGTATAAAAAGTGAAATTTATATAGGAGGATGTGAGTATACTTTATGAAAAGTAGGATCACCTAGGAAGTTCTATTTTTCTTAATTTACGAGATAATAGTCAATTAAACAACTTATATTTTTTCTATTTTTTGAAAAATAAAACCTCACATACTATTGAGACAAACTAAATAATTTTTCATTAAACTCAATTTAATATATATATATATATATATATATATATATATATATATATATATATATATATATATATATATATATGATTTGGTATTTAATTTCAAATTTTATTTTTAATATTTTTGTTTCCAAGGGAAAGGACAACTATTTAAATATATTCTCTCAATTCATATAGTATTTTTATTTTCAAGGAAAGGACAACAATTGAGAAATAATTAATACATATTAAAATTTATATTTAGATAGTTCACCCAAAAAAAATTATTTAAATAACTCTAGGTGGAGATCAAATTCATGAAAACAATTATGTTTATTATTGAAATTATTAATTAAGCATTGAGATTTATATTTTTTATTGAATTCATTTACTTTGGTATTTAAAAATAAGTAATTTAATTATTAAAATAAACAACCTTTTTAGGAATTTTAATTCTCTACTAAAATATTTTTATAATTTTAAAAATAAATATGTTTTCCGTGTTAATGTATAAGACAAAAATACACAGCAAAATTAATTAATCTTTAGGAGTTCAAATTTAATACTTTGGATTTTTAGACTTGATGTTCAGAATTCGGTAGTTAGAGTTTGGGTTTAGTGACTATGACTTGGAGTATGAGTTTACAATTACGTTCCTTCCAAAAGCATGTTTTATATGTCTGGGGAATTCTATTGTACTCATATCATACCAAACTTATGCTGATGTGGCAGTATTAAGAGTCATTAAATGAGATGATTATAATCTCATCCAATGCCTCCTAATATTGCCATCTCAACATGCAACATGGGTTTGGTACCACATGAGTATTATAACATTCACCATTTATTATAAAACGCAAAGAAAATAATGAATTATAAATTTTTTATTTAAAGAATTTTTTTTTATTATCATAATTTTAGATACTATTTTTTTTAAAATTACAAAATATAATTGTACATAATGTTCTTTTATGTATATATAAAAATAAAAATTTTCGTAAAAATATCTTTAAAAAAAAAGATTTAATGGTCGGTGTCTTGCCCTTTTAGAAATCTAAATGGACAATTTATGATCACTGTCTGCTTGGGTATATAATTAGTTTGAATGGAAGGAAATAAATTTATAAATGGTGTGGTTTTACTTCTTAACTTCATTGAAGGAAATAAATTTATAAATGGTATGGTTTTACTTGTTAACTTCAATACATCGAGCGCTGGTTAACAAGGAAGTATTGTGAATATTCCTAAAAAAATTTACCTTCTTCTTCGCATAAAAAAATTCGATAAATTTGATGCTTTGCGTATACACGGGTCTATAAATACTTCTCGGCTAGCAAACAACATACGGCAACAAGCCATTGGTTAGTAAACCAAACACCAGTGTCGCTGCTAAACATGTCTACTAAGGTAGAGAAGACCAAATGTCGATCAGTTGGCGGCACTGAGTATAGCTGGTGCAAAGCGGTGCCTGGTGGCACCGGCATTGCCGTTTTGGCTCTACTTACCTCTAAAGCCCCAGACATTTCGCGCCTCCAAACTTCACTCCACAAACTACAGAATTCCCATCCTATCCTCAAGTCCAGGCTCCGTTATTCAAACACATTCTCCTTTGTCACCTCTCCCACTCCCTTCGTCGAAATCGAATCCTACAATGTCTCAACAACTTCCAAAATCATAGTAAATCCTTCTGTTTCTCCGTTCCAGCAGATTCTAGAACATGAACTGAACCAGAACGGTTGGCAGAATCCCGGCCGTTCATCAAACACATGCAGTGACATGTTCTTTGCTAGTATGTACGAGATTCCTAATGAAAGATGGGTTGTTGTGTTGAGGCTACACGCGGCCGCTTGCGACCGTACGACGGCGGTGTCACTTCTGAGAGAGCTGCTTTTGCTGGTTAGGGAGGGAGAGGATGGTGGTGAAGGAATATTGAAGAAGGAAGTTTGGAACAAAGGGAATGTTTCTTCGGCGATTGAGGATGTTTTGCCTTTCGGGAAGGCTAAGAAAGCAATGTGGGCACGCGGGGTGGACATGCTTAGTTACTCTGTGAACTCTCTGAGGTTAACAAATTTAAAGTTCATTGACTCCAAGTCGCCTAGATTTACCCAAGTGGTGAGGCTGCAACTCAACCGGAATGACACAAGGAGGGTTCTAGAAGTAAGCCCACTTAAAGTCAAAGTCAAATTCTTTTTTTTTTGGCTGTTGTTAAAAAAAAAATTATGTTTACGGGTGTATTTCACACATGTTTACATTATATCTATTTTTTTTAAATCAATTACTACTAACCATTATTGATGTGAGAAGATATGAAATCTGATTGAAAATGAATTATTTGAGTAATATGTAATCTGACTAAATCATTGCTTGACTAATAATTGACAAAAGAGTAATGTTATATTTAATCGTTTGAATTTGTTTCCTACTCATTTTTTTTTTTTTGAAATTTTGTGGATTTTGAAGGAAATTTATAGACATATAAGAGAAGAGTGAATTTAAATTCATTCTCTCTCAAACTTTTAGATTCTAAACAAGATCCATAGACATATAGAAGGAGAATGAACAAAAAAATGAATTAAGAAAAAAAAAGTGTGAATTTATTCTTAGCAAAATGGTTCCTTACATATAATCCATAATTTAAATTTTGGAATTGGATATTTATAGTTAAATGAATGTGAAATCAGGGTTGCAGGTTGAGGGGGATGAAGCTATGTGGGGCATTGACAGCAGCGGGATTGATGGCGGCCCACAGCTCCAAGCGGAGTTCTAAGAAGTATGGAGTCGTCACCCTCACCGACTGCCGTTCTAGTCTCGAACCAGCTCTCTCTCTCCATAATTTTGGCAAGTCTTCTTGATCTACAACATCAAGTTCTTATTACATGAATTTCATTTATGATATATTATATGCATAAAAAATGCTATATCCATCGGGACAGGAATTTAAAATTAAATTTAAATTTTTTTATATTCATTGAATTTAATGAATAATTCATAATTTATATTTAGATTTTAATTTTAAATTATTCTTTCAGTACATACAATATTACTGTATATATGAATACTGTAAATTTTTTATAGCAACAAATGAACGGACCTGGTTGTAATTTTGGTCTAATGTTTTGTTTTGTTGATTGAATACCTGAAATTATAAATTATAAATTTGTGTCTCAAGATAGTGAATATTTATGGCGAAATCGAAGTATGATACGCAAGACAGTGGTATATTATTTATTTGGACTGCGGATACCATGTGTGCATTTAATACGATTGTCTTCCCCGCAAACCCTAGCTGGTGTCAGCGTAACAAAGGACAATTCAAAAATGAAAGCTGACATCTCAACGCCAGAGTGTGGGTTGAAAATCATACATTGTACATGTGTATCTTTTTCTCCATTATTTATGACATTTTTCCCTTCATTTATCACACATACCATGCACTTGATAGTACTATTTATCTAGGTTTAGACTATGTATACCATGTGCATTTAATTATATCGACTTTCCCTTATAACAAATGAACAAAGAAAATGCAACATTTCACTTTTGTAAGAAAATCATAATCATTGGTTAGAGAATTAAAAGATCGTGTAATTAAATTTAAAAATTATATTTTTAATGCTTCTTACTTATCAAATGGAAAATTATTAAATGATAGTCTCGTAATGATATAATCAATTTGACAATTTCTGTTCAAATATAAATTTCTACCCGATTAGCTTAATAGCTTATATAATCTGTTTGATATTCCTTTTAACCCCCTCCCAATTTGAATAGTTTAATGAAAGAAATAAATTTGTATTCAGGAATTGAAACTTACAAATATGGAACCCTGTATTAGTTGGATCTATCTCTCATATTTAAAATATTTTCCAATTAACGGTCAGACCTATCTGCCCCTCCTATTTATTTAAAATATTCTTTAGTCGATAAGATTTGTCATGTGAGCTAAATCCCTAATTCTGAATTTTTAATTTTTTTTCATATTGTTTTGAGCGGAGAATTTTGTTCATTTTATATCCTTTGTTTAGAAGGGTAATAAGCACGAGACGACCCATACTTTAGACTCCCTTCTTCTTCTTCCTCCTTCTTCCTTTTTTTTTTTCAGATTTGACATGCATAAGGATGTGGGTGATTTGAAGGTTAAACAATCATTATTGTAAATAAACTATTAATTGTGATTTCAAAGTAATAATATGAATTTTCCTATTCAAGATAAGCACATGCAATTAATTTTATCAACAATTAATATGTGACAACCTTACGAACACCCCACAAATAATTGAAAATTACAAAGCACTATTTTTAATGTTCAGGGTTCTATCACTCTGCCATTCTCAACACCCACATGGTCAAAGGAGGAGAAAGCCTGTGGGAGCTAGCCAAGTGGACTTATGGAGCTTTTGCAAACTCTAAGAACTGCAACAAACACTTTTCAGACATGGCTGATCTGAACTTCCTCATGTGCAAGGCCGTAGACAACCCCAGCTTGACCTCATCGTCTTCGTTGAGAACCGCCGTCATGGCGGTGTTCGAGGACACGGTGATCGATGACAGCGGCGAGATGCAGCTAGAGATTGGCTTGGAGGACTACATGGGCTGTGCTTCTGGTCATGGCGTGGGACCATCTATCGCCATCTTTGACACCATTAGAGACGGAAGCTTGGACTGCGTATGCGTGTATCCGGCGCCATTGCACTCCAGAGAGCAGATGCAAGAGCTTGTTGATAAGATAAAGGCTATTCTTATTGAAGGTGCAAAAACTTTTGAAGAATGATATCAGAGTAGCAGCTACTAGCTATCAAAACTTAATATATTTCAGTTATTAACGATGAATATTATGATTGCAAATGTAATATGAGGGCATATTACAAACATTGTTGGCCATGTCTTGGTAATATATCTCGCTTTATATCATATCTAAATGCTAATGTTAATTCAAAAATATCATGTGCTCTAAAAATAGAATTTTATATTAAATTTCAAATTTTATACAAATTTATTTTATTATTTTATATTTAATTAATAGTTCTTTACTTATATTCAAAAATTTAATTTTAAATTTCAGCAGTGATGTATGCAATATTGCTGGTGTTAGTTTATTCATTAATTGTTGTTATTTTGCCTTATATTTTTCTTGATAGGTATGATTTCGAGCACAGCACAAAAAATATTGAATAGTTCTAGTAATTTGAAAATATCCCAAAATATCTTGTCATCATATGTCCGCTTGCCATGAGTCCGAGGGTTCACAGTCAAAACCAGTTTTCATCTATTTTGAATAGTAGCTGTCACTTCGAACTGTATGAAACAGAGGTGGCAATCAGATGGTTTGGATTGAATTTGATTACTGCTGTTTGCTACCGGTATTATAAAGCGATTTTAGCACTTAAAATTGTATTTTATTTTTGCCACTTACTGGTACATATGTTAATTTCGATGTTCAACATAATGAGTTTCAATAATGATAAATAAATGTTATAATATCATTGTTTGATTTTATGCTAAAAGGATATATATATTACATTTAATAAGCTTGGGTCACGATCTGCTCAGATGATGGCCGGTTCTACCGGTCTAATCACTATAACATAATAAAAATCTCTTATCACTATGCAGTCTAATTTGCTAAGCAAACTTTAGAATGAGTGGACAGAGTGCTCTATGCTAACAGACATTCAAAGGGATATTTTCCCCAATATGCAAACCTGTAATTTTATAACCGTAAAATAAGAATTTTAATACTAACAACTATTCATTTTATATACATAACGACACCTAAACATAATTTACCATTAACGCTACTCTCCAACTGTTAAATTTTGTAGCTGCAGTTCAACAAGTTATTTTTGTTATACTTACAATTATTATAAATTATAAACAAAATACGGAAATATATATACACACACACACACACTTCAAAATTTAGTAAAGGAATGTCTTCAAGAAGTGTATAACTGACAAGGGATGGTTCGTTAGTTAATCATACTTGGTCCCTTAGTTCATAAACTAATTATTTAGCTATCACGATCTTCTGCTTAGGAATATATCTACATTTCTAAATTTCTAATCATCATCAAACTCTTATATGCATACAGGAAACGGGTGAAGTGCATGTAAAAGCATAAAATCCATCTATATCTAATTTATCATAACAATTTGGATATATAATTCATCGTCACCACACAGTTATGTGATTTTGTAATGCAGTAATAAAGAAAATAACTTAAAATTCATTGTGACTTCTGAATTCATAAATCCAACTTTATCACTACTAAGTCATTTTTATCCATTTCCAGACAGCTTCCTGAACCTGATACTAATCACAAATTCATATTTCCTCCTGTATTCCAATCTTCTATCATGCCCAACAGTATTTTCACAACATAATACGATTCGCAAAATATTCATCATCAAAGCCTCAATAAGAAAACAACAATAATATTAATCAACAAATCCAAACAGTTGTATTTATAATATATCGTTTCAGGATCAACAAACCATACTTTCGTTAGACAACTTCAAAGATAATTTCACAATAGTTCTTCAAGACATTTAAGCCTATACACTGAATATGCTATCTGTTAATCACCGCAAATAAATCGCAGTAGATATTGCAAATTATTACTTCCTACTTCCTAGCCAAAAGTATTCTAAGATTTTGTAACTCTAAGCATAGGATTATCTATATCAGTATTTAGGTTCGGAATAACTAATAAAGGTTAGATATACATGGTATAGCAACTAAGGAAGATAAAGATTTAGGCAGGATATACACTCATCTCAGAGTGTCGGTTCTTCCAATAATTGTACCATATTTAAATTTTTCTTTCTTTTCCTCTACTCATCACTATTCAAAAAGAAAAATTATGAACATCTTACCATTAACTATTTCCTTCTAAGATTATCTACTTTAGGCTGGATTCATGTCACTTAAATAGTCTAAATAATAATTTTTTCCTATTTTTCCTAGAACTCATTCACACAATCATATTTGAATAAGCTTATGGGTTCTCAAATTAAGGGCACACAGACCAATAATAATAATAATAATAATAATAAGATTTCGTCTCTAAAATAGCTTATCCTAACCCTAGGAGGCTGCCGGCAGCTCGCTGGCGTCAAGAAGCGATGGTTTCGTCAGAAAACTGGAAAAGAAACGAGTGTTCTTTGCTGTAGCACATAGCCGAGACTCGCGAATTCTCCCTCACGCCAGCAGTGGACCGTCGACCGGAGAGGGCACACGAGCGGCGGCGTCATGCGGCGGTCGGAAGGAGAGCAGAGCAGCCGCGGCAGCTTTGATGGGAGAAGAGTTCCGGACAGAGCCAATAGGTAAGGAATAAAGGTGTACATGGGCGGGTCGGACAAGTTTCGGGCTGGATTATCGGGTTAAATTATATAAAATTAAAGATCCGAACTCAATCCAGTCTAATTAAATTTTTAAAAAATTTAATTCGACCCAATCCGAATTTTAAATAAAAAAATTTGAAATTCAACTCGAAAGTTCAAAAAATATAATTTTTTTATGTTTTAATAAAAAATAAATTTTTAAAATAAAAAATATATATATTTAAAGAGATAATATTATATTTAAATATATAAAATATTTAATATATTAAATTAATATTTTTTATATTAAAAATAATTAGATATAATTATATATTTAATATATAATTATATTATTAAAAATAAATTATTATAATCGAACCGGGCTGGGTTGGGTCGGGTCGGATCGGGCCTATCGAATTATTTTTTATCTTAGTTCGAGTTCGAGTTTGAATCCGGTCCAATTATTAATCGGACCATAAAAAAAAATTTTATTGAACTTATCAGATAAAAAAAAATTTAAATACTTTATTTTTTCGGATCGAGTTCCGCCCGACCCATGTACAAGGAGTAGTTCAAAACCAACTGAGACGGAAAGATTCTGATTGCGCGTTTCATGTATACGGTAAACCCACCTCCCCTTGAAATCTCAACCATACGATCGAATGACTTACTAAAAGTAAGATCTAAGGAAATGTTCTAGTATAGTACGGTATACGATATCCGTATATAAGATTAGTTCTTAGCTAATAGTTACTCCATCCTGTTAAAATAAAGCCGACCGGTACCAATTTTCATCATTCCTATTTTACAAGCAGCTCTTATAATAATTTAATAAGTTCAGGAAGTTAAAATAAGTATTTCGTAATTTCATAAATTTTGAAAAAATTTATTCATTGAAACATATACAAATATTTTTACAAATTAAAATTTAAATCTTTTATATTTAATCATCAAGAAAAATATATTAGATGTGAAAGCCTACTTGAATTTATAAGAACAAGCGAGATTATAATTTCACAGTTTTTAATTTTTTAAGTTGGTGTATATTAATTTTTTATAAATTTTTTTTATATTTTTTAACAATGAGATATTAAAAAAATAATTTTTTATGCTTAAATTGAAGACCACTTATTTATTTTTATAACTTTTTTTATTCTTAATTTGTTTGTTATAAATAAGAAATAAGGTTTCTAAATCCCTACATATAAAAACACATATTTAATAAAATGATTTAAATTTTTTTGTGATAGATTTACATCTATTTAATCTTGAATTTTATTAAATAATTTTAATTTGAATCAAATGTTATAATAATAATATATTATTATAGACAATGTATGCATCCATTAATAAAAATCGTTAAGCTTGTTTAATACAACATAAAGTTGAACCCTGCAAAATTTATTGAAATAACTTTCTTTTTTATTTTATTAATATTAGCCGTGCACATCAATTGTATGGCGATGAGCCAAATGTCTTTTTCGTTTGGGGTTTATATAAAGCAAAATTAGGGTATATTCCTTAGCGGTAGGAAGATATTCTTTCAATTCCACGGGGATCAGCAGGAAGCGCGGTGCTTCTAAATTGTGATAAAAAAATTGTAATAATTTTTTATTAATATAATATATAAATAATAATATAAAATTAATTTATATCATTAATAATATAAATTTTAATTTTAATTTTAATAATATTATTGATAATATTGCGATTGCGAAGATAGAATGAAGCACACTTTGGCGGAAAGAGACACTACGACCACAAAGCCAAGGACAACATGAGATTCTCAATCACGATCGATTGATAGATTTGCAATCTAATATTCAAAATGTAATTTATTAATCAACATCCTTTCAAATCAACAAAATAATTAATTAGCGTCGTTGACAGTGTAAAGAGAACGCGAGCCTCGCATTTCGTAGGGTTAATGAAAATGCCTATGCAATGAGGGTTATTTGACATGATAAATATTTACTTAATAAATTTTATTCAAATTAAATTTACTAATTGTTGGCTTGAATTTAAGTTTACTTATAAATATTTAATAGATTTTAATTTTTTTGAATACTCATTAATATTAATTTGTACCTATTTCTTATAAATATTTAATGAATCTTAAATTTGTTTTGAGTATTACATTAAATTTATTTGAATAACATATTTTATTATTAACTTATTATTTTATAAAAATTAATATTATCAAATATATAAAAATATTATGATAATTTATTTAAAATAAATAATATTAAAAATATTTAAATTTACATTATATTGTAAGAATATTTAAAAATAATATTATTTTATTTTATAATATTAGTTATCTAATTATAATATAAATAAATAATTATTTATGAATTAATCTAATATATTTCATATTTATTTTAAAGTTATCATGAATAATATGAATTGATCGAAATAAGCATGGATATGAATAAGAAAATATATATAATTCATAATTATTAAGTATAATTATTATCAATAAAATTTTTATCTTAAAGTTAATATGAATAGTATGAATGGCCAAAACAAAAATATATCTAAATGAGAAAATAAATATAATTTATAATTATTAAGTATAATTATTATAAAAAAAGAATAACTTCTTATTTTTTATTAAGAAGTTTTTAAGTTATATTTATATTAGTGAATCTAGATAAATCTATTTTAAAAATTTTAATTGAATTTTGTTAGATCCTAAAACTAATATGAATAGTATGAATGGTCAAAACAAAAACATATATAAATGAAAAATAGATATAATTTATAATTATTAAGTGTAATTAATATAAAAAATAACTTTTTTATTAAGAAGTTTTTAAGTTATATTTATATTAGTAAATCCAGATAAATCTATTTTAAAAGTTTTAATTGAATTTTGTTAAATCCTAAAATTAATATGAATAGTATGAATGGTCAAAACAAAAAAATATATAAATAAGAAAATAGATATAATTTATAATTATTAAGTGTAATTATTATGAAAAAAGAATAACTTCTTATTCTTTTATTAAGAAGTTTTTAAGTTATATTTATATTAGTAAATCTAGATAAATCTATTTTAAAAATTTTAATTGAATTTTGTTAGATCCTTGATGGAACTAAAATGGCGGACTCTTAATCAATCCAAACTCAACTCATTGCCCTCCTTACTCAGGCGGAAATTAATTGGAAACTACAGCATACATTTGGTGTGAATTACAACTCAATTTAAAATTAAAATAAATCTATTTTATTCAAATTAAAATTAAATTTAGATATTACATCAGTCTGTTAAAAATATCTTTTTTAAAAAAAATACAAATTTTTATATAAATTTTGTTTAATTGCTGTGAAATTACATGAATATCGTGTGTAATAAATATATGAAATGGAAGTTTATTCTTCGTGCCTCTCTACACGAGCTGAAGCTGCACTGGAAATTTGTAATGATCGTCCATTCAGTTTGCTAAGCTGTTTTTGAATTTATTCTATAGGGTTTGTGTTATGGTTGTGTGTTTGTTTGTGTCTCAGTTTTTATTCTATCTTTTCCCTTGGAATGCAAGGAGAGAGGTAAACTATTATATTTGATTATTAAATTTTATTCGTTACATATAATTTACATAAATAAATAAATTTTAATAATTTATATTAATAATATATCGATACAATTAATGCACCATAATCATTACCTAAAATCTAAGATGTGTTTACAGTTTACTTGATCTCTTTATATTGTTTTGTTGTGAGAGGAGGAAAAATTTTTATAACTCCATTGCCAACAAAGTTTCTAACAATTTTTTTTTTTTGACACTTCATGGAAAAAAATGAGAAAATATTTTCCCGCTAGCTGTATTGAGAAAATGCGTGAGAATCGGGATTGCTCTACATTATTGAAGGCTGTGGCTAGGGCGAATTCTTTTCGTGAAGCTTGCGGGATAGCCGGTCTGCCCAACATTTTTTAATATTATCCTCTAATTAATTGTAAAATGAAATAAATTTATAGTATAAATCATGTTTCCAAATTCTAGTTTGCAAAGTGCCTTTATAATTTTAAAAATCAAAGTGACATAATAAAATTTCAAATTATTAGATAAAAATTATTTAATTATAATTATTCATTTTCTAATAGATATGATTAAATAATTTCAATATAATAATTTCTAATATCATTATATTGTTTGGATTTTAAAATTCTTAAAACACCATAAAATTCACTAATTTACTATCATAATATTATGCACAATTGCAAATTATAATTATAATGAATACTAAGTTTTCTATAATTTTATAGCATAATGACTTTTTTTTGGCACTTACATGCAATTTTATCGATTTCGGCATAATCATAAGTGCAACCCCTTTCACCACTACAATTTAAAATCATGGCATCATTATATAAATGAAAGGTGGGAACATTGATGCCCTAGTAAAAAATTAAGGCATTAGACGTTATTTATGTGGCTTATTTGTTATCATTATTTTACTTTACAATTACTGGAAAATTGTAAAAAAAGCATGAAAAATTCCATTCAACCCCATCATATTATAGTAATTGAAGTTTTTGTTCCAATTAAATATAATTTTACTAAATAATTATATACAATATCTAAATAATTTCTATGCAATTATATACCTTTTATTATATATAATTAAATAATTTTACACCAATTTATAACAATTATATGCTTAAATTAATTGTACAATTTAAAAAATTAATAAAAATAGTAAGAGTATCAAATTAGTACAACCTAATATTATAATTTAATGCATAAATTATTTTTATTTTTTACTAAATACATTATTAAGCCATATATATTCAATTAATTATAATTGAATATAAATTTTTAATCAACCCAAATCTATTTATCAAGAAGTTGAGTAATTCTAACTCTATTTATATATAAAGACATTTAACTTGGTTTATAAAGTTGGGTTGATTAAAATTTTTATAAATCTTTTGTGAAAAAAATACTTTAAGTGGAAAAATACTTTAAAGAATACTAAAATTCGAATGTCAATTATTAATAATTGTTTAACAAACATAAGAATATTTGAAATTATAATTATTTTCCTCACATTTAGCTAAGGTTTGCCCTGATAAATATTCTTTATTAGTTAAATTTGAATGATTTTATTTTAACCAAAGATAAAAATATTTAAAATTTGACTTATTATGCACACTAACACATATAGATAGAAATTGAAAATCAAAACAATATTTTACTTTGTTTAAATATTTAATTTTTATAATATTTTAAATTTTTATTTTTATATGTATGTATAACCTTACAAACGAAAATTTTGGAATTCGTCACTAATTGTAAGCTAATTGTTAGAGATATCTAGTAAACTAACTTATATGAAAAAATAAATTTTAATTTCATAAATTTTATGGGAAAGCTTATAATTTATAACTTACAATCTTTTCATTTTTTTTTCAATATCTATCCCTCTTCTTTTCATTAAATAAAAATCTATATCCCAATTATATCAGTAAACATTTAATCGATGTTCATTAATATGAAAAATAAAAAATAATTAAGTGAATAAATAAATAAGTGATGTCATAATACATGAATAATTAAATTTTAGATAATTATATTTTTATTTTGAATATCTTCAATACATTAATATAATTTAATCTTAAAATAAATATAAAGTATTTTAATTTATATGTATATTTATATTAATATATATTTTTATATCATTCTATATTTTTAATTAACTCAATATCTAGTTTTACTAAACAAATTTATTAGCTATAAACTTTTGGCAATCATTAGTAAATTTATTAATTACTAAATATCTTATTAACATAAAGTCAATTTTATAATTTTACGGCACAAAGGCAGCACAATTAATAATGTCTTGTTCAATTATTATTATTATTATCATTTATTACGTTTTATCACTCACTTTTAATCTCACAATTATTTACAAAAATTAAGTCTCATGATGAATCCTCTCTCTATATATATTATTAAAGACATAATACCCAAATTTATTTTGAACATCAATGTCAAGTTATTGGTGCGCCCATCAACCCCCATAATAGACAACAAGTAACCCCGAAGAAAATTATTTCTTCACCTGAAACTCGGGGAGAAATGAGAATTTACGTCTAGATCATTCAATTTTTTAGTTATCAATTTTAAGCTCTGTTTATAATTGATAACTGTAATAGTTAACTGATTCAATTAACTGTTACTTAATAGTTAATTGTATTAATTAATTTAATCAACTGATTGTATTAACTATTTAAATAAAAATATTTGATAAAATTAATTATTTATGATTAATTATTTATATGTAAAATGAAATATAAAGGTATAAATGTATTTTATAAATTATTTGAATATTATTTTATTTTAATATTTTAAAAATTATATATTATTTAATAAATTTAATTTTTTTATAGTTAATATGTTATTATAATTTATTATTAAATTGTTAAAATTTTTAAATTAAATAAATTTTATAAATAATATTATATATTTATTCTATTAAAATTATTATAATTTATTAAATATATTATAAATAATATATTATTATATATTAAATATTTTTTAAAATTAAATTAATATGCTTTTATCATTATTAAATTTTTAAAAAAAATTAGAAAGAATAAAATAAAAAATATAAAAATTTATTAGGAGCAATTCAGTCATTGTTTCGAATTAGCTGATTGAAAACATTGCCTCCTTTAACATTTTCCAGCATTTTCAATTTCGACATTTTAGAGGTAACCAACTGAAACATCAAAATAAATTGATAATTAAATCAATCAGTTAATTTTAGTTAAATCAACTAGCAACCAATAAAAGAGTTATTTGCCAAATGGAAGGCTTAATAAATAAAATTACAATTATTTATATTAAAATTCATAAATTTCTATGTTGATATGTTATCTAAATTTACGTATAAATTCACATCTTCAAATTTTTTCGAAAAATTTGGGAGATATAAATTCAGAGTTGAGATCGGATTGGGTTAACGTACTCGGACAGGGCTTTGTGATCGCGGAACCAGGAGACAGGCCGAGGGGACTATGCGGTGAGAGATTAGGTACGAAAACGATGTTTTAAATTGAATTTTAAATATTTTATACTTAATAAACTAAATTTTATAAATTTATTTTATTGTTTTATATTTAATAATAAATTTTAAATTCTAATCTCATTATCAATGAAAATTAAAAAAAAAAAATCCAAATCCACAAGTGAAAAATTGCACATTGCGTTCGGGAAAAAATAGAACGCAATGGGCCAGCGCGGTTTGTACTTCCAGACAACCACAGCATCCTTATCGGCTATCAACCATTTTATCTCTCTGGCTGTAGGTTTAGCTTTCAGTCTTCTCCACAACTTTCACCATCATGACTGAAGAAAGTGAGGCCATCGACCCGCAAATGCCCCAACCCAAAATCCGACCCGTCGGCGGCACCGAGTACAGCTGGTGCATCGCCGTCCCCGGCGGAACCGGAATCACCGTCCTTGGCCTACTTTTCTCTAAACCCCCGCAGATTCCTCTTTTCCAAACTACACTTCATAGTCTGCAAAATTCCCACCCTATCCTCCGCTCCAAGATCCGTTTGGACTCCTCCACTAACACTTTTTACTACCTAACTCCCCCGAATCCTCAGATTCAAATCACATCGTTTGATCTGGAATCAACGTCTCAAATCATCGGCGACAGTGATCAGAATGATAGCCACATCGACTCCTTCCATCTGATCCTCGAGCACGAGATGAACCGGAACACGTGGCATGATCCCAGCGACTCGTCGTCCACTGACACTCATGTTTTCCATGTGAGCGTCTACACGGTAAGCGACCACCGTTGGGCGATGTTTCTCCGGCTGCACACGTCTGCGTGCGACCGCACGGCGGCGGCGACTGTGCTGCGGAAATTGCTGGTGGCAGTTGGTGGCGGAAGCGGAGGGGGGAAAGAGGGAGAAGGGACAGATATGGAATTAAGGGATAAAGATGAGGTATATTTGGCAATTGAGGATCTCATACCTAAAGGCAAGGCCAACAAGCCGTTCTGGGCGCGTGGTTTGGACGTGCTTGGTTATTCTTTGAATGCATTGAGACTTGCACATATGGACTTCGTGGATGCTAATTCGCCAAGGAGCTCTAAGGTGGTGAAGTTGCGATTGAACAGAGACGAAACGGAGAGGCTAATTGATGTGAGTGACCCTCCTTTTCCGTTAATCCTATTTTCTTCCCACAAAAGAATAGCATTTGCTTTTGTTAAAGTAATGCCACTCAGTTCCTTGCAACCACTGAATTAATTCTACATTTGGTAAGGAGAGCATTTGGGCCGAACTGCTCAGATGCTGGATAAACTCAATTCGAAAATGATACAATTTGATTAGGCTCGTGATTCGTTTTTTTATCAAATTTGAACAAAAAAAAATGAACTCGAATAGCAATTCAAGCCGGTACAGTTTAAAAATACTAACGAACGATTGACTCTTTTGTAAAATATTAATATTAACAGGGTTATGACTCTATTTTCAACTATTTTCGACGTGTTAGTAGAATTTGAATTTAATTTTTGTCTCATTTATATTTTAAGTTTATGTATTTATTAAAAAATAGATTTTATATTAAAATTATTAATTTAATAATCAATTTAGTTTAAATCGGGCTTGAAGCTTGTCTATCATTTGATAAGATTTTTATCATCATCAAATTAATTGAAATGATTATCATGCTTTACTCTCTATTCTAAGTCGAGTCGATCACGAGTTGAGTTTTGTATTATAATTCAAGCTCAAGTTCAAACTCCTACGATTTCTTCTCGAATCATATTTGATTAAGTTAAAACTCGGCTTGCTCCTATCCTGATAATTGGGCTTAAATTAATTGATTTGTTAGGGGAAAAACAACTAATTCATATATTTAATGGTTTCATCTATTCAAATTTTGCAGACTGAGTACAAAATTAAGTACGTCTTTCATTTTTCTCAGTAATTAACTTTCAATTCTATTGACGAAAAGAATTTTTGAATTTTCCGGATTATTGGAGATTATTTTTAATCCGTATTGAATTATGTGAAATTTACTTTGTTATGTTATTAGCCCTTTTATTTCCAAAACAAATGGTTGGGAATATATATGGGCTTAGAGGAAGGATGATAAGTTCCCCCTCCTAGTTGGACAGATTGTTGGTGTAAAAAAAGTTAGGGCAGATTCAAGGTCGCTTTCATATGATTTTTTTTTTTAAAAAAGAAAAACCCCTCTAAGCAAGTGCCCTTGACTTGTTTGGGATTTTATGAGTATTGTTGCTTTTATCTTTGGGTCGTGAATAGTTAGGATGTCTGCTAAAGATTGTATATGCTATTTGCAATATATGCGGCCTATGTTTCGTGATAGTACGGTGGTAACTTCAGCACATCATTAAGTATTAGTTGCAAACTTCGGCGATACTTGGGCTCTGTTTGGAAACTATTTCAGTTTTCTGTTTTTAAAAATAAAAAAATAAAAAAATCTATTTGTTTAAGTATTTTATTTTTTATTTTTAAAAATTGTTTTCAAAAATATGTTTTAAAAATAAGAAAACAAGAACAATTTTAACTTTTTTTTATTTTTTATTTTCAAAATATACTTCATTAATGGTATTATTATAATTCAAGATTATTTTCATAATAACGTACCAAACACTTTCTTTTTCTTATTATTTTTAAAAATTATTTTTGAAACCTATTTTATAAAATTCTTTTAAAAACAAAAAAACAGAGAACACAAACAAACAGACCCTTAATTTGCATAATTTTTTTTTATATTTATAAGAATATTTAAGAGAAATATTATATTTTCATATTTAGTTCAAAATTATGGCAAATTTACTTATGAATATTTTTAATCTAATTTTTTCTTAAAATGTTCTCATAAAAAGTCACATGTAATCGGAATATTTTATTCATATACAAAGACGGTTTTACTTATCCTCTATTAATGGCTTGCTAATCAACTTTCTAGTATTAATTGCTCAAGATTTAATAAGAACACTTTTAACTAATTTAATAATATATATATATATATATATATATATATATATATATATATATATATATATAATTTTTTTGTCAAAACGAAAAGGTAAAAATTAATGTAAAATATATAGGGGACAATGAAGAAATATTAATCTAAAATATTTAATTTAACTCAACTTATTCTATTTCATCTTCACAATAAATATACTTATTAAATTAAAAAAAATCTTGGCGGTAACAAATTAGTTATAATATTTTTTATTATTTTATTGTCTTTAAATTAATCACATAGATTTTTCGTCCAACTAAAGTAGTGACAAATGCTAACCTCCACTTAGCAATCCCCTGTATATACATACAAGGAGGCGGCAAAATCGGGTTCGGAGGAAATTCCAATCCTCTTATCTGTGGCTGCAAAGCTATTGCTTTGTTAGTGTATTTTATGCGTCGTAAGCTAATATTTCTGTTTCAAGTTATGAAATATGATCTACATGGCATCCTTACCGGCATGTCCACTGTGTATATGATTTAATCAATTATCTACTCAACCTAATTATAAAATATCATGCAGGGATGCAAATCAAGAGGGATTAAGCTATGTGGAGCACTTGCGGCTGCTGGAATGATTGCCTCATGGTCCTCTAAAAATCTTCCTGAACATCAACGAGAGAAATATGGTGTTGTGACCCTCGTAGATTGCCGTTCAATTCTTGACCCGGTCCTTTGTAGCGAACATCTTGGTAGGCGCAAGTTTCTAGTAGTAATCCTTCCATTATTTTTCATCTGATTTTTCTATGCTGTCGCTGATAAGCTACTCTGAGGCTCCGCATGTTCTAATTGAAAACATCTTCTAAGTATAGCTATAAAATAATAAAATAGTAGAAAATATTAGATGTAGGGAAAAGATTAGATATAGGGAGTTTGGGGGCGGGAACCTTTTCTTTTTTAAAGAAGCTATTGTTTTTTTTAAGTATTATAACTCGAGATATTATTTTTTTAGTAACAAGATATAGAAATAACATATCACTTTTTATTCATATAAAAGTAAATGAAATTTTTTTTATAGAAAATATTTTCTTACAAAACAAATGAAATCTAAGAATCCTTTACGGAGAACTTGCCCACACGAGTTTAATCAGGTTACATGCTATGGGCTACTTGATCCAAAAAGAAAACTAATATTCCCACTTCTGTTCATTTGCAACTCATTTCACAATTGTAAATATGGTACGATTTGGGTCAGAAGGACTAAAAACATGTGAGACCAGTTTGATTTAGGTTATGTTATGTGCACTTGCAGAGGCAACTGTAAATCGATGGAAGTGCAAAAATATGAATGAATGACGGAGATATCATATCGTGATTGACTTGTGAAATATTAACAACATCCCTTGTCTGTCCGATTCAGGATTTTATCATTCTGGCATCTTAAACACACATGACGTGTGTGGTGAGACATTATGGGAGCTGGCGAAGAGAAGCTATGGGGCCTTTGAAAACGCCAAGAACAACAACAAACATTTCACGGATATGTCTGACCTGAACTACCTCATGTGCAAGGCCATTGAAAACCCAGGCTTGACGCCATCGTCATCGCTGAGAACCGCTCTGATTTCTGTGTTTGAAGAGTCTATCATTGATGATTCAAATGGATTGCATCAAAAGCTCGGATTGGAAGACTTTGCGGGCTGCGCTTCTGCCCATGGAGTAGGGCCATCCTTAGCCCTATTTGACACCATAAGGGGAGGTAAGCTGGATTGTGCTTGTGTATATCCATCACCCCTTCATTCAAGGGAGCAGATTGAGAAATTAGTTGATCATATGAAGAGAATCCTAGTGGATTCTTGTGAGAGCGATGGTCAATGACTTAAAGTGCAGTACAATTTCTGAGATAATGTATTATTTGATCCATTCAGAGCTCAACTCGCAAAACTTGTTTATCATAAGGAGAATCTCAGTGGATTCTTGCATGAGGGATGAGAGGGTAATACCATATCTGAGATGATGATAATTGTATTATTGATCAATTCATTGGTCATTTGAATTGTTAATTGTTCTATGGTATTGATCCTGGAGTCAAGGATTCTTTAATTTCCTAGAGATCAAAATTTTATATGACACATAATTTTCAAGTTTTGGAAGAGCTGAATCTAAAATTATAATATATAAATATAAAGATATCGTAAATTTTGACGGGTTGAAGCTTTTGTCAACCTTTCCTTACTCTGCCCTCAGATAGTGCGTCGGCGCTTATATTTAAGTGGAGAAAAATATATAAGATTTTCTTAAATCTATAATTATTTCTATTTAAATTAAATTGATGATATAATTTTTAAAATGTATAAGAATAATAAGACTTAAATTTTATTTTATGTGTTATGAAAAGGAGTTGATTGATTATAAAAGAGCGTGCGCAAAAAGTAGCCATTGGGTTGACAAGTCATGAAATGACCTAATTTCGTCTCTGCTCTGACAAGTATCGGGTAAAGTAGCCATTGGGCAGTTTCTTTTTTGCCCTTTTTTCTCATTTCGGGTAAAAGTATCGGAGAGTAGTTTCTATTTTCCTTTTCCATAGTTTTCGAAGTTACGACCGGAAGAATTGACGCTCGTGGAATTCTTCCATCCTTGAATCTATTATTAATTTTTACTCATACCTAATAAATAAAAATTATTTATTTATTAACATTTATAATATTTAATATTTTAAAAATTAAATTTTAAATATGTATAAATTATATAATTAATAAGTAGATAATAAAATTAATAATTTTTTATTATTAAATATATTTAAAAATATATAATATAATTGAAATATATAAAAAAAATTTGGCCTGTGAAATTTTTATGTACTCCAAGGGTACCACGAAGTGTCTTTTGCGAATTTCTCTTGTTTGAATTAAAAAGAAAAAATAGGAAGAGACGCATTCCAGGCAAAACAAAAGAGCCAAGACAGTGGAACCTTTGCTGGCACTACTTATGTTTTTTGAATCTTTTTATCCTGAATATTTCTGTAAATTTATATCTTCATTTTTATGCCAAACTTCGCGGAAAAATGAAACTTGGATGATTTGAACGTCGGTTAAAGGGCAAAATTCTCTTTTTATTCAAAAGGACGAGAAAATTGAAAGTTGTCTGATTTTCATAAGCGTCTATGAAGGAAAATTGACTTGCAAGCAAAAATTTTGAGAAAACGTGTAAGGATTGCCATTTTATGACTTTTGTAAGATCTCGCTGGATTGATACGACTTCTTCTTAGGAAGAAAAATTTTTAATTTAAAAATTAAAAAAATAATTTCAAATTAATTAAGAATTTTAATCATATATTTTATTTTTTATTCAAATAAGATGAGGAATAAAAATTTTAAAAATTTCTTTTATTTTAATTTATAAAGAGAAATGAAATTTAAAAAGTTTAAATTATATATGTGTTTTTTTATTGTTTTAAATATTTTTGTATGTATCAAATATAATTATAATAGTTTAAAATAATGATAAAAACAAAAAATTTATGTGTATTTGATATGATGGAATTAGAATAAAAATGAAAATAAGAAAAGGAATGAAAATAAAATAAAATAACTTAATTAATAATAATGTATATAATAAAAATATAATTTTGGAACATCATAAATAACACTACTATTTTTTAATTAAATATTAACTATGTTATAGTTTTACTATATCTTGGCATCAGATAAACAATTGATTGTTAATATTACTTTGTTTTTACATTAATGAATAAAATTAGTGTAGTTAAACCTAAGATGTATTCACTTTTTTATTTTTTTTAGATGATTCTTTTCTACCTACATATTGCATAATTAATGAATTTTATTTAAAATGAGTTATGATTATTGGTTCATTCTATATTCAAAAATCTACTATCTGCCTTTATAATCTTATTATAAAATGAATTGAAGTTAATTATATAAGTAAATTTTATACCATTGCTTACTTATGTACTATTATATTGTGAGCAAATGCCTTTTTTTACTTTTATTAAAGTTACTTTTTTTTTAGTAACATAACATCATTATACTTGCTAATAATATAAATAATTTTTAATTCATTGTAAATCAAATTAATTTAGTTCTACATGATACTATCTAATTACTTAAGCCATTTTTCAAGTATTTTTATATTATTTTTTTGAATTTTTTTGAAATTTTACATAAAAAAAATTAATTTAAAAGTAATAAATTATTGCTGTTACGTTAATGAATTCACCTCCCTCCTTAATAAAAATAAATTATAAAATAATTATTAGAAAAATTGACTCAAATACTTTGGTAAGAGTAGAGAAAATTTTTCCTTAATAAGAATCATTATTGCTTTTTTTGTTTAAATGTAATCAAATCACTATTCATTAATGAAGTTAGCACAACAAACAAAAATATGTTCAAGATAACTTACACACTATGCTATTATAAAAATAAAAAATATAATTTATTTTTAATTTTTATTATTTTACAATTCACATTTTATTCTCATATTTTTATTTTCTTTATTACATTTTTTATTATTCACTTCTATTATTTATAACCCATACATTAATATCCCTAAATAATATAAATATAATATGACATATTTTTTATTAAAAATATTTTAAATAAGTTACAATATTTATATAGAAAGAATTAATTCATTATATATTTTACTTTTAACGAAGATAACTAAAAATTAGTACAAAAATTATTTATTAAAATTTTATCATTATTTTCTTAATATAAAATTTTGAATGCTATATTTTAGGTTAGATTTATTTCCTATTCTTATTACTTTAAAATTCTAACACAGTGTTTCTTTTGTTATTTATTTCATTATATGTTTTTTAAATTAAATATTTTCTATTAAATTTTTAACTTATTTGGATATATTTATAATAACAATACTTGCAAATTATATTTAACTAAGAATTTGATTAAATTTTTTTTCCAACAAAAGCAAAAAGAAAATATATAATATCAAGAAAAATTTTAAAATATTTAAATAAATAAATTTAATTTTAACCTTTTAAATATTTTTATGAAAAATAGAGAATGTAATTGACTTATTCAAATTTTTATATATATATGTATGTCTGTGCATGTGCTTTTAATTGACTCCTCTTTTATATGTGTATGTGTGTTATACACATACAATGAAAAATTATCATTATTATAAATCACTTAAGTACATTTAATAGAGGTAATATTTATTTTTGAAAAAATTTAAAATATTTTATTAAAAAATTAAATTTATACTCATTAAAAATTTCAAGTATTTTTTATAATAAAAAATTGATTAATTGGAAATTTCAAATGCAATATTTGCCTATAAACTTCTTTGATAGCTATATAATATAATTAAGTGTAACTTATATTTACATTTAAATATAATAATATTAGGGATACAATATGTTATATAATAAAAAATTAAAAAATAATTGTGAAAAAAAAACTTAAAAAGGAACTTGCATTTGAACCATAAACAATTCGGGTAGACATAAGAAAAAAATGGAAAAACATGTATTTTAAAAAACAAAAAAGGTGAAACAATGCGTGAATTGTAAAACAAAAGTTAAAAATTAAATATATAATCAAATAATTTAATGAAATTAAATTTTCAACTCATTTGAAATAATTTATTAATAAAAATAAAATATATTATATTATATTTATATTATTTAATAATATTAGTGCATGATCTATAAATAGAAAGAATGAATATAAAAAAAATTACGTTGGTGCAAATAGAAAGAAGGACAATAATGTCTGAGTCACAAAGAAATAATAGATGAAAATAACATATGCAATTAAGTAATTCTATTAAATTAAAATCTTAATTTATTTAAAATATTTTTACAATAATAAAATTATATATTATATTATATTTATATTATTTAGTAATGTTAGTATTTGAGTAATAAATAACACATGACAAAAAATTAAAAAAATGATATAGAATAAATAAAATAAAAAGATACAATATGTGAACTCTAAATTAATAATAGTTAAAAATGAAATATAAGTTAATTAATTTTATTCATTCAATTCCTTAATATATTTTAAATATTTTAAAATTAAAATAAATGATATTTTGAGATAAAAATTAAAAGGGTATTTAAATTTTATAATAAAATATGTATAAAATTAAAAAAATTACAGGTGAATGGGTGAAAGCAAAAATATAAGTTAATATTGATAAAGTTGCAGGAAGGTAAAAAAATAATAATATAAATATAATATAATAAATAGTATTAAAATAAAAGAAAGTGTAAGGAGACTGAAGAACACGTGCACTATACGCAGGTAGATAGATTGCGCCATTGGCCGGCTAAGCACATGCCAAATCGACGAACCGTAGGCGTTCTAAAAAGCATTCAAAGTCCAACAAACGGGATGACCGGGTTATACTGCCCCCTCTCAAGAGTCAATATAAGCAAATAAATTATTGCCTGCAGCTTTCCTTTACTTTTCTTGTACGGATTCCATTGAAGCAAGCTGTTGGTAAACCCAAGGGAAAAAAACGTAGAAGATATATGTTTAAACAATATGATATTTAAAAATATAATAATAAATAAAGATAATTTAAATTTAAAAAATATTTTTAAATTTTTTATATTCAATATTAAATATTTGAATTACTTTTATCACCTTAATATTTTATAATCATATTATTTAACTCAAATCAAACAGCCTATTTAGGATAGCAATTCGGTGTGAACTTAAAAATCTTCTGGAAGATTGCAGCTTTGGGCTTTTCTTTACTTTTCTTGTACGGATTCAATGGACGCAATTGGTTAACCCAAGGAATATTTTTGTTGATAAATTATAAACTATTAAATTAAATATTCTTATTTTAAAATATATAAAATTCAATATGAGGGTGGGAATGGAAATAAGGTAGAAAAATTGTCATATTTCAAATTTTCGTTCCACCCTAAAATACAATAATATTATTTTATTTTTATTTATAATGTATACAATATTTAAATAAGAATAATATCCTAAAATTATATGATAATAAATTATTATATTTTAGATATGTCAAATACCATGGATGATTGTATAATGAAAGGGAATCACAGTTTGAGAAAAATTAAGAATATCGTTAATTATATGTAAATTTAAATTTTTGTTTACCAGCATGTAAAATTATTTAGTGATTGTATATAAATTTGTAATATGTAAATTCAAGTTTATTTTTTTTTCAAATTTTTATTTTTGATCATTTTTAAAAAGTCTTCAGGGAACTTTCTTGCCCTTTATGGTATCGGGGTGGGGCCAATTTTATCAATGATAATAACACATTTCATACATCAATATTTTATGTATTTCCCATAATGAAACATAAAATAAGGGATTGTTTGGTTTGCAGCAAAAATATAGGAAACTATATTTTTCAGGTTATAGACTACTATGGAGTTATTTGGTTGCACAAATGGGAAGAAATAGATCTTTTCTGGGAACTTATATTTTCCATAAAACACTGGAAATCACTTACCCACTCTCCCTAGGTAAGTTCTATTTCCTATATTTTTAACTAATTTATAAATAAAAATATCCTTACTAAAATTAATTAATACTAATTTTACCCTTTTAATTGATTATCAGGTTTTATGTTGTGAATGTTATTTTAATCAGTATTGCTATTATTTTGCAGTTTACTTATTTTTCAATTTTACCCTTTTAATATATATATATATTACGGTGAATTCTAAGGTGCCTATAGTGGTACCAAACCCGGGGTAGTGTGGCAAAATACAGGCCATTGGATAAGATTACTAAGTTAATGCTAAAATTTTTTTAATCTCATCCAATGGTTTGTATTTTGCCACATCACCCCGGGTACCAAACCCTAAGGGCACCGTAGCAAGCACCATATATTACATGACATATCTTATTATTATTATTTTATAAAAAAATTTAAATATTTAATTTAAGTGGAATTAGTTAACAGCATACTTTTGTTTAATTCCTACATTATTTTATAACCCACTCATTATTTTATTTTTTTATTGCATAATTTTCTTTTACTTCTTTTTTATTTTATCTATTGCTATTATTTGAAAGTTAGATTCTAATTATTAAATAAGATAAATATAATATGATATATTTAATTTGATTATATAAATATTTTGAATAAATTAAAATTTTAATATATATTATATTAATTACATTATATAATTATATATTCTATTTGTTGATTGAAATTATTTAAATATTAAAATCAAATTTTATTTAAATTTTATCAATATTTTTTAATATCAATTTTCAAGAACTATAACTCAAATTATACACATACACACACACACACACATATTAATTAGAATTAGAATTTCCTTAATTAGTTACTGTCTAGAGAAAAAATAGTAAAATGCTATTATTTAGTAATTTAGTTGTTAATTAGATTTGATTTATCCATATATTTTAAGTTTTCAATTGATGTTACTGTTTTGGAACAAAACAATAACATATTATTGTCTAGAGAACAAACAGTAATATGTTATTATCTATTTATTTGGGATTCTCAATTGAAGTTACTGTTTTGGAACGAAACAGTAGTATGTCATTGTCTAGAGAAAAAATAGTAACATATTATTATTTAACAATTTAGTTATTAATTAGACTTGATTTATCCATTTATTTGGAGTTTTTAATTGATGTTACTGTTTTGGAATGAAACAGTAACATGTTACTGTTTAGAGAAAAAATAGTAACATGATATTATTTAATAATTTGATTGTTAAGTAGACTTAATTTATCCATTTATTTAAAGTTTTTAATTGATGTTACTGTTTTGGAATGAAACAGTAACATGTTATTGTCTAGAGAAAAAATAGTAACATATTATTTTTTAGCAATTTGATTATTAATTAGACTTGATTTATCCATTTATTTGGGGTTTTCAATTAATGTTACTATTTTGGAATGAAACAGTAACACGTTATTATCTATTTATCTGAGGTTTTTCAATTGATGTTACTGTTTTGAAATGAAATAGTAACATATTATTGTCTAGAGAAAAAATAGTAATATACTATTATTTGATAATTTGATTATTAATTAAAATTTATTTATCTATTTATTTGAGATTTTTAATTGATGTTACTATTTTGGAACAAAACAGTAACATATTACTATTTAAAGAAAAAATAGTAACATACTATTATTTAACAATTTGATTATTAATTAAATATGATTTATCCATTTATTTAAAGTTTTTGATTGATATTACTGTTTTATTTCAAAACAGTAACATGTTACTGTTTTATATTGAAACAGTAACATATTACTATTTAGTTTTTAAATAGTAATAAATTATTCTTTAATAATTTTATTTGTCAAGAAAATTATTATAACACTATTAGACATAAAAAAAGTTAAGGGGCAAAAGTTTAATATAGGATTTGAATAAATTTGAATTAATAAAAATAAGATCAAAGTTAAAAAAATAACAAGAAAATAAAAAAATTTAAAAAATTATTAAAAAAGATTTTTTTTTGCTAAATCAGAGTGGACAAAACTTTGACGTTTTGCTAACATATAGATCTTAAAAAGTTATATGAAATAAAAAAAATTAACTTAAAACGAACAATCGAGCACAAAGTTATGATCGTTCAAAGTTTTGAACTCAATTTACATATTTTTAACTAAGTAGAATTCATCAAATCCATATTTTTTTGTTTTATGTTGAAAGATCATATGAAAATAATTGAAAGTCCAGCGTTATCACCTTTTTAAAATTAATTAATATCTATTAATATATATTAAGTTATTATTTAGGGTATTGTAGTCATTTCATTATTATTTCCTAGGAAATTCAAAGTTAAATCAAACAAAACATAGGAATTTATATCCTGAGATGTGTAACTTACTTCATGTCAACCAAACAATATTTGGGATTTCCCAAGAAGTTCATATAGGAAATTACTTCCTAGGATATTTAATTCGACCCCTAAGAAAAGGTTCATTTAATTCAAGATGCTTATGGCCATCCTAAGGCTATCACATCAACTAAACAAATTATAATGAGCAGGGAATTCTCAGGCAAATACTTCTATTCATACAAAAAGACAAAATTGTAAAGTATTCTTTTTAATTTTGATAAATTTTATCTTCTTCTATTTTAAAAATTTAGAAATTACTCTTTTAACTTTATAAAAGTTAAAAATAATAATCATTGTTAACTTAATTGATTATTTGTTTATCAAATTAGATCATTTTTCAATAAAATTTTAATTAAGAATCAAAATATTATAGTATATTTATTTATTTCTTCATTTTTCCCATATAATTTTATAATTTTTATTTTTAAATTAAACTCTATATATCTAATTTAATTATTATTAGTTAGAAAATATTTAAATTATTTAAAAAAGATAGATTAACATATTATACTATTATATTTTTATTTTAAAAATATGATATTAGATTAATTGGTATATAAGTCAGTAGTGTATGTTTATTTCAAATTTTGTATAGTTTAAAGGAGTAATTTTCAAATTTTCAATGTTAAAGGAGACAAAATTTAATTACTTGAAAGGACATTTTATATTTTTTCCTATATAAAATATAATCTCTTTTAATGGTAAGCATAAATTTGACATAATAAATAAGTTATAAGTTAACATTTAGAGATATTTAACACACTAGTTTATTAAAAAAAAAAGACTTTTAACAAGTTTCATGAAGCTACTTATAACTTATAAGTTAATAGTTTTTTTTCTTTTAAATTTAGTCCTCTCCTTTAATTAAATGATAATGTATATATTCTAATTATGTAAATAAGTTAATAGTTTTTTAAAACTTCTAATAAATATTACAAAGTAACTTATAACTTATAAATTATAATTTTTTAAAAATTTTCAAATTTAACACTATTCTTTTATTTAAATAAAAAATATATATATCCTAATTATATAAATAAATAAATAAATATATGCTATCATAAAATTCATTTAATTAACTTTTAAGTTATTATATTATTATTTTGAATAATAAATAAATAAATAATAAATAGGTAAAAAATATACAATGTCATAAAAATAATTAATTAAAATTTTCATAATTATATACTTTTTTTAACATTTTAATTATATTAATATAATTTAATCTCAAAATAAATATGAATTAATTTAATTTATATATCCATTTATATTAATATATTCTTTTATATTATTTTACACTTTTCTGTTAGTTTAATAACTAATTTTATTAAATACTTCTAATATAATTAGTTAGCATATTAGCTATTAATTATAATTTTTTTGCTGTTAACTATTGCTAACTTATCAATTATTAATTACTTTATTAGTTATTTATGTCAAATAAAGCCTAAATGTGATTATAAAATGAGAAATTTTATGAGAACCTTTAAAAGATTAAGGTTTAATTTCATACAACAAATTAGTTATCTAATTGATTTGATCAATAAGTTATAACTTAACTTTTTCATATATTTTGTGCATTACTTTACTAAAAAAATAAGTTTTAATTTAATAAATTATCTTGAATAACTTATAACTTATAAGTTACTACCTTTTTAATTTTTTTCAACCTAACTTTATTTTTTTTATTAATTTACAAAATATGTCTTACCTTAATATGGATTATTTTAATTTATATATCTATTTCTATTAATATATTTTTATGTTATTTTATAATTTAAATTAATTCAACAACTAATTTTACTAAGTACTTTTTATGTGATTAGTTAATTTATCAGTTATTAGTTATTAATTATTAGTAATATACTATTAGCTATCATCTATTAGCTAATTTATTAATTATTAGTTACTAGTTAC
Source organism: Sindora glabra (assembly GCA_020226215.1). Lineage (NCBI taxonomy): Eukaryota > Viridiplantae > Streptophyta > Magnoliopsida > Fabales > Fabaceae > Sindora > Sindora glabra. The sequence continues at coordinate 61,362,216 of CM035233.1, forward strand.
TTTATGAAACATAGCTAAATATTTTTAGAGTTGTCAAATTTATTAATTATTAATTTTATATTAGCTATCATCTATAAAATTTTAATTTTTAAATATAAATGAAAAACTTGTCAAAAAAATTTTACAAAATTTTAAATGATGAAATTTCAATTTATAATATACTTGTTGCATAAAAAACTTGCATACACTAGTAAACTATTTTTATAAAAATATTTCATGATTTATATAAAAAATTACAATTTTTATGGCTTTATAATCTTATGTTAAATTTTTATAAAATTTATAAAATTTTTAAGTATGTTGTTCAAACATAACTCATACTTTTATCTATTTATTTATTTGTTATAGGAAAAATTAACAATTTCATTATTGAAATTGTAATGTAAAAATTGTAATGTGTTGATGGAATTATCTTTAAATTATATAAAGTTAAAGTTGTAATTTCATTTTTAATTAATAGTTTATACATACAATTTTATCCATTAATCATATTATTCAAAAACTAAATTATTTGTATAAAACATAAAATTATATATATTATTATTTAAAAATAAAATTATAATTTTACATAATTTATATAAAATTATTAATTTTCTATTTGATATATATTTTTAATATCATTTATTAGCATACATGAAGCAAAAAGGGTGAGTGGGAGCCAATAGCAATCCCCCCTTCCCTTTGACAATGGGAATGATTGGGAAATTTAATTTTTAGAGGTTATTTGATTTACTTTAATAGTATAAAAAATTTTATTTTTTAAGAAATAGAAAATAGATGGATTGTTTAGTTGGTCATTATTTTATAAATTAAGAAAAATAAAACTTCTTAAAAAGTTTTACTTCTAACAAAATATAAAAAGTTACTTATCCACCTTCCTCTAAGTAAGTTTTATTTTTCATGTTATTTATAAATATAATAATAAAATTATTTTCGTTAAATTTAATTAATAATAATTAAAATTTATTACTTTTATATTATAATAATATTAAGAATATAGTAAGCATTTTATTAATACTCCCTAAAATATTCAAAATTAAACCAAATAAGATATAAGAAGTTATTTCTAAAAAAATATCATCTTTTATATGTCAACTAAATAATTTTAGATATTTTTTAAAAACTTTATATAAAAAATTATTTATTAAAAAATTTAATTTTTCACAAAAAAAATTACTTCTACCAAGCAAACGACTCCTTAAATTATTTGTGAAGTGTAATTCTGCATCCAACTTTGGGTTGCAGCTGGAATCTCGGACTTGCCGGTTCCTCTTTAACATGTACGTTCAATGCATGTAGGTATTCTTCAAATATAGATCACCACTTTACACGCGCAATTGTTGGCCCCAATTACTGGGGCACTTTGCGGCGCCAAATGATAGTTGTAACTTGCAAAACAGTAAAAGAGGGGGACATTTTTGTTGGAACAGGGGATAACTCGACAATGTTTCCAAGTTTCCATGCCCCATGTAACCAAAAAGTGGAGGAAGTCCTATCAAATGATTTATATATTTTTACTCCAACTTATATATATTGAAATTGAATTTCAAATGTTTGTTTTATCAAAAAAAATATTTTTCATAAGAGAATATTATTTACATATATATATATTAATAAAAAATAATATATTATTTACATCAATAATTTAAAAAGATAATACTTAAAAATTTAGAAATAAAGAAAAATAAACTTTTTTTAAAATAAAAAAATTTATTTTCATTAATTTTTTATATTTAACATTAAATAAATAAAATATATTTTTAATTTTAATATTTTATAACTATACTTTATAAAAAATATCTTCGGATGAAACGAATGAACCTAAGAATTGTCATTAAATATATAACTATGAATAAATTTATAAAATTTAATTCAATAAATATAAAAAAATTAAAATTTAATTTCAAATTTATTTTTGACACCTATAATATTATTTATATTTTTATTTAAGGGATTCTTTTATATTTTTATTTCTCAATTTTAAAATCAAAGACACAACATTTTATTTTAAAATCTACAATTTTTGTTATTGAAATTCATTACTTCAATACAAAAATATTTTTATATTTATCTTTTTTCAATTTACACCTTCAATTTTTTTACATATTCATATTTTTTACATGTTAGATTAATTGGACATAAAAACTACTTATAATAAGTGACCGGAGGTAATCTAATAGTGAAATCTTTGAATAATATGATAAAATTAATGTTAGGTGAACCAACGCGGGCGGAAAGCTATGTTCTATATTCGTATACATTCCCTGAATAAACAAACCCACAAAATAAGCTAATATTTCACATGCATTTCAACGGTGACTTAGAGACTCGTAACATCAAAATCAAAACTATAACTCATAACGTGGGTTGGTTGAACCGAGGGTTCGGATAAAATGATTCTCTTTGATCATATATTTAAATCTTCTCCAACTTAATTATCTGATTTGATGGATAACAAACACTTCTTACAAAAAAATCTCCTGATGCTTAAAAAGTAGTTAAATAGGCCTTTAACATCTCTAATAAAATGGGAGGAGCCTCTCTTTCTTACGGTTTTTCTTAAAAATAATCATATTTTACTTTTAGAACAAATGAAAATTTTTTCTTTCTACAAAAGGACGAAGATATATACATACAAACAAGATTCTACAATGGTATGGAACCAAGTCCTATGTTTCATGATTTCTGTCTCTCCTCCTCTAAACTTAAAAAACTTCCATACTCCTGCAGGAAATACAGAGTGTCTGCTTTTCCTATGCAACTCGAAATTCTTACTTACTTCTGTGGCAACAACGAGTTCTTATTCCGAGCAAATAGAAAGTGACACAAAGATGCAAGATCGACAAAATTTAAATCTCATTTGTCTTGCATCTCTATGTCTCTTTTATCTGACAGAGTAAGAAATTCTTAAAACGAATATAAGATAGGAATTTTTCCCCTGAACAGCAGCCTCGAGGAGCTGATGTTAATCCAGTACTGAGGAACCTAAAAGAGTACATGAAGGTCATAATTTCTAACTTCCTAATCATCAACGTACCAAGTAATCAAATCTCGTGCATTTTTTCTGGGACACAAACAAACTCTTCAAAAAATTTCCCCAAATCAAACTTGCCGTTGCTGCATTCTATAGCATTCACCACCTCCTGAAATGTAGAAACAGTGCATGGGACGGTCAGGCCATTCCTTTGTTCAAACCCAAACTCATCGTACGCCTTCTCCAATAAAATCTTGAACAACGGGTGAGAAAGATAGCTTGTCGGAACCACATATCTCTGACGCTCCTCTCCGACATAAAGAGCAAAAAACCCAGTTGGTGTTCTGTTGTTGCAGCTGGCAGATTCGTCCTCACATCCCTTGAGCAGACACTCCTGGTGGGCAGGCTCAGGATCAGCTCCCCCAACTGCCTTCACCTTCTTTGCTAGCTTCTTAAGGATGCCATCTTCTTCCCCAGCATTTTTACTTTGATTTCTCGATGGGACTTTAAGGAAGAAGAGAGAGAAAGGTAGACGGAGGAGAGAGATGAATGTCGATTTGTGTGGACTTGTGCTGTGCTGTTGGGTGATTGAATGGAGAGTCAATTATATTTGTGAAGAGGAATGCATGAATGGGAGGAATGTTTTTTACAGTTAAGGATTAAAAAAAAGAAAAAAAAAAAGACAGAGTCATCTTTTTGACTTTTGAATAATTTGGGTATAAGATCTTTTAAAGATTTGACTGAAATTATATTTAAGTCCTTCAAATTTTTAATTTTATCCATTTAATCTTTAATTTAAAATAAAATTAATATTAATTTAATTCCTAAAATTTTAAATTTAAATAAATTTTTTGTCTTTTATAGAAATCAAATCTATATAAATTTTAATTTTCACAAGAATTAAAATTTTAAGAATAAAATTAATATGAACCTTATTTGAAGAACTAAAATGATAAAAACTAAAAATCTGGAGGAATAAAATAAAATTTTAGTCAAATTTTTTTTAATTGTCCCTTTAAATTGCGTTCAACTGGTCATTGGCCAAATTATATATGAATGTGTTTAACGAAGATAAAACTCCATGAATAATGATTTGATTCAATTGGTAAATATTCAACTTCATCAACTATAAGGTCTTCAATTCAAAATATTGTTAATAATTTTTTATTGATAGATATTAATTATTCTTGGCTTAAAATATACTCTACTTGTATAATATATACTCAGTTACAACTTTTTTTTTTTGGGTACTTAAGTATCATTTTAATTTTTGAAAATTAATGACGGATAACATATCATGCTCTTAAATTTCTCATTCAAAAAATGAATTCTTTAATGTCATACATGTATATTATAATATTTGTTGAGAACTGGTAGGGTCCGTTTTCATTACACACTGTCGATTTTAAACAAATATTGATAAATGACAACATTGGGTGAGGTTCTTTAAATATTTGTCCTATAACTCTCAATCAGACAACAATATATGTATTAGTTGTTCTATTTAATTATCAAGAGGCTAGTTGATTTGCAATAGTAGCATCAGAAATGCAATTTTCAAGAAGTAGAAAACCTTTTAAGTCATTTGATTAACCTTTAAACTGTTAAATAGAAAAAATTCTACTACTAACAAATCATAAAAAGTTGTTTATCCACACTTTCCCTTAGCATGAAATACTTTTTATGTCTTTTATAGATAGACTTAAAGTGGTATAAGTAAGCAGTTTTTAATAGTTTGTAAGAAGTATAATTTCCTCTATTTTGATAATATTTTTTAAAAATTCAGAACTGAATCAAACAAATTATAAAAAGTTAGAGTTTGTTTAGCTTTTGTTTTAAAAATTGTTTCTTGTTTTTTAAAATAAAACCACTAAAATTTTGTTTAGCAACATGTTTTGAGATTATGTTTTTAAAAAAATTATTTTTGACTTATTTGTTTTAAAATAAAAAGGCAATAAATTTTAGATTTTTTTAACTTTTTTCTTTCATTTGTGATAATAGTTTTGTAATTAAATAAAACTTTTGCTAGAATTAATTTTATTTAATCATGAAAGTCATGAATTTTGGCTTAAAATTATGGTATGAATAAGATGAATAAATAATCAATTATGAAATTTGATACAATAAATATTTGGATTATATGGTGTTTAATTCTAAATTTTACACTCCAAAAATCAATTAAATTTGTCCTTTAATTCACCGGTTGATGCAATCTTCAACTTCAATCTTTCTTCCATCAAGATTCTTAAAATCATAAATTTATCATAAGGTTTGATTTCTATTTATCATAACCACCCTTTCTCTCATTCTAATGAGATAATGTTTGCACATTAATGGGATAATCAAATCAGGTTAGTTACTAAACGTAGGGGACCTTATTAAATAATTGAATTGAGTCACGAATCCTACTTATCACATGATCTATGCCTAACTAACCCTATATTTGTGTCATAATACCATAAAAGCTCGATTCCATTTGTCACTTTATTTGAGCTCACATTTAAAATTAACATTAATTTTCATTATTAAATTAATATAAGATCCACATTAAAAAATTCAAACAATGTTTAACTTGGGCCTACATTAATTTATAAATCATAATCATTTGGAAAGAATTAATGTTAAAATGGTATTATTTCTCTTGTAGGTTTCATTTAAGATCATAAATATCCAAGGACACTAAATATTATATTCAAAAGAATATTAATACTAAATATGTTGAATGTCTACACTTTACCAACTAAATGATTAAATATAACATGCATAATAGGATTTACATTACTTTAATGTGATTAAATATAAATTTTCACACAATGGTCTTAGCATCCACTCAAGATGCCCAACAAGAATTAATATTCTCAACACATTAATGAGATATGGTCTGAACATCTCTATTCATAGTGGTGAAATAGTCTAAACATTTCTGCTCACATGCCATAACCAAAATGTACATAATATTGGGTGGCATTACAAATATCTCATTATGAATATATTCTTTTAAACATAT